>CM055822.1:26409097-26739834 GCA_029582265.1 Zoroaster sp. YZ-2022 | reverse complement strand
CACACACAAAAATCGGAATGCGTGTTTAGACGCTCTCCGATCCGCTGTACAAAAAAAAAATTGCATGTATACACGGCATCCGAAGCGAACTGGTTAAAACCTTCGGAGGCACCGATTTAAAAAAATTTACACGGATGCACGAAGGGGCGCACGCGGAAGGCGTTTTATGTTGGGGGGTAAATAACTGTGTTTGGGGGCACAAATCTTTTTCTAATGGTCTGAACAGATGAATAGAAGTTCCTGGACAATAGCACACACCAAAGATTTGAACATTTCTTGGCACTTACACATTGGTTCACCACTGATTTGCTGGCAAAATAGTACATGTCGAAATCATGCCCCCAGCCCATATATGCGTGAACGCTATCCCCAAACCACTCAGTGCAGGTGTCTATTTACTGTTTGATTAGGGCCACACAGCTGTTTACAACACTACAAGGTAAACCACAACTATTATACCCCCACCCCCCCACCACCCCTAAGCCAACACTCCCACATCCACTGTTACAATCCATACAACCAAACAGCCATAGACAGACAGGTTTTTATTGAAGTACAGCCATTGGGCAACCATGTAAACATTGAAATCAGTATTGCGCTGCAATACAAGCACTGGACACAATACAACAAGCCACAGGGTGAAAAACACAAACCAGGCCACCCATAATTACCCTCTGAGGGTATTTCTGGGTCAGATTGCTGAAAGACAGTTTATTGACATACATGTAGCAATAGCAAGTGGGCTATACCACGCAGAGAGAAAGGACCACGGATTAGGTTTCTGTGCACAAGTCAATGGGCTGTTGGTAGAGACCATTATTGTAAGTGGTATGGCCTACCACATCGGTGAAATGAACCTAGGTAAGTAAGAATCTCGTTTATGTGATGGTTCCAAACACAAAATTCAGCGCAAATTAATTAGAAAGATGTTGCTGTAATTAAAAAAAAGTAATTACCATGTCCTCATGCGTACTCTCTGCTCGTTTTACCTGAGGGTTAGAGAAAGTACAACATTGATGAAGCCATCCGTTATTCATAACGTTATATATCATTTGGAATCTTTATTTAAAAAATCAATCTATAGTTTGATTCTTGTTTTCAGAGCAAGGACAAGTGTTATGCATGTCTTGAGGATTTCATCGCCAGCTCTTGCAAGGGAAGTGACTTTGATATTCTGGAACATAGAGTCCCCACTTCACACCAACATGCGGTCATGATGGGGAACACAGGCAATACTGAGGAATTGAATGCAAGGCGTGGGGGGAGGAAAGGATCAGTATGAACCCACCAAAAATAAATTGCAGGGTCATTAAATCTTTCAACAACCGATACTGATATATATTAAGGAGGATGGAAAAAAATTCTCAAGTTTCTGTCTCCATCTGTCATCCCACTGACTGATGCCCATGTGGCAAACCCACGATCTTATCTTCACCATCTTTTGTGGCAGTCTCCGGCAGCCCCGCTGTGTTTACCACCCAACTGTCCAGATATGCTGTACTACCCTCATACGAGAGAGATGCCTGAGAGGGCGCTCAGAGAGGCAAGGCAACTGTTCCACAGAGCCAGACAGTGTGCCAGGTGTCCAGGACTACCCTCAAGATGTTCTGGAATTAATGCATAAATCAGATGTGTTGGTATGTATGATAGTTCTTTGCTATTCCTCAACTCCGTTAACCCTAACTCCCTAAGCATTGTTAGTGAACAATAAAAATCCTTCAAAATCCTCCAACAGCCTTTGTTGTCTAGGGAGTTAGGGTTAAAAGCCTTTCCATCACCATCCTTGATTACCATCAGGTTTATTTATCATCCCTTAGGGGCGGCCCCTTTGTGAAAATGGGAGCCCTTTCCTTTGTTTTCTTCCCCAAAATTTTCCTTTCCTCTCGGGGACCAAGGTCCCTTGAATTTGCATCCTCTCAGTGGGCCATACTTTCCAAGTGGTCCTCCACTCTGAGGGTCTTCCCCTCTCTGACCTTTCCTCCAAGTGGGCATTACCTCAAATTTGTCCCCTCCCCAACCTAGTAGGCCCAAAGGTCAGGTCCTTATCAGTGGCCCTCATCAATAGTAGCCCCCTCAGTAGACCATCCCTTCTCCCACAACAACTTTATTTTGAGAGGTCCTCTTCTCCATTTCTATTTTTCATCTGAATTTTATTTGGATAATGTTATCCACATTTTGCTTTCAACAATCCTTTTGCTTTTCAATATTTATACTCAGGTCACTCCTGCTGCATTGGATGCTGAAAGAACCTTGTTGGTCACACTGTCCTTCCAGATGACCGATGACCAGAAAAGGGCCTGTATTGTGAATTTCAACAAGTTAGAATATTGTCCCTCTTCGCCACTGCTCCAAATATGGGACGTCCAACTTGTGTCAGTCGATTTCACCAAGTTGGGTTTCTGCTGGACAGCTGCATTGTGTTCCAACAGAGGCGTGGCAGGAGTACTGGTGCTGCCACCAAAATGCAGAATATGATCAAAGGTCAGAGGAGTAGTCCTTTGATGGCATCATACAAGCAGGCATGAGAATCTTCCGGATTTTTCCGGACCTCCGGATTTTTCACCTCAAAATATGTGGTCTCCGAGTTCAGTGTGAATTTGATATAAAATTTGGGGGGTAGGTTGTATAGGGTAAGCTCAGAAAAACATGTGAAAAAAAGTGAAAATTTAACTTTGTCACCCGATAAACTTCAAAGGATCTACTTAATTGATGCCGCAGCCGGATAAAAAGGAAGAGTGTCTGACTACTCACTGTATTATGTGTACGTATGTCCGTGTTTTCTCCTCTCTGAATGTTGACGTCGCCGGAATATGCATGTACGGAGAATTTGTTTTAACAAAGAAGTACATTATACAACGATTCGCTTTACACACAACGCGGGGCACTGTGCAAAAGAGTATTGATCACAACCAAATTCTCTCTACGTTCCGTAGACTGTGATTAACAGTCCTACATGTATTTTTGTGTGTGTGGTGCGCGTGATGTATGCACCATAGTGCTAGCGCTGGACGTAGAACCGACTTACTATCAAGTCTATCTGCCCCAGTCTTCGCACGCGAGAGCATGAACTTTCTACGCGATCGAGTTTGCAGACGATATAAATGGCGCTCAAACTTACGTCCAGCGTGGTTCCGCCGTGGATGTTAATGAAATCGACAAAACTATATTTTATTATATTGGACAGGTCATAATGTACACAAAATCTTGCCAAAATTACAGGAGATGTTAATGAAATTAATACCCAAAATAGCTATCCTTTAAGGATTTCATTTACCAAAATCCAAAAATTTCCCGGTATTATTTTTTTTTAAATTTTATTTTTAAAATCCAAATTACAAGAGATTTCAATGATAAAAATATCCAAAATAGCCATCCTATAAGGTTTTCATATACCAAAATCTAATATAAGCCTGGATTATATTTTCCTTCTTTTTTGCAAAACTCCATTCTCATGCCTGTACAAGTCTTCAGCAAGAATCTGGAGAAGTCATTGAAGACGATTTACATGCCAGGAGCTTATGATGGGATGCTGGTTCCTGCGCAGGGCTACGTCAACCCCAGCAGACCTCTCTTGAATCAGTTGCAGGGGATCATGGTGAATCATGTCACTGATGGTGCCCTACATTCCTCCAAGGCTGGTGCTGGTCACCTTGTTGGCAAGTTCATGCTGCAGTTAGCTAAGGTCACGTCCTATGACTTCTCTCCTGATAATCAGAGTGCTATTGTTGGATTTGACAATGTCTATGTCCATTTCTTAAGGATGTACAATGCAGTAGGAAAAAAACTTTTACAAATGGAGCGACAAAATTTACTTTCATATCATCTTTAGTTTCATGTGGCTTTATTCACAAGTAGCTGGGCTAACACTTATGGGAAGTGGAAGCAGAGTTAAATGTGCAGCTTTAACTATTTTACCAAAGATTCAAAGGGCATTTATACATTCCTCAATAGTGTTATATTCATTTTATTTACTTGTATATATTTGTGTTCGATAACATTTTCAAAGATGTCTTTCAAAATTAATAACAATACATTTACACAGTATTTGTAAATGTTTCTTTTGGAAAAATAATCCCAGCTATATCATCAGTTAGATGCTTTTTAAAAGTAGTATTGCTCCATGTTTCAGTGAACATTTGATGTGACTTATGCGTTATACCTTTTTGCTATATATATTTTGCCTGATGTACTATGTAATGCACCTGTCAATCAAACAACTTGGATTGACCAATAAGGTTTGGTAATTGACAACTTTTGACCATTTTGTAATTTACATTTGTTCATAAACTTTTGTTAATGCCATTTCTCAGCTTTGAGTCAAATCACAAAAATAGTGCTGGGATGGTTAACCGACCGAAACTAGTCTTTTTGCCATATTGGTTATTAAACAATCATTGCGGGAAGTTTATTGATGCTTTTTGATTGAAAACTTCTACACATTGTGCCATTTGCTGACTGGTTAACTGACTGTGAAAGTTTTGGTTAAAGGTTAGCAAATATTCAGTGTTTCACTGACGGTTCCCAAGATTAAAAATTAAAGAAATAAAATATATAAATAGTTCCCAGCACTACACTAAAATGAATGAGTAAAGAAGAAACAATATTCCATTTGTTGCTTGTTTCTTGTTTTCTTTTCCTAAACAGGGTGCAACAGATTATAAAAACATTCTCAAAATTTATTTTAGGGTGATCTTCAAATTAATCATTAACAGAATTATGCATGGTGAAATTAGTGTAAAATGGTAAAATTAGCAAAAATTGAGTGTCTATATTATTTGGCATGGGGGGGGCACGTGCTCCCCCACAAATTTCCGGTGCCCCCCCAGGTGCCCCCCCACTACAAATCCTCATAGTGCCCCAATAAACAAAAGAAAAGGGAAAAACCCATGCCCCTGGTCGGCGCCCCCCTCCCACTGAAAAGCAATGCCCCCCCCCTGGGCCCCCTGCCCACTGAAAAAGTCCTGGCTACGCTGCTGGGCAAAACCATGTTTATTAATCTTTCCCAATGAGACACATTTATTTCTTATGCCTAAGGTTTACTTGTCCTATGAAGACAGTTTGTATAATAATTGTATTGATTTTCTTTATAAGATATTTACCTAATATTCATGGTTTACATATTGAATATTCAGTGTCTATTTTGAATATTATCTATATATCTAATATTCATGTTTAATTATTGAATATTAGTTGTCTATATTTTGAATATTCATAATCTGTTGGACAAATATTTATTGCCAGAGCAATATTGGTGGTTTACATTGTACCAGTGTGTCAATACAGATGTTTATATTTATGAAATACTATGAACGATCCGTCCGTTATTTTTATATAAAATAAAAATAATTTATAAAGAAGACTTGAACTGTAAGAAACATTTGATAGTATACTGTAGGAATAAATCAAATATGCCTTGAAATTTTTGTTTTTAATGTGAAGTGAAGTTACAACAATTTGGTTATGTATGTTCATATCAAACCTCTAGTTATCAAGAAATATATAATAAAAGTGACCTGTGAAAGTTTTATCACAATAGGAAAAGCACTTCAGTCTTTAGATAGAATTATTTTTCCTCAAACTTTACACCAAGTAAGTTTTTAAATAATAATTTGTCAATTTGATAATCATGTAATTACCAAAGTTGTACCTTCCCTTATAATCATGGTTTGAAATATTTAGCAAAGATTAAGTGCCTTAAAATTGTTAGTATATTACTGGTACTATGGTTAAGTGCCTTGAAATGTTTATTTCACTTGAAGAAACCAAATTATCAAGGACAAAGTTTTTATTTGCAAGATATACATGTAAATCTGTGAAATTGGGCAATCATTATAATGTGTTGAATTAACTTTTACTAATAAAGCCCTGAATTCTAACTAATTGTGATTATCTGAGTATACGTATTTACTATAATAGCGCTTGGTAACAATTGAAATCATATTTTTAGGCACAGAAATATTGATAACCAATGTATTTATAAATGTTGGCAAAGTAATTGGTAGTTCAATTTTATGCAAAGACTCCAACAATGTTGTCAATACATCGCAATATTGTGACCATATAAAGAAAAAGTAATGTCCCAAAATTGTTTCAAACCTTTTTCCATCAAATATTACATTTTACAAAATATATCCCCCAAAATACGTTTTATTTGTTTGGCGTTACCAATTAGATGCAACCAATATTAACAATTTAAGTATTTTATTAAATTAATATAAAATCTGTAACATATGGGGGCAGTATTTTGATAATTACCCTAAATAACATTTGTAACGATGAATAATTCATGATATTCTATTGCCATCCGATACGAAACTAAACAAATCACGTGGGAATAGCATTGCACATGCGCAAGTGGTTGACAGTTTGATAACCCTTCGATGAGGGCGTTTTAGTTTCGACTGGTTCCGGCTTCCTTTTCTACATGCATGGTACGCAGCGAGTCGAGTCACTCGACCGCAGGACCACGTGATTTGCGCGCATTCTATACAAACTAGAAAACCGCCACGAGTGAACTGGTAAGTCGTTATGTTATCAATCGATAAACATCGAAAAAATAAGTAAACGGCAAGTAAAAATATCAAAATCTGACTAATTAGTAAGTATTAATAATTCGTCAGTGTAAAATAAGACAAGTATTCAGTCTATAATTTTTTTGAATATCTAAATTCGAAAATGGTCGCCTGCGTGAAAGTGATGTGTAACGTAGAATTCGAGTCAACTCGTACCCCAACCAACTCGTACTCGTATATTAGAAGAAATGGAATTTTGGTGTGTCGTTTTTACCTGTAACTTTTGAAAACCTAAGAAAACATTATTAGAATAAATTAAGCTTCCCAGGCTTTAAAATTATGTGAAAATTCCCAATTTTAAGTAAATAAAATTTTAAAATTTGAATTTTGTGCATTGTAACTTTTGAAAACCTAAGAAAACATTATTAGAATAAATTAAGTTTCCCAGGCTTTAAAATTATATGAAAATTCCTAATTTTTAAGAAAATCAAATTTAAAAAAAATTATTTTGGTGTGTCGTTTTTACCCGTAACTTTTAAAAACCTTGCATGATATTACTTGAA
The DNA here is from genome assembly GCA_029582265.1 of Zoroaster sp. YZ-2022. Classification (NCBI taxonomy): domain Eukaryota; kingdom Metazoa; phylum Echinodermata; class Asteroidea; order Forcipulatida; family Zoroasteridae; genus Zoroaster; species Zoroaster sp. YZ-2022. The sequence continues at coordinate 26,732,759 of CM055822.1, read as the reverse complement.
TAAATTTAATTAAGGACATGATATGTAATCTCTCTTTTGAACGTGGTGGCCCTGAAAAGGGCCGTTGGTTTTGTTTAGAGACTGGCTGGTCCGTTGAGGTGACTGCATGCAGCCAGTAGTAGGGGGTGTTAACCCAATTTTTTTTAGATGCCCCCCCTCAAAATATGTACCAACCTATAAGAAACAAGGAAAAAATACTTTAAAAAATCATTTCAGAGCGTTAACCACCCTGTGCATGCCCCCTGAAGATTTTGTGTGTGAAACAGCATGGCATCCTGACTTCTTGTGCAGATTACCTGTATACCGTCGTTGGGGCACCAGTCTATTTTAAAACAGTGATAGGGAAGCAATTAATTTAAAGTACTTTCTCATGTTTACCTGTTGAAATTTTAGCATACTATTCCATGACAACCTTTCAATTGCCTTATGAAACAAAAAAAATCTGATTAAAAAGTAACATTTATATAAAACACAGTGTTCCCGTGGGTTTATATGGGTTGCAACTGAAGATTTTATTTCATTATTGTATCCAACTTATTTTATCCTGGATTAATATAAAATTGATATTTGCTTTTAACAGTCTTCTAGAAAAGAATTAATTAATAAAATAGTATGAATGTAAAATAGTAGTTATTGGCTTCAGTTATGTTTTGAACCTTAGCAAGTTCTTTCTCAGAGAAAGAACCCGCTAAGTTTGAGATGTAAGGCCAGAAAGTATTATTTTGCATTTATATAATACGGGTCCTTTAGGTTGTTGGTAAGCAGTTTGCAACAGCCAATTCTCTATTTATAAAATAATACAAAAATATATTTATATACATCTAACCAACATTAACAACATATTTCATGGCTTAGCAGGGATTTTGGATTGTACAATGCCAAAATGTATTTCTGTAAATGATACATCTAATGATAGATCTAATGCTCTTGAACAAACAATTTCTGCTCGCAGATGTGAAGCATCATCTTTAGATATAGTAAGATTTACGATGACATGTATTGTAATAATCTCTGATGGTGTGTGTGTGTGTGTGGGGGGGGGGGGGTGAATAAGTAGGCATATGTGGAAACATACATGTTGGGCCTATGTGGGGAAAAGTCTAATGGGGTAGAATGGAGGGCGCTATGATGAGGTGGTGACGTGTGTAAATCGCTCTCCCCAGTTATTTAATTAAAACTCGGCTCACAACTGCCTTTAATCTACTTACATATTTAAAGTCAGTCCCAACATTAATCTTGAATATGTCTGACAATCATCAATCCAAAAAATCCGCTGCTACCCGAAGAAAACAGAGTTCCAGGAAGGAATTACCAATGCCGTCTTCACCCAACAAGAGTGATAACGAACAAGATGGCGTCAATACTACCTGTTGTTGTGACGTTGCAGCCATCAGCGGTAAGCTAGATAAGATCTTAGCATCCATCAGCAGTATAGAATCACGGCTCGGCTCCCTTGAACTCAAGCTAGAAGACATTAAACAGCAGGTCTCTTCAAACACATCAGACGTCACTGATCTTAAAAAATCAGTGACTTTTGTTCAAGACAAATTGGAGTCCACCAAGTCACAAATCAACAAAAAGGTCGACTTCAACCTCGGTGTGATCAGACGCATCGAAGATCACATTGATGACATCAACAACAGAAACCGTCGTAACAATATAGTTATCCATGGGGTACCGGAAGGCTCTGAAGCTGGTCAGACATGTGAGGAGTTTGTCTATGATCTACTCACCAATCACTTCAAATTGGAAGGGGCTAAGGATAGCATAAAGATTGACCGTGCACACCGCACCGGTCAACTATCAGACACGGCTTCAGCCAGCACACGTCGACCAAGGCTTATCCATTGCAGACTACTTCGCTACGGTGATCGACATCACATCCTCAAAAATGCCGCCAAATTCCTCAAGAACAACAAATACAAGGGCCAGAACATCTTCATAACTGACGATGTCACTCCGAAAATTAGGGCACAGCGAAAAGAGCTGAGAGAGATGCACCTCCGGCGCATCCAGAGAGACGATCGGGTTCATTTCGCCTTTATTCCATGGTCAGTGCCAGCAATGATCAGATACAAGGTTAGAGATGGCCCCTTCAAGTCATTCCGTCTGGGGGGAGAATCATGAATTGCCACCTCATTTCATAGATAATTCTAATATAATTTCATTTAGGATTCAACCATTGTCTTGTTATATGTTATTTTCATGTTTGTGTAGGGGCCTATGTCTGTGTGTGCAGGTATAAATACGCTCCTGTCATTATTGTATCAATCATGAAATTGTCATTTATGCTCATCAATTTTGCTTATGAACCAAACAAATGACGACACTGTTCTAAACTCTAACATAGATCCTGATTTAAACTTTGAAACACCTGATATATCCTGTGATTACTATGATCAAGATAAATTCTTAAATGATTTTAATAAAAACACTAGTACCAAATTGTTACATCTCAATGCACGAAGTTTACAAAAGAATATATCAAATATTATTGATTTGATTAACCTTTTAGGGAACAAGTTTTCAGTGATCGGTATAACTGAGTCATGGTTAAAGGATACCAAGGATCCACTTATTCAAATTAAAGATTACTCAATTGAAGGTTCTTGTAGACTTAACAAAAAAGGTGGTGGAGTAGCACTTTACATTAAACAGGATCTTAGTTATAACATTCGTAATGACTTATCTATTAATAATTCTGAAATGGAATCATGTTTCATTGAGCTTGTTAATACACATAATAGTAATGTACTAATTGGAGTTGTGTATAAACCACCCAGTGCTTCATATGATCATTTCTCAGAACATATTAATGGCATATTGGAAAATATTAGTAATGAAAATAAAAAGTGTTATCTAATGGGTGATTTTAATATTAATTTATTGCAGTATGATACAAATAATACTGTACAGAACTTTATTGATATGCTATCTTCACAATCCTTTTACCCTACCATAAATAAACCTACAAGAATTACTGAGAGTAGTGCAACTTTAATTGATAACATTCTAACTAATGACTTACATAATCATACTGCTGGTGTTTTAATAAGTGATATAAGTGATCACTTACCAGTATTTTTAATTATTGACAGTTTTAGAGAGAAGGCCCATGATGAACGAAGATGCAGTAAAAAACGTGATTTTAATGGTAATAACATTGAACACTTTGTAAATGATTTAAATTCAACTGATTGGTCTTTTATGACATCACTGAATGATATTCATGATATGTATAGCTCTTTTTTAGACCATGTTCTTAAACTTTATGATAAATATTTTCCACTGCAAGAGGTAAAATGTCGATATAATAAACATAAGTCACCTTGGCTATCAGATGGTATCTATCAGTCAATAAGGAGAAAAAATTATCTTTACAAAAAAATTCTGAGAAATCCTACTTCTCAAAATAAATCCATTTATACTCTGTATAAAAACAAGCTAAATAATTTAATTAAAATATCAAAGAAAAACTATTTTCGTACAAAATTTAACCAGGAAAAGGGCAATATCAAAGGAACATGGAATATCATAAATACTGTATTAAACAAGGGACAGCGGAAACGCAACCCCTCTTAGTCTTACTTTGTTCAACAAGATGGTATAAAAATTGACAGTGACAAAGAAATTGCTGATGTATTTAATGAGTATTTTGCTAATATTGGCACTAGACTTGCCAGTAATCTACCATTATGTAATACCACATTTGAATCCTTTCTTCAGGATCGAGAGGTAAATTCTCTTTTCTTAAATCCTATTACGCAAGAAGACATTGTAGACATGCTTAACAAAATTCCTAATGGAAAGGCCCCTGGCTTTGATGTTCTAAATGCTCTTGTTATCAAACAGGCCAAGTACGTCTTAGCAAAGCCACTTGCTTGTATCTTTAATGAGTCTCTAATTACAGGCATTTTCCCGGATGGTTTAAAGATAGGTAAGGTCACACCAATACATAAGGGTGGCGACAAACATAATATTGGCAATTATAGACCTATTACAGTATTATCTACATTCTCAAAAGTTTTTGAAAAATTAATATACTACCGTCTTATTACTTTTATAAATAAACATAACCTTTTGTCTGAATCTCAATTCGGCTTCAGAGAAAAGCGTTCAACTGAACTAGCAACATCGTATGTTGTGAATAAATTGCTCAAAGCCATAGATGATGAAAAATCCTCTATTGGTATATTTCTGGATCTTTCAAAAGCTTTTGATACAGTTAACCACGAAATTTTAGTTTGTAAGCTGAAACATTTTGGTGTCCGTGGTGTAGCCCTAAACTGGTTCAAAAGTTACTTATCTAATCGAAAACAATTAGTTTTTTATAACTCTGTAAATTCAAATGAGCAATCTGTATGTTGTGAGTTCCACAGGGTTCTATATTAGGTCCTCTACTATTCATTATTTATATTAATGACATTTCGTATACATCTGATATCATATCCTTCTGCTTATTTGCAGATGACACAAGTTTGGTGTATAGCCATAACAATGTGGATACAGCTATTCGGATTTTTAATATAGAACTTGAAAAAATAAGTACATGGCTTATAGCAAACAAATTGTGTATTAATTTACTTAAATCAAACTATATGATATTTTGTTCGAGACAACAGAAATATACCCAATCTGTTCCACTAGTTTTGAATGGTGTAAATTTAAATCGTGTAACGATTACCAAATTTCTAGGTGTAAAAATTGATGAAAATCTTACTTGGAAGAGTCACATTAGTGATGTCTCAAACAAAATATCCAAAAATATTGGTATAATGAATCGTTTAAAATGCTTCATCCCAAGCGAAATTTTAGTTATTCTTTATAATTCTTTTGTTCTCCCGTATTTAAATTATTCAGTTCTAACCTGGGGTAGTTCGTCAGTAAATTGTGACAGACTTCTTTTGTTGCAAAAGCGAGCTGTTCGCATTATTTCCAATGCTGGTCACCGTGATCATACTGCTAACTTATTTGCAAATCTAAAACTGTTACGATTTAAAGACCTTTACTACTTAAATTTAGGAAAATTTATGTATAAATACATGAACAATGCATTACCTGGTTGTTTTAGCTCATGTTTTACGTTAACCTCAAATATACATTCATACAATACTCGAAGTGCTTCCAAAAAAATATCCATGTCTGTTACAGTCGAACCTCATTGTTTAAAAATAGTCTTATTCAGCGTGGTGTTAATTACTGGAACAGTCTTAGTGAATCTATAAAAACGTCACCCTCTCAGGCTATATTTGTCAAAAAAACTATTTAAAAAAAACTTCTTGATGCATATTCATAACTTCCAACTTTTAATTTATTTCGTATTGTTTATGTCTTAGCACCTGCATGCACACTCGTATGTTTTTGTAGTCCTTTGTCCTGTTTGTCTCCTTGTCTGTCCCTAGGTTAGGGCACAAAAGCATTTTTGCTTCACCCAAACCTAAATGTTGTCCTTTGTATAATAATTTCATATATATTTAATGTACCTGTAATACTGTATTTCAACCTATTACAAGCAATGTATATTTCTATTTCCAAGGACAGCATTGAAATAAATGTATTATCAAAACAAAAAAATCAAAACAAAAAAATGTCGTATCCGACAGCCAAGTTTCTCATTCAATATAACCAATAATGTAATATTAAATTGCTTACCTAGTAAGCACTGGTGTAAATCCGTGATGAAAAGTGGAGGGGGGATGATTTTGAAATTCGGGTGCATGGAAAGAATGTCATATCCGACCGCCACTTTTTAAGAGTTTTTTGGGGAATTTTGGGGAATTTGTTTTACCAGTTAAAAACTATTCTATCGATTTTTGGGGGTACAGAAAGTGAAAACAATCTTTTTATATCCACTTTTTGATGGTTTTCGGACTTTATTTCCTTTCTAAAAAATCCTCCCCTTCAGAAAATAGAAGGATCCTATAGTTGCCACTGCGCATCTACAATGACCGTGTTGGTCACTAATGGGGGAGATCACAAGATCAGACTGACATGACTGAAGAAGTCATCGTATACCCAAATGCCTGATTTTTCATGAAATAAATATCCTGGAATAATTTGAAGTATGTCCATCGTCGTCCATATATTCTCCACCTTACTTGGGTAGGTAAGATTACATTATTGGTTATATTGAATGATGTAATTTATAGGCTTCTGCTGGGGACCACAAGTAAAGGAATTCAGTTCAGCAAACCTATTATCTTGATCTGCAATATAAACTTGAATTATTGGTTTCCATTCCTAATCTTTTTATAACAATTATTAGCTGATGGAGTTTGCAGACCAACTCTCCCAAGGCCTACCACCCTTGCTGTTTTGTTTGAAGAAGTAACATCCGAGTCTTCAACAGCTGACAAAGACTGGAAGTATAATCCAAGTTGAGTTTCATATTTTATGTAAATAAGATTTTTTTTTTCATAAGCGATGTAAAGTAGGCCTAAGTACACCATTGCAAGTAATATCACACGCACGCGAAGTCAGATGACTTTGGATCCCTAAAAATACTGGGATCCTTAAAAATATTGCGTTGATTCGGGTTCGGCGACGATTTGGGTTCGGTGACGATTTGGGTTCGGTGACGATTATAGGGTTTGGCAACGATTCGGGTGGCGCGACGATTCGGGTGGTGCGACGTTTTGATTGGATTGATCAAACTTCAACATGTTGTGCATCGAACCGATAAAGTTGAAGACAAAGGCAATTCCCGACAATTCAGGTGGTGCGGCGATTCAGGTGGTGCGGCGATTCGATTTGATTGGATTGATCAAACTTCAACATGTTGTGCATCGAACCGATAAAGTTGAAGACAAAGGCAATTCCCGGCAATTCAGGTGGTGCGGCGATTCAGGTGGTGCGGCGATTCGATTTGATTGGATTGATCAAACTTCAACATGTTGTGCATCGAACCGATAAAGTTGAAGACAAAGGCAATTCCCGACAATTCAGGTGGTGCGGCGATTCAGGTGGTGCGGCGATTCGATTTGATTGGATTGATCAAACTTCAACATGTTGTGCATCGAACCGATAAAGTTGAAGACAAAGGCAATTCCCGACAATTCAGGTGGTGCGGCGATTCAGGTGGTGCGGCGATTCGATTTGATTGGATTGATCAAACTTCAACATGTTGTGCATCGAACCGATAAAGTTGAAGACAAAGGCAATTCCCGACAATTCAGGTGGTGCGGTGATTCAGGTGGTGCGGCGATTCAGGTGGTGCGGCGATTCAGGTGGTGCGGCGATTCGATTTGATTGGATTGATCAAACTTCAACATGTTGTGCATCGAACCGATAAAGTTGAAGACAAAGGCAATTCCTGACGATTCAGGTGGTGCGGCGATTCACGGGTGGTGCGGCGATTCGGGTGGTGCGGCGATTCATGTGGTGCGGCGATTCATGTGGTGCGGCGATTCCTAACACTATGAAAGGGGCCTGGACACATAGCATTCGAGGCATGTGGGGTCCTACTACTGGCCAGGGTAAACATAGTCTCAGCTGGCTGTCGATCTTAAAGGTGCATCGGGCCTGCACCTCCGGTATAGGAGCAGTGGTATCGATGTGATCACAAATGGTCGACGAACAGTAGGAGCTCCTTTCTGCAATCAGAGAGAAAGGGGCCGTTGCTGAGTAGGTAGGGCGCTCCCTTCGGGGGGTGGACCGGAAAGCTACACTTTGTGTAGGACGATGGGCCCGAAGACCCGAAAGGCGCGTGGGGCTGGTATCCTGGGACCTGCACGTGGTAGCCCTGCTTTAAACTAACCTTACCAGGATGATGTCGGCAAAATTAAATATTAGTAGCTTGCAGTGGTATACTTATTACTGAATTGATAAAGGATGCTTTTAATTACTTGATTTTTAAAGGATGCTTTTGATAAAGAATTTGTTTGATATATAACATGTATTATTATGTTGTACACTGGTAAACAATAATTTGCTATGTTCATGATCTGTAACATTATAATATTAAGAAAAGATAAGTATTCAACATAAGGCCATAAAGAAAAGTCTCCTGTTTGTGGTCTCTGTGCATATTACCTCACACCCACTCTGCCACTCATCAGCAGTTTTAGTTGTTTTATTTGCTATGAAATGATATCCAATTACAGCCATAATTGCTTGACTGATTGCTTTGTGTTAAAAAAAATTTGTTTACAGCATAACAATATTTGTCCAATTTGTGACCCCTCTCTTAGCCACCCTACTTTGTTTTTGGCAAATTTGATCTGGTTCCAATAACTGTCACATATTTCACTTATTTGCAAAAAATGATTAGTAAAAAAGTGCATCACTGCACTGATTTTGGAAGCCATCCAATGAGTAGAACCTTGAGACTTGTTTTTTGCCTTAATGTTGTATCTTCCCTTTAGGCCTAATGTCAAATCTGATGTAATTTAAAAACGAGAAGTCATGAGAGTTTCTAAAAATATTCATGTACTACTTGGCTAATGATGGTTTTAATCTTTATTAGAAATATATTTTTCTCTGAGGTTCTTTCATTTTCGTACAAGAAGAAAATATCTGAAGGTAATTTTACTATTTTCTTGTAAACAACACAGCATAATAAGCTGAAACTTTCACAGTTTGATTGTTTTATATATTTATTTATTTATTTATTCCAAAAGACTAAACAAATGCTTAGGAATAGTTTTGCCAACATTACCAATATTATAATTCTTTATTTGTGACCCACTCTGTTAAAATGAGTCGCAAATTTGAAAAATTGAGATTTCTATGTGGCTGGAAAGAGTACACCATCAGCTTTAATTTGTTATTTGTTAGAGGTGTGTGAGATATGCCATTCAAAAGGAAAACAAATGACAGAAATAAAACGACCTATACTCAAAAAAATCATTGAGTTTAATATTTTATTGATTGAAATTTATGCCAATTTCAATCAATATAATATATAAGCCACATAGCAATCACAAATTTGTGACTTGTGATTCATTTTCACAGACTGTCACATTTGGTCATGTAAAAATAACTGAGGACATCAACCTTGACCTCCTTGTCGAATCTGCACTGTGGAACAGCAATTTATTAATTTATTGTAGTGATCTTTGGGGGGAAAAGTCCACCTCTCCAATAATTCATAGACTTTGCACTTAGTGAACTTGATAGAATGAACATGCAATGTTATAATTAAACATTATTTGTACTTAACTATAACTACCCCATATCCTCATATAGGACAAAATTACTACCTGGCACTAAGTACAGGCCATAAGTGCTGAAAATGAAAGATCAATGAAAATGTGTGATTCTTTTTGAATATGTTTCCAAAAGTGCACTGGAGGATTTTGGAGGATTAAGGAAGGTTCCTAGCCAGAATACCTAGAGGGGGGTTAGGGTTAAGGAGCAACACCTTTGGTAATTTTTAGGGAAAATTTCATGATGATCAACAGGGCATGGAAATCGGAGTGCTAGTTTTAGATTAACTTGATGAGTGAAATAATACACCACATGAGGTCATATTACTGATGCTGCTGCATAAATGAGCAAGTTATTTTGTTCATCTTTTACTAGGACACCAATTTCCATGTCATGTTGAAAGTCTGCTCTGATCATGACAATATTGTCCAGTGATCATTTACTACCATCCAAATGAATAAAATTAAGTAATGGTTTAATGTGATATAAAAATGAATTTGAAGAATTTGCTAGTAATTCTAAAATTATTGGATTTTTAAATTAGTAAAAAGGAGTAAATGTTGAAACTTATTGAAACTTATTGAATGTTTCTTGCTTGGAAATTGTTTTTGCGCAAGATGCTAGCTTATATATTTATATATTTAGTAAATGCTTTGCATTTAAATCATTACTCATACATTATTAAAAAAATTGTTTTTACATGAAGATAAATTATTGTATCTAGCACTTGCAATTTTATTTTGTCATATCACATATTTATGTCCAAATAGTTTTAAATAAAACAGTTTCGTATATGATTTTGTGGATATCGGTAGATGATGACTTCTTATCCTTCTCTTACCCCTCTCCTCCTCTGTGAATTTGAAACAAATGAAAACATTACAAGGGTTAAGTCTTACTCTCATATGAACAGAATCAAAGATTCAAAAGGATAAGTCTTGGAAATCTTTTCTTTAAATTTGCTTTTGTCAAAAAAATGTTTGTGTAATAATTTTGTCAATTTCAAGAGAAAACATTGCAAGACTTGCCCTTTGTGATTTTGTTTTTACATTTTATTCGTATAATTTGCCAACATTTTGAAATAAAAGTACAAGACTTTTTACAAATTTTCTCAATTTAATTTTTTTTTTAAATGGGCCAATTATATGAATAAAAATTACAAGGGGTAAGTCTTGCCAATTTTTTTCCATAAAGATTTTGGCAGATTCTACACATTTTCTACAAAAAATACAAATCACAAGGGGTAAGTCATGCCAATTTTTGTCATCACACATTTGGCAAATTATATGAACAAAATGAAAAAATTCACAAGGGGTAAGTCTTTCATCGGATAGGTATTGAAGAAAACAGCAAAAGTTACACATACATGACCCCAATTTGACCTTGTCTTCCGGTTGTTGAAGTGAAAAAATATTCCCGGGCTCAGGGCTCGAAAAATACAAACTATAGAGGGCGCTATGCATATTTAGTGGTTGGAAAATTTGTCCATTTGACTAAGTTTGGTCGTGCTTTCGGCGCCCCCAATATTCTTTCTGTTGCAGTCAAATATCAAGATAAGAACTTAATGACAGCTCATTTCTGTCCGACTGTATAGGCATAATGCAAACAAGTGCACATAATACAATCGACAGGGCATGGAATCGGGGTGGCACATAAAGGGACACTGTATTTCGTCACAATCGACAGGACATATGGAATCGGAGTGACACTTAAAGGGACACTGTCGTCACAATCGACAGGGCATGGAATCGGAGTGTCATTTAAAGGGACACTGTCGTCACAATTGACAGGGCATGGCACTTAATAGGGACACTGTCATCACAATCGACAGGGCATGGAATTGGAGTGGCACTTAAAGGGACACTGTTGTCACAACCTGAACACCTAGTGTTTGTAATCAAACAAACATAAAATTTCTAGTTTATTTTTGCATTCACTTCTAGTATGAACTGGCATTAAGGTCTACTGTGGTGGAACTTGGATTTGGGAGAATGGGCGTTTCCCAATTAATAAAGGATGGGGCGTTTCCATCATTCAAGGGGCAGTACCGTCACAATCAGAGCAGACTTTCAACAGGGCATGGATTTGATGTCCTAGTTTAAGATGAACACAGTGACTGCAAATTACTGGCTCATTTATGCAGCAGCAACAGTAATAATTATGACCTTATCTTGTGGGAAATTATTTTCACTCTGATTCCATGTCATGTTGATTGTGACGACACTGCCCCTTTAAAGTATTTCTAAACCCCAGATTTATCCGTTTTCCTCCAATGGCTGCCGACAACTGTGAGTTTGGCGACAAACTGAAAGACTTCTACCGCATGGAACCCATAAAGGGACACTGTCGTCACAATCGACAGGGCATGGAATCGGAGTGGCACTTAAAGGGACACTGTCGTCACAATCGACAGGGCATGGAATCGGAGTGACACTTAAAGGGACATTATCGTCAAAATAGACAGGGCATGGAATCGGAGTGGCACTTAAAGGGACACTGTCGTCACAATCGACAGGGCATGGAATCGGAGTGGCACTTAAAGGGACACTGTTGTCACAATCGACAGGGCATGGAATCGGAGTGGCATTTAAAGGGACACTGTTGTCACAATCAACAGTGCATGGAATCGGAGTGGCATTTAAAGGGACACTGTCATCACAATCGACAGGGCATGGAATCGGAGTGGCACTTAAAGGGACATTATCATCAAAATGGACAGGGCATGGAATCGGAGTGGCACTTAAAGGGACACTGTCATCACAATCGACAGGGTATGGAATCGGAGTGGCACTTAAAGGGACATTATCATCAAAATAAACAGGGCATGGAATCGGAGTGGCACTTAAAGGGACACTGTCGTCACAATCGACAGGGCATGGAATCGGAGTGGCACTTAAAGGGACATTGTCGTCAAAATAGACAGGGCATGGAATCGGAGTGGCACTTAAAGGGACACTATCACAATCGACAGGGCATGGAATCGGAGTGACACTTAAAGCGACATTGTCGTCAAAATAGACAGGGCATGGAATCGGAGTGGCACTTAAAGGGAGACTGTCGTCACAATCGACAGGGCATGGAATCGGAGTGACACTTAAAGGGACACTGTCGTCACAATCGACAGGGCATGGAATCGGAGTGGCACTTAAAGGGACACTGTCGTCACAATCGACAGGGCATGGAATCGGAGTGACATTTAAAGCGACATTGTCGTCAAAATAGACAGGGCATGGAATCGGAGTGGCACTTAAAGGGAGACTGTCGTCAGGGCATGGAATCGGAGTGGCACTTAAAGGGACACTGTCGTCACAATCGACAGGGCATGGAATCGGAGTGGCACTTAAAGGGACACTGTCGTCACAATTGACAGGGCATGGAATCGGAGTGGCACTTAAAGGGACACTGTCGTCACAATCGACAGGGCATGGAATCGGAGTGGCACTTGAAGGGACATTATCATCAAAATTGACAGGGCATGGAATCGGAGTGGCACTTAAAGGGACATTATCGTCAAGTGGACAGTGCATGGAATCGGAGTGGCCCATAAAGGGTCACTGCCATCACAATCGACAGGGTATGGAATTGGAGTGGCCCACAAAGGGACACTGTTTACGCCCGTGAATAATAATAATAATGTCGGGCATTTTAAAGCGCTTTTAAACAAGGTATCAAAGCGCTGTACATTATTACCCCTGCTCATCAGGCGCATAAATCATTCCAGAAACCATCTCAGCTCCCTGGGGAGTATACAGCTCAATTGCTGCCATTTCGGCGCATATGTGCTAATTAAACACAACAACTAACTCTGCCCTCACAGGTACCCATTTACTCCTGGGTGGAGAGAAGCAATTATGGTAAAGTGTCTTGCTCAAGGACACAAGTACCACGATCGCGGTTGGGATTCGAACCCACATTCTGACGACTCAACCATCAGAAGACAAATCCGATGCACTAAACCGCTCGACCATGGCACTACATGACCTTGTATTATTTTTTTCAGTCACTGAGTTAATCTAAAACTGGCACTCTGATTCCATGTCCTCTTGATCGTGATGATATTGTTCCTTTAATTTCTCTATTACGGTGTGGTGATGCGTTTTTGTTTGTTTTTGTTTTTGTTTGTTTGTTTGTTTTTGGTGTGTTTTTTGTTTTGTTGTTTGTTGTTTGTTGTTTTTGTTATTTTTTTTAGTTTGTTTGTTTTTTGCCAGCCAGTGAAATAAGTGATACATGTATATACGCGGTTATTGGAAATAGACCAAATTCTCCATACATAAAGTATGGTGGCTAAGAGAAGCCTAGCCTCACAAATCAGGCAAACGTTTATTATTTTTTTAAATGGGCCAATTATATGAATAAAATTACAAGGGGTAAGTCTTGCCAATTTTTTTCCATAAAGATTTGGGCAGATTCTACACAATCGACAGGGCATGGAATCGGAGTGGCACTTAAAGGGACACTGTCGTCACAATCGACAGGGCATGGAATCGGAGTGACATTTAAAGCGACATTGTCGTCAAAATAGACAGGGCATGGAATCGGAGTGGCACTTAAAGGGACACTGTCGTCACAATCGACAGGGCATGGAATCGGAGTGGCACTTAAAGGGAGACTGTCGTCAGGGCATGGAATCGGAGTGACACTTAAAGGGACACTGTCGTCACAATCGACAGGGCATGGAATCGGAGTGGCACTTAAAGGGACACTGTCGTCACAATTGACAGGGCATGGAATCGGAGTGGCACTTAAAGGGACACTGTTGTCACAATCGACAGGGCATGGAATCGGAGTGGCACTTAAAGGGACACTGTCGTCACAATCGACAGGGCATGGAATCGGAGTGGCACTTGAAGGGACATTATCATCAAAATTGACAGGGCATGGAATCGGAGTGGCACTTAAAGGGACATTATCGTCAAGTGGACAGTGCATGGAATCGGAGTGGCCCATAAAGGGTCACTGCCATCACAATCGACAGGGTATGGAATTGGAGTGGCCCACAAAGGGACACTGTTTACGCCCGTGAATAATAATAATAATAATGTCGGGCATTTTAAAGCGCTTTTAAACAAGGTATCAAAGCGCTGTACATTATTACCCCTGCTCATCAGGCGCATAAATCATTCCAGAAACCATCTCAGCTCCCTGGGGAGTATACAGCTCAATTGCTGCCATTTCGGCGCATATGTGCTAATTAAACACAACAACCAACTCTGCCCTCACAGGTACCCATTTACTCCTGGGTGGAGAGAAGCAATTATGGTAAAGTGTCTTGCTCAAGGACACAAGTACCACGATCGCGGTTGGGATTCGAACCCACATTCTGACGACTCAACCATCAGAACACAAATCCGATGCACTAAACCGCTCGACCATGGCACTCCATGACCTTGTATTATTATTTTCAGTCACTGAGTTAATCTAAAACTGGCACTCTGATTCCATGTCCTCTTGATCGTGATGATATTGTTCCTTTAATTTCTCTATTACGGTGTGGTGATGCGTTTTTGTTTGTTTTTGTTTTTGTTTGTTTGTTTGTTTTTGGTGTGTTTTTTGTTTTGTTGTTGTTGTTGTTTTTTTAGTTTTTTGTTTAGTTTTAGTTTTTTTTTTTTTGCCAGCCAGTGAAATAAGTGATACATGTATATACGCGGTTATTGGAAATAGACCAAATTCTCCATACATAAAGTATGGTGGCTAAGAGAAGCCTCACAAATCAGGCAAACGTTTATACCCCAATGTGAAAAAGTCGTTTAAAACACAGCACGGCAGATTCATAGCAAAAATCAAAAATCAAAACATCAAAATGCCGACGCGCGGGTCTGATGAGGCGACGCACGCCGAGACCAGAAACCAGAGACTTTTGTGGGTCTGATACACGATGCAAATGCATGACAGATTTAACTATTAAGATCTTCCTAAATGTTGAAGTATCGTATGAGGGGAATTATAATTATACAAAATATAATAATAATCAAAATCGTGCTCATAATAGTTTTTAATTGAGGGGAGCTTCAAGTCAGACTGTATCTCAGGACATTGTAGTCCAGGTTATTCAGACGTCATGCCTGCCCTTCGTAAAACTGTGACAATGTGAAAATTGTCATAAGTAATCATAAAAAATGAGGCACATTCTCCACCAATCTGGGAACTGAATTCCGGATCTTTTAGGCAAAAGTCCCAAGGATTTCCATATCACCACTTCCTCCTGTTTAAAAAATGATACGTTGGATTTTAATTATAACCTTAGAATGGATCCTGTCAAAGTAACAAAGTAAACAATAAAAATCTCATTGGGAATTGAACCTAAGTCCTTTTGGGCAAGAGTCCTGAGGAATTCCACTTGGCCACTTCCTACTGTTAACAAATTGTTGTCTTTGATTTTAATCTTGAGAACGGGGCAAGGTTAAAAACAAAACCACCAAGGACCTACTGGGCAGACGCCCATGATTGGGGGTTATTATTTTAATTTTAACTTTTTTATATTCTTCCCTCTCAAAACATGTACAGGCCTATTAGAAACAAGACTAAATCATTAAAATAAAAAAACTGATATTTCTAATCTCCCTGGCCTGTACATGCCCCTGAAAGTTTTGGTTGAAGGGCGCCCTCTGTTGTCAGTATATAATAAAGGTTCCTTGAGTCCATACGCACTGAAGAGTGATATGTGCCCATATGAGGCACGATTGAGAAATTAGCACGTGAATTTATTTATAAACAGTAGACCATTTCAAAGTAAAATGTTTTACTGGGGCTTGACAAGAGTCCCAAACCCTTCCACTGGACCGCTTGGTCCACTGAAGGAATTAATTTGGGTTTAAGTTTAATATTAAAGGGACAATATCGTAACGATCAACAGGGCATGGAATCGGAGTGCTAGTTTTAGATTAACTTAGTGACTTGATTCACTGGAAATAATATAGCACATGATAATGTCATAGTAAGCTTGACGCTGAGCCATAGAGTAATTGT
The DNA here is from genome assembly GCA_029582265.1 of Zoroaster sp. YZ-2022. Classification (NCBI taxonomy): domain Eukaryota; kingdom Metazoa; phylum Echinodermata; class Asteroidea; order Forcipulatida; family Zoroasteridae; genus Zoroaster; species Zoroaster sp. YZ-2022. Next base: position 26,716,646 of record CM055822.1, on the reverse strand, counting down.
GTTCATCTTAAACTAGGACACCGATTTCACGTTCGTGTTAAAAGTTTGCTCTGATCTGATTGTGACGATATTGTCCCTTTAGTAAACCAAAAGAATAGACACGGTGAGGCCTTTATATACAACAAAATCATTAATGGGACCTTCTGAAAGTTAACTCAGGGAAGAGGATGCTAAGTACTGACACATTTATCCAGACGTTTGATGTTTTTATTTTAAACAATATAAATTGCCAGTATTAGGATTTGAAGCTTTGTATAATTAAGGAACATGAAGTTTGTGCTGACTCCGGCCCTGTACGTCTGGGTACACGTGTACATGATTGTATGTGTGCGTGATGCGTCAGTGTAACTACTCGTGCAGCGCGTGGGAGAACCGAACATTAGCGTAACTAGGGTTCCATTTTCAGGGGGAACTAGGGGGTGCATCACTTTTTCAAGGAGGGCATGTCAATCCTTGAACATTTTGTATCCTGCAGCCTCAAATGGGGGACCTATTTTCAAAATTCTGAAAGGGGGGCACCCGGGGGCACAGACCTCAGCAGGGGGAGGGACACGTTCCCCCCTCCATAGTTACACCACTGAATTAACCTAATGCATTAAGCTTTCATTGTCAGCCCAAGAGCCTAAGTGTCCACGGCAGCCAATTAAGGTGTGAATGTTCAAACTCAAAAGTGGAAGTTTTTCAGAGTTATGTATAAAGAATTGTCCGGTCGGCCTGCCTGTATTGAACAATTAGGCTATTCCCGAACGTAGACATGGTTTCATTCATATTGTTATCTTCCCGGTCTATAATGTAGTAATGTTCCATTGAGCATGCCTTCAACTTGTCACGATGTTAATTGTCATTTAAGGAATTGTCCAAATTCAAAAACGACTTAGTTTTCAGCAAAGATCGTATAGCGCCGCAAGGCGCGCTATACGACTTTGGTTTTCAGTTCCGGTATCCATCGCGAGAGGGCGGTATATACGACCACTTGTCAAACAAAATGGCACCTACATTGAAAAATTAAAAAACGTCTTTCTCTACGGTAAAAACTAACGTTCTTCATCTGTTGAATGCATCTGTAATGCGGGTAAGTTCATACAGAAATAGTTAAGTTTCCATGAGCTTTTGTGATTACACAGCAAGAAAGGTGTTACCGCAATAACGTTAGGCGGCGTGTTTAACACTCTGCCACGGCCCACGTGGACCTAGACTTTCGGTATGGGCTATGTTATGACTAACATGACTAAGGCCAAGGGGACCGTACTCAAGTTCCCTCAGCCTTATGTTCCCTCAGCCCTATGTTCCCTCAGCCCTATGTTCCCTCATCCCAAAATAGACCCTATGTTCCCTCAGCCCTATGTTCTCCCATCCCAAAATAGACCCTATGTTCCCTCAGGATGAGGGCCATATGTGCTGAGGGAACATACATACATAGGGCTGAGGGAACATAGGGTCTATTTTGGGATGAGGGAACATAGGGCTGAGGGAACATAGGCATGACCCCAGGCCAAGAGATACGAGAATGAAAGTCATAGATTTGCGTCCGGGAAATTTCGAAAACACATGAGGCTTTTTTTCATTATTCATTATTCATATTGATCATTAATAACAGCGCAATCACAAGATGTTTCTTCTAATCTGTGTACGTACATGCATCATTATACGTGCGGGCCGCACACACAGGCATACTACTTTTTTTACTAGGCTCAACAGTGAACGTGTTGTGCATGTACTAGTGAAGGCGGTACAGTTGCAGGTGCGGATCGGACGGAGTTTACCATACAGTTTTAGCGCGATGCGACCTTTTTTGTGAACGACGTATGCGGGACTAAGACTGTAAGAGAACATGTGCTAATGATTACATGTATAGCTTTGTTTTACTGATGTGGATGATTTGGAACTAAATTTGTTTGGTGGAAATACCTTTTTTGTGCAAATAATGATTTTTTGGGGCAAATAATGAAAAATTTAGGCAGTAGCTTTCGGGACATGCGGGCGGTGGACGCAAATCTATGACTTCCATTCTCATGGCCTAACGACGTTACGGTTAGCCAATATCCTTAATTTACCCTAAATGACGCACCTACATGTAAGGTAATATAATCAACTGGACGGTAACTTAAAATGAAATTAGCAGTTTGGTGATTTAGTTTGTTTCAGGGAAGGATTCTCTTGTAAAATGCTGAATTTCAATGCATGATCATACGAGTGGACGTCTTGAGCACCGTTTTTTGAGACGCACATACTACATAGGCTAAATCATAATTGTGGACTTTGTGGTCATCAGAAAATTGATGTTGGTATAATGACTCACCCCAAACTGTTAAAGTTGATGGGGGCACAGAAAATGTACCCAAGAAGAAAAACAGTTGAAATCATGTTTCATCTTATTCCAGATGGTTGTAAAATTGTTATTAAACTTGAAAATAAAAATATTATTTTCGATTTTTAAAATAAAATGGTATAATTTGGAGAAGCTCTCAAAACTTTTATTCAATATTCTTCAAAGACCAATAAAATGGAAGGTGGTTAAATTTTTTGCAAAAAGTACTTTAAAACTTTGAAATGTGTAAAATTGCTGTTAACATTTTGTCAAATAAAAGATTTCTTTTCATAACCATGATATTAATGTTTCATTTTCTCAATAATTTTCCACTACCGTCGAAATAAACACCAACGAATTAAGTAGTCTTCGTTCACTTCTTCTAACAGGAATGTGTCCAATTTGATGATCAGTATTTCTTTAAAAAATCATTGCAAATACAAAGCATTCATATATTTTGGTTTCCACAGACAACAGCTTGTTGACGGCATAGAACAATAAAATCACAGATGTTCGTGAAAAAAGATTGAGGTCACGTAAATCTCTTACTATATGTATCTAGTAAAACCAGTGGTTAAACAACTTTTTCCACTTTCACAAGCACTAACTTTCCAGTAGGCTAAATCATACAATTTCACTATAATTTTTATTTCTGTAACAAGCACGACTTAGATAAGTTTATGCAACCAGTAATACGCCATAATTTTGTAAGTGCGGCGAATTACGTACAGGGATGATACATGTATAATACTTTTACGTTAAAAAGGAAATAATGTAGAATACAACCGCTACTTTTCTGTCCAATACATGTCACCCCCACTAATGTTAGTTAAAGCTATATAGTATAACACCGTATTTTTAATTTTTTTCCCCAAATTTGTCAAGTTATACATGTACATCAAATTGAAGCTCTAGTTGAGAGAAGATCAACGGTGCAATTTGTTTTTGAATACCTCTTTCAGTACTTGATATATGACTTGTTAAAATTTGTAAAATCATTACTTCGTGTGCCGCTGATTTGACCATCAAAGCATTTATGGTAACTCGTTTACACATAAATGTTAAGTTATTCATCAAACTGAAGCTATTAACCCTCCTGCACATGGAGGTCACTCCGATCCACAAAATTCTGCTCTTGAGCAACCTTCAGTACATACATGTACATGTACAATAGGGTTGTCAAACATTGATGGAGGGGACAAATTGGCCGAATACTAATTAATAGACAAAACTTACCGATACGATGGAAAGAATGTCGTATACGACCGCCACTTTTTAAGGTTTTTGGGGGAATTTTTTTGCAACCAGTAAAAAAATTATTCTATCGATTTTTTTTGGGTACAAAAAGTGAAATATATCTTTAAAATCCACTTTTATGATGGTTTTCAGATTTTATTTCCCTTCTAAAAAAAAACCTTCCCTTCAGAAAATAGGAGGATCCTATTATAGTTGCCACTGCGCATGTACAGTGACCGTGTTGGTCACTAACGGGGAGTTAACAAGATCATCAGACTGACATGACTGAGGAAATCATTGTACCAAAAATGCCCGATTTTTCATGAAATAAATATCCTGGAATAATTTGAAGAACATGTCTATCATCATCCATATGTTCTCCACCTTACTGGGTAGGTAAGATTACATTATTGGTTATATTGAATGAGAAAAAGTGGCGGTCAGATACAAAATTCTACCCGATACGGTTTGTTAAGTTATTTTTTGATGAGTGTGCATCCTAAATTTTAGACTCATTTCTTGACAGACCGATCAACACGATGCCACGTTCAACAGGGAATAGTCAAGTTTGGTCCCATTTTTAGAAAAAGGGGCCCAAATTGGTCAAATTCATTCTTTCAAGAAACAAGGTTTATTGAAAGGTTTATTGACATTTAAATAAAGTTCATTGTGATAGAAACATATTAATATTCAAGTTCTGATTTTATATTCGTAATATTTTGCAGTTTGTTAGTTTCATAATATTAAATATTATTTTAGTATGCAAAATCATGTCCTTATTCAAAGCCAACATGACGTATGGGATATCCTTATTTAGAAGGCAGGGGCGCAGCAAGGCGCAAGCACATGAATTGTTTTCCCACAACGGGTTAGTTCCGCCCACATGACCTGTGATCGACCAATAATAATAATAATAATAATGTGTGGACTTATATAGCGCACGTATCCACCAACTAAGTGGTGCTCAAGGTGCATTATATTATTACCCCTGCTCATAAGGCTCATAAATCATTCCTGAAACCATCTCAGCTCCGTGGGGAGTATACAGCTCAATTGCTGCCATTACAGCGCATATAGGGCTAATCAACCAACTCTGCCCTCACAGGTACCCATTTAACCCCTGGGTGGAGAGAAGCAATTATGGTTAAGTGTCTTGCTCAAGGACACAAGTGTCACGGCCGGGATTCGAACCCACATTCTGCTGCTAACACCAGAACTTGAGTCCGGTAAGCTAGACCGCTCGGCCACGACACTCCACATTATTCAAAACGTGTTTTGTGACATGAACATCCATGTCAACTATATACGCATGCGCTCTGATCACGCCCACACCAGTGATCATTGTCTTCTGATATGATAGTCACGCCTGACACAGTCACGTGTGAGGCCACTGTAGCTGCGTGATGGCCAGGGTGTGCGCGGGTGTGATCAATTGGGTTTTCTTTTGTACACTTACCACACAGTCTGTGCACACGTGAAATTGCTGTCATAAAATTGTTGTGTGCGCAAGATGATCTAAATTAAAATGGCCGCCTTCATTGAAATCTGGGAAAGAATGTCAAAGCCAACCATCACTCGTGCACAATGTCTGTTGCATGTGTTTTAGCAGACGACAAAATGGCCAACAGCTCATTTGATGTGCATACATTCATTGCTCAAAATCTCCCAAAATATAATCGTCCATTCCTCACTTGAATATATTTTTATTTCACAGATTTAGTTGGGAAGATGAGACAACAGAATATTAGTTTCTGCCATCATTGACCATGATGACATGACAGAGATGCTGTGTCTGTACTACTGATGGAAGGATCATTGTTTTCAGATCAACCAACAAGCTGAAGCAACAGCTACCACAGCTCATCAGCCTTCAGCAATCTTGCCATGAAAAACATGAGGGTCAACCAGTTTCATGTCTTTTATCATGTATTAGGTAGGTTCACAGTTCACAGTAAGCAAATGGGCCTATTAGGAGTTAGGGTTAATTGCTTACGAGTTGCTTATAGAATACACTCCTGTAATTGGTAAATTATCTTTTGTTTTATCATTAGAGAGAAAAACAACTTGTTATGGTTTCTTGTCATAGACCGGTGTATATTTTGAGCCTGGTGCAGTTTCACCTTCGAGGCTCTTTTCTAAACATGTGATGTCATTGGTCACATCGTCTATACTCCACTTCTAAAAACTGGCCAACATAGGTAATGAAATGATTTGTATGTTTTTACCACAGATGATACATCTGCAAGTAGATTCAACCTCCAACAACGAAAATCACCCATTTGATGAATCCAAACACCTACTGCAGGCTCATCAGAGACAGCTCACAGCTAATGGTATTCCCAACATTATCGGTAAGTTTTTCTAAAAGCAAATTATACCCGACTGAAATTTCTGCTTGAATTTTTCTTATTTAAGGCCAAAAACATTTAAAAATGTACATAATCAGTTGAACTGGGAATTGTGATATAAAATTAGCGGGTCCACTTGTCGCACTTAATGAAATTTAAAAAAACACATTGTGGAAATGGAAGCTTCTATTTTTTAAATGTAGGATTCGTTTACACGTTTTGTGAATTTGAAAAAAATTAAGTGATTTTATTTCCATGTAGGAGGAAGAAAGTTATGAGTATTATTTAAACATAAATTTCCCCCGTTTTCAAAATTTGAGATTTTCAATTTCAAGTAATTAAGGAGTTGTATGCTCTTGGAACCCAACCTAGTTTACAATGCGAACTGCTCGTTTTTGTAGAATAAATACATGTAATGTGTACATGTATTTTTGTAGAATAAACAGTGTAGCTTGTTACTAAAGTGTAGTGTTTACCCAAAGTATTTAGATAATTTTTATTCAGATAAAGGACAAGATATTAACATGATCATTCCATTAGATTAATTCAAATAAAGAATAAAATAATTTGATTGTTAAAAGGAACTTGTTCAGTAATGTTTCAGTTGATTCATTATACACATGTACGTATATATACGTACCAACATTTAAAAGGAACTTGTTCAGTAATGTTTCAGTTGATTCATTACAACGTACCAACATTTTAAAAAATGTTAGTAGACAAAATATTAACATCATTCCATGAGAGATTCTATCCAAAATACTTTGAATTTGGTGCTTTTAACTTGCTTCTTTTGATTACACACTTGATGTCATATTTGCTTTCGTTATACTCAAGGGTGGAGTTGCATAGGAGTTGTGACACGATCTACGCGTTCAAAACTATTATGCAGTATAAAGGCATTGAGTGTGTCATGCATTGTGCGTTTATATGTAGCATATTGTGCCAATGTGCTATCTACAATTACAAGAATTATCTTACATGTATGTCAAAGAAATGAAGATATAAGGCTGAAGTTTGTGCCACTACTCTGGGGATTGAGATTACTTTTTAAAATATTGACAATAAATTAGTGAATGGGATGGTTAACCGACCAAAACTGCACGAACCATTTATAAAATTTTCCGGCTAACCGACCAACCATTTTGGAAGAATTTTTTGCCCATTTTGTTACATTGGTTATTAAACAATCATTGCAGAAATTTGATTGATCAATGCTTTTTGATTCAAAATGTACACATGTATGCATATTGTGCCATTTGCCAATGATCTAGTTTGTGTGACCGTCAGGTGCTGACTTTCGGTTAACTGACCATGAAAGATTCGGTTAAACTGTGAACTAACTGGCAACTCCCAGCACTAGTTTGTACATGATCTGTTTGCATACATGCATGGTACACACATACATTGGTCATAGTACAGTATGAAATCATAAAACATTTTCCTGAGACTTAGAATCTCAAAATGTTATTAAAATAGTGATTCGTGTTATCAATGATTTTCTATATATCTATTCATTTGTACTCGCTTGCCGATGGTTTCAAAGATAATAAGTAATTAAATACATGTAACATACATGTACTTCAACATACCATTTTAGGAAAACATTAATCAGAACAGCTCCGTCCAGAGGACAAACACTTAAGGTCTACATGGTTAAAATTTAAAATTTAAGTAAAAAAATGTCAAGAACCATTAATGAATAATACCATTAATGAATAATACAAGTAATAAAAGCAAATGAAACTTTCTGGTTAAAATTTTTCCCACAAAAAAAAAATAAATTGCTGTAAACATCATTTCCTATCTGACATGAATTGAGCATGTCGGATGTAACAGCATATGTTCATGGACTGCATTACTCCTTCACTTTGTACATTATTTCCCCACAAGGCTTTATTGGAGTGCAATCTCTCGAATTTAAAGATAATTGTCGTGTTGACATACAATAAAGTCTACACTCCATCACGCACATTGTTCAAAGGTGACAGATTTCTGTTCACTCTGATCAAATGTTAAGTCCGAATTTTAAAAAGTCGTTTACGGGTAATTGGAACCCATAAATAGAACCTATATTCATGTACAGTTTATTTCTTTTTCAACACGTAACATTTCCGTAAAGCAATTATTATATTATTGTGTGGCCCAAATGCAATAACTTTTTAACCCTCCTACTCTAGGTGCACTTTAGTGGGAAGTTGCTATAGTGGTCAAAATCAGTCAATTGACCATTTTTCACTGTTGAATCAACTGTGCACACATGGGCACTGGTGACTTGTTTTGACCATTTGGGTAACTGCCACACACTGTGCTATGACTGCTGGTGACTGATAAGATCATTATCAGCTTCAGGGGATCACTGACTTGTTTTGACTGAACAAACAATGATAGGGCTGCTGAAGGCTGCCAGTTTTTGACTGATAAATCAATGCAGGGCCACTTAGGCTTGGAGTCAATGACTTGTTTTGACTGATAAATTAATTTATTTTGACCATAGTGCTTGTATCAGTCCAAAACGCTGACTCATTTTGACCACCATCCACATTACATGTACCAATTAAAAACAGTCACCTCATTTTGACCAAAGTGCCTTTACCAGTCGAAAATGGTCAACTCATTTTGTCCACCTTCAACATTGCATGATAATGCTTTTACCACTACCAGTCAAAAACAGTTGACTGTTTTTGACTGATTGATGTACTTGCTACACATTAGGTTTGACAGTATTTGACCTGTACATGCTGTAGATATACACTGGCATGAACTTTGAAATTTTGACTGATTTTGACCCTTGTAGTAGTAAGAGGGTTAATCTAATAAATAGAGAATTAGCTGTAGTATAAATACATCATGGGATAGGCACTTACATGCGGAACTAGTTCCAAGAAAACTAGAGGCAATCTTAAACTAGATACGGGCGAATCATCAGCTGTGGGAGAACGTGCAAATGCTAAGGTGCGCATGCAAGATACAGTTCTCTCAAACTTCTCACTCTATCACTGTTTTTATTTTTTAGACTTAATGCGTCAGTCTGTGAAACAATACATGTACATTAAATCCTGACTTATACACTGGTCTAAATCCATTGTTGGAGTACATCATGTACACAGTATGCTGTGGACTAGGATATTACACAAGTAACACACTTTACTATTTTCTTGTTTAACCCTAACCTTTCTAAATCCTCCAAAATCTCTTTGCTTAAGTGAAGGATTGAGGTTACATGCTACATGCTCTTTGCTAAAGTGATTCTGGAGGATTCAGGTTATTAGGCATACTTGCCTTTCCGTGGTACATGTACATCCATGTTTGTTGTAGTGATTGCAAGGTCAGTGCTTGGGTCAGTGGACACTGTTTATTGCTGCATGCATGCAGAGAGGGTCCCTGGCCATGTACATGTATCACATATTAGAAACACATGTGTGCATATATGTCATGTGGTTGCTTTACTATTGAAGGATTTTGGAGGATTCAGGTTATGTGTAAGCAAATGGGCCTGGGTAGTTAGGAAGGATTCAGGTTATGTGTTTAAAGCAAATGGGCCTAGGGAGTTAGGAAGGATTCAGGTTATGTGTTTAAAGCAAATGGGCCTAGGGAGTTAGGAAAGATTCAGGTTATGTGTAAGCAAATGGGCCTAGGGAGTTAGGAAGGATTCAGGTTATGTGTTTAAAGCAAATGGGCCTAGGGAGTTAGGAAGGATTCAGGTTATGTGTTTAAAGCAAATGGACCTAGGGAGTTAGGGTTAGACACAATGAAATAACTTTCACAGGTTTGTTCTAGATATTCAGAACATGTACAGACCATGTGTACAGGTTATGTATGGATATATTCCAGTTTACTATGGTGTAAAACTCACTTTATTCTAATGGTTGGGCAGCCCAATTTAGAAGCAAGCAATCATTTCAGATCCTCACTAAATATGACACCGCAAGGGGGAAAGGGGTTAGGGGGAGGGGAGTATAAATCATGGGGTACTACCATAATCATAATGTCAAGAAACTTCCACCAAATTTTCCCTCCACTTCTAAACTTGTAGCAATCCATTTCCATGTTGGAATGCAGCATGACGGATGGATTTTTTGCCAATTTTTCCCACACAATTTTATATTGCTTGGTTTTGTTTTGGCTAAAATGCCTATATGATGTATGTAAACACACACAAACTACAACGTTTCAGTCGCACATGTTCCATTTTTGAAACAAGCCCTTTTTGTTACATACATACAGTGTATATGTTTTATAAATGATTAATATTTGAGGGACCTACCTGTACATGTAACATACTGCCTTGGGGAATTCCCATGAAATAGATTAACCCTTGTATGCAATCTCCAAAATGCCACAAAAACTTGTCTGATAAATACACAATGCTTTTTCTATGCATGCCTCAAAATATTGCATACTGTACACGAGTGGTACATGGATACCCCAAAATTCCCCTGGGATAAAACCAAAGTGTTCTGACCTTCACACAAACCAAGTGTGCCACAGTGTGCCACATGGTATTTTGTGGATAACTCCTGCTATATGTACAGTGCATTTTGCAATGAAACAAAGCAGGTGGCTGCTTCAGTTTACATGTACCTCATCTCTCTGAAGTGCCTTCGGGCATGCCATTAATCTTAAGATAAGAAAGTGTGTGCCTCAAAATGTCATGGTTGTGACATTTTGAAGTATGGGTCGACTTTGTTTTAAAAGAACAACACTGATAACAGGAGGGTTAAGAGAGTTAAAGGAAACGATCTATACTTGTGATTATTTGAGATGGAATGAAATTTGACTAACAGCCTGTACGTGTGTGTGACACAATACAAATTTCTACACTGATTGATTCAGTCCCCTACTCACAGCTAATAACAGCTGACAGTGGTCATAATAATAATGTGGGCTTATATAGCGCATGTATCCACCAAACTGGTGCTCAAGGCGCATAAATCATTCCTAAAACCATCTCAGCTCCCTGGGGAGTATACAGATCAATTGCTGCCATTTCAGTGCATATAGGGCTAATCAAACACAACAACCAACTCTGCCCTCACAGGTATCCATTTACCTCCTGGGTGGAGAGAAGCAATTGTGGTAAATTGTCTTACTCAAGGACACAAGCACCAAAACCTGCCAAAATCTGCACTGTGTAATAAGCATAGGACCCACAGCATTAACCTGCGAATGCATGTCATAACACTTGTATAGTAAGTACATCCACATGCTAAAACCCTTTGGAGGGTTCAGAAAGGTGCTGATACTAAGTCATAAAGTAAGCTAAGTCTGTAGCAAGTACACCTACATGCCAAAGCATGTTGGAAGGTTTTGAAAGGCACTAAAGCCCTTTTCACACGAGGGAAATAAGCAGGGGGGTCCATGGTCCTAAGAACACAACGTTGTCAAATACACTTCGTGTGAAATGTACCTCTGCTCTGCACAAACACAGGTCCGTAGTCTTTTCCTGACCACGGTCGAGACCAGCAACAAAAAAACACACCGTTGTGAAAGTTCACCACGATAGGCCGTGTGAATGAACAAACCGCACACAGACCAAGGACCATTGTTTCGCGAGAGCTACCACGCATGCGCGCAAGAAGAAAATTTCCCGTCGTGGCACTTTTCAGCCGAGTGTGTCATTCCCATTTCCCCCGCCACGTCTTTCCACACTTTGTGGTTGTGGACGAGACCATCCAGCTTTTTTTGGACTTCAGTGGAGCCTACCACCGTAATCAGCTGGATGGTCTCGTCGTACGTCCATGTGCTCCGCTTTTGGGGTTTTTCTTTGATGAAGTTTTGGAAATTTGTTCAAAAATTACCGATTCTGTATCGTTTTTCGCCATGTTTTGCACTGAGCTGTGAGAGTGGTAGAGAGAGAGAGAGAGGACGGACGCTAACAATAAACATACAATACAATAGCGTGGGAAAATGAATGGTAATCAATACATGCAATAGCGATTCCACGCTAGCTGTGCGGATACCAGTTAACTGCACTATAAACAATGTTGACCTTTGACACCCCAAAAGACGAAGGCTATGTGACACGGGACGTTGGTTTCTTCGCCGTGTGAAAGGTCGTATCCGAGTTTGACCAACGTCCGTGGTCAGTACAACTGGCGCCCGAGACCAAGGACCCTAGTTTGCGTTTGTCATGTGAAAAGGGCTTTAGTCTTAAAGTAATCCTCAATAAAGTTCATCCAACTGTCAAAACCTTTCAGAAGGTGCCTGAGCTACCCTGTACATAAACAGTAATCCCTAAGATATACACATCTATCAGTGTATTACTTGCCAAAGGGATTGGAAATGTGCAGTGACTAACCGTAAACAGTTATGTACACAAACTATGTATAGTACATATGGTAGTATATCTACACCACCTTTCAAAACCTGCCAGTGTAGTGCATAGTGAAGCAACTACATAACCTTTCAAAACCCTCCGGCTGACAGGTTTTGAAAGGTGCAAAGGAGAGTTAATGAATGCACATTGTATAATATGTCATGCAGACCAACATTTCATCCAGTGAAGTGACAAGTGCCCAATTATTTACCTTTAAATCTTCTTTGATGTTATAGATGATGGGGATTCCCCATCCCCCCATATTTTTTACATTTGTGGTTGTGATGGCGACGCCTGTGTGTGGAAAATAATGTTGTGTACAGTGTATATTTACTTTGTTTATTTCTTTTTGACTGCAGTGTGGATTTGCTATTGATCATCAATCCTGCATTACAAGATAATTGTGAGACGGATGATGCTCTACAACCTGGAGGAGACGAAACCACCTCTACTCTAAGTGTTGGAAAATACAAACATATTGCTGCTTTCTTCTTGGAGAATACAGCATCAGCGTGTAAATGCAAAGAACAATAGTCTTATCCATCTCATGTGCTTCTTCAGGAAATGCATACATGTAGCAAGTGTTGGCGTATGATGAAGTGCAGATCAGCAGAGTTCCTGATCCCAAGATAATTTGGAGACATATGGTGCCCTACAACAGACTAAACCTCCTCTTCTCTAGTGTTGGAAAATACAAACTGATTGATCCTGTCTTCTTGGAATCTTAAGGAGAATACAGTGTGTGAATGCAATGAACAATAGACTTGAACCCATCTCATGTGCATCTCAAGGAAATGCGAAAATCAAGAGCTGGCATGGTCTTCCTTTGAGAGTCTTTGATGCGGGTAAGTTTCAGAAATGATGTAATTAGAGGTAGATAACGTAGATTGCAGTTTTTGTAAGTGCACAATTTGCAAGCACAATCATACAATGGCATTGATAGTGCAGTGAATAAAAAAAAATTGAAGATGAAGGAGATTCCTTTTTTTTTTGGTAAAGGGGCTCATAATGGTTACCCCTGCTTTAGATTAACCTTACCAGGACGGTAGCAAAATTCAATATGAAAAGTTTGCAATGGTGCAGTAATACTATAATTCATTTCCTTCAAATGATGGTGTGTAACTAAACAAAAAAATATGGTACATGTACATGTAGTAGGATATATATTTTTTTGTGTGCAAGATTTCAAACATACATCTAAGCCACTAACTACGATTTGTCATTTTGGTTGGTCAGCAACAAGTAGTTTTATATTGATTTGACATGGTTGTATTCTCACATTTTGAAAATGTAATATTTGGGAAAAAAAATCAAGTACAAAACTGTCATCATCTTACAGTAGATTCCAAAAGTCCAATTGTAAGGACATGTTTTTGATAAAGATCCTGCTAGTTCATGTCAGCCACTAACTTGTCTAATTATCAATTCTAAGAAAATGATTATCTTGTTTTGAAAATGCAATAATTTAACTTTGTATAATTCATGTACTGATCAATGACAACCATTTTCTATCTGTTGTTCAGCAGTTTTATCTGTTTGTAAACAATGTATTTTAACCATTTTGTCTCCAGTAGTTCAGCAATCTTACTATTTATTCTATCTGTTTGTAAACAATACTCCTGCAGTTGTTTGGTAGATTTATCTTTAATGTACAATGTTCTTTAATTATCTCTATTATATTAACTGTACTTTATTATACATGTATATGAGACAATGCTTAAATAAATAACAGTAACAAAGCAACTTCTATTGTATAAAGAAATCTTTTATTCCATCCTGAAGACTCAGTACAGCAAATAAAAGCAATGGGGATTTTGTACACGTTTTGGAGAAAACAGTTCAAAAAGCCTATGGGATTTTGTACAGGTTTTGGAGATAGCCCAGATCGTGCTCTTCTGCACCCACTTAATTCTACCCTCCCTTGAAAAAACATGCGTGAGCATGTTTTTTCAAGAGAGGGTTACGTACCTGGAATAGAAATACGAGGGTTAACATACATACCAAGTAAATAATTTTTAAAATGTACAATATTAATAACAAATCGGCAAAAACATAATCTTGTATAACATCAGAAACGTACCAAGATAGAGAAAGCATAGCATTGGTAATTCGACATTTTAAGTGAAATAATTTTGTTTGAATTTAGGAGATTGTTCTCTTTCTTAAATTTCACCAAGTAAATGTTTAAAATGGTACAACATTATCGGAAACACCAGTCATACTGTAAGATAGAGAACGCATTGGTAATTCTCTATAATTAACATTTCCAAAGTCAAATAATTTGAATTTAGGAAAGAGTTCTCTTTCTTAAATAGTGCAAAATGTGTACTTCTTAAAATAATCTAAAACGTTACCAACCATACTGTAAAAACTTTTAAGAACAGTTAAATAATTTGAATTTATGAACAAGTTCTTTCTTAAAATTAAAATCATACAGAGCAAGGAAACGTACCAACTTTTGCCAAGAGAAATGTTATATAATTTGAATTTAGGAAAGAGTTCTCTTTCTTAAATTCATGCAGGGTGACCAGCCGCTTCTTGAGTTAATACAAACTATAAGACACTCGGTTTTAAAAATCTGAAACTTTCCTGTTCACCAATATTACAAATATAACGTGCACTTGTTACTTTTCGGTTCAGAAAACACAAGAGCATTGGTAATTCTACATTACTGACATTTTAAGTGAAATAATTTGAATTTCGGAAAGAGTTCTTTCTTAAATTCCATATTGCAAAAGATTACTAATTACAGTGTAAAAGAGTTCTTTCTTAAATTCATGCAGGGTGACCAGCAACAAATATAAGAGTTACATTTGTACATACATAATATAGCAATGGTTACTTTCTATTCAGAAAACACAAGAGAAAGGCATAGCATTGATAAGTTTGAATTTGCAATAGAATGTGTTGAGCTTGTTTAGGCAGATCGTGCATCGCTGCTTGTTGGTCATGTGTTGTTAAGCAGTAGGTATCCCAAGATGAAGAGAACATATTTAAGACTGGGTCATCAGTAGGTTACAGCAGGAAATGACTCGTCTTGGAGGTGGCAAGCATCCCTACAGGGGAAAAAAACAAAATGAAAACTCATTTAAAAAGAATTCTTGAATAACTTTGGTGTTCAAAGGAATTGTGTAGTAATTTGTACATATCATTTGAGTCTGCTTCACGGAACTTACGTTTATCTGTGATGAAATTTGACACAGTTTAACAAGACGGAGGCATAGAATTGGCTATTCTCAAAAATTAATGCTGAGGTTCTGCAATGTTAAGTTGAAGATTTTTGAATTAAGGAAATAGTTATTGGCTGAATTCTAGATCTCACCAGTTAATGCCTGTAAACAAGGTGTACTCTGTAGGTGTAATTTGGTCGTTTAAGACTTTAAAAGTATTTGAGGAGCAACCATCATGCATGGTAATGTTTGGTCTTCATCGACACCCTGTACTTAAATTGCTACATCAATATGAAGTCAAAACAGAATTTTGGGAATGCCAACAGGAAATAAATGTATTTCGTAAGAAATAATTCTGCTTTGTCTAATCTGTGTGCCAAATAGCAAAGTCTCTGCTAGTGATGACTACACCTGCCATTTAAAAGATCTAAAAACCAAATACCTTTTAAAACAGACATATGTACAGATTGATTTCTAAACCATTCATTCAGGATTTTAACTAAGTTATTAAAATGGGTTTTACTGGTTTATGCTCAAAATGTGGGCCAAGTTTTTTAACCCTATTATCAGTGTTGTTCTTAACAAAGTTGACCCATACTTCAAAATGTCACAACCATGACATTTTGAGGCACACACTGTAAGTAACACATTATTCCTGGAATCTGGGATTTCAAATAACTGTTCAACTCATATCAATGTGTACAAGAACATTAAAAATGCTTTCATATTTGTTTGCTTTCATATTAATCATGGTCATGAAGCGCCTAGGTTTTTACACAGTTCAGAACAGTGGCCAACACTGCATTGCTTAATCACAATAAGGTTTTGGGTCGATTGCAGACATTTCAAAATGTTGCCAAACATCAACTATTTACAAAAGTCTCGACTCCAGACTGGTTGGTTCAAAGAAAGAAAGTATACAACCGCCACTTGTCTATCCAAATATCACAGATTGGAAAGAGTGTCCGACCGCTACTTTTTAAGGGCAACCACTAACCAGTTAAAAAATGATTCCATCGATTTTTGGGGGTACAGAAGGCTTTTAAAATACAGAAAATTAAATTTTTAACTATCTTTAAAATCCACTTTTATGATAGTTTTCGGACTTGATTTCCCTTCTAAAAATATCCTCCCCTTCAGAAGAATCCTATTATAGTTGCCACTGCCAATGACCGTGTTGGTCACTAACGGGGGAGTTAACAAGATCAAACTGACATGACCGAGGAAGTCATCGTATACCAAAAAATGCCTGATTTATCATGAAATAAATATCCTGGAATAATTTGAAGTACATGTCCATCATCCATATGTTCTGCACCTTACTAGGTACATGTACATGTAGGTAAGATTACATTATTGGTTATATTTAATCAGAATGGGGGTCCGATACGACATTCTACCCTACAGATTTTTCTTTGAAAGATGATAGAGGACACACTAAGGAGAGGAAAGTGTAGTCCTGTGAGGATTGGAAATGATATTTTGTGAGATTTTGCTTCCCTCCTGTTTTTGTTGGCAAATTATCAAAATTTATTTAACTTGGGCGAAAAAGCAAAACAGAAACATCTTAACCCTAACTCCCTAAGCATTGTTACTAAACAATAAAATCCTTCAAAATCCTCCAATTGCTTTTCTTGTCTAGGGAGTTAGGGTTAATATGCTGACTAGCGTTAAAAGGGAAGGTGCAGTATTGGTCATGACCACATTATTATCTGAAAGCTAACTTGATGTGAAGTTGGTAAATGTACTGAAAAACAATGGAGTAAAACATAACAGATATGTAACAGTTTTGTTCTTTTCTCAACGTGGGAACCTATTTTAATGAAACTTTCTCAGGTTAGTTTTATTATTTTTCTTGAAAACTGGAGGATTGGAATGGATGTCCATTATCAATGTTGTATCTTCCCTTTAACTTGATAATATATCTCAAACTTACCACTAAGTTTCACAGAAATCCCTCAAATTGACACATCCTGTACAGCATGCTACACCGTTGAAGCTATCAGTATAAAGTTATTCTCACAACCCAGCCACACTAATCTGTTGAAAGATTACAAAACCAATTTAACTACATCGTTTAGATTCAACTTCAAGCCAAAAATGGGATGTTTACAAATGTACACGAAAAATAAGTTCACTCAACATTTTTTATAAATTACAAAACTTAAAAAATTTCCACAATATTTGGCCGGTCTTTTTTATTTCACAGAGTGCATTCAGTGGGCCAGCAATTACTATCACGATTCTCAGGAAAAAATCAACTGATACATTTTTTTAAACTTAACCAGAATTTTTGGAGGATGTTTTGTGCCAGACTTGGATTTTTTTTAAATGTACATTTCTCTGAATCCAAATTGCCATATTTTGGATTATTTTCAGTACTAAAAACCGGTCTTGAGATATACAGCACTGGTTTAAGGATGTCATATGAGTAGGGTTTTCAGTTCGTACGTGCTTGACCGTCGCCCGCAACAAAAACATCAACATTTTAAATCAAAAAATTATATTACTTTTACTTGTCGAAATCTTACATGTAATAGCTCATTGGAAAGCTTATAGTTTCAGCTATCCAACAATGTACATAAAATAGCAATCGGAAGTACGTGCAAAAGCCTAGGTTTTTATGAATGAACCACTCTCGTCCCACCCAGCCTTTTGCGAAGTGTTCCGAGATCGGGCGCATTCAGCCCGTAAAATTTGCCGCGCTCTGCTGAGGGCATCCACTTCGGAGCTGTCTCCGTGTCCGAGTACATTGTGATTGACATGAAAACAGTTTCCCTATTGAGTCAAAGGGCTCCTTTACATACCCGTGCTTGCTCGATCTCCATAACTACTCTACAACCGAAGTTACGAAGAGATAAAATCTTTGAGGTGAAATCTTCAAGTTGAAAGTAAGAACGGTGTCTGAATTAATTTTACACCTCTTTTCTATCATACATGTATGTGAAAGTTTTGAGCCGTAATTTTGTTTAGTTTTGAGCGGAGAGTGTATTTTTTACACCCTTTCAAAAGCTCTTATGAGGGAAACGAGCATGAACGCTGTGTGTGTAGGCTGATTCAACGTTTTTGTTGCCATTAGGGATGTACAGTGTATGGACAGTCGCGCATCATCGAATGCTGTATACTTGATTAAATAAAACAGGATTCCTCAAAAACTACTCGTCCGATTTTCTTGATTTAAAAACCATTGTATTTCTTTCATCAAGACCTTTAATTTGATATAAATATTGAGCATATTGGTTTAGGAATAATTTTTCAACTGAAAACCCTAATATGAGGAACAAATTTTAAAGTTGAATTTTTTATTTTGTTTGAATTATAAAGGGGTAGAATGTCGTATCCGACTTCCACTTTTTCTCATTCAGTATAACTAATGTAATCTTACCCAAGGTAGAGAACATGTGGATGGACATAAAATTATTGCAGGATACTTATTTTATGAAAAATCAACCTAGTTCTCTAATTTTCTGAATGCGGCATCTAGAAGTTTCCCAAAAAATTCTTTAAATTTGGGTTTTTTCTTGCTCATCAAAACCATCAACAATTTACCAAAAGTTGAGTAAAATACCTTATCAAACCACAATAGTAATTTTTCTATACTTGTTTTCTACCGCTTTGCCAATTTTGACGGCGATTGGACAATTTCCAGTTATGTTTTTTTAAATTCCCAGACATCGATGTCAACCAAAGATTGTATTGCGCCGCGTTCAGCGCGCTATAGGCCTACCAATTTTCAGTCCGATAAATCGTCCGTTTAAACCTAACATACATCGGCGTAACACAATAATATTAGTTCTCATGAACTTATTTCATTTTTTTTCTTCATTTTTCCAGTCCAATATCATTTATTAATTTTTATGTTTAATTAAATCAAGGATAAGAATTTCTCGCGGATTTCAGTATAAATATTAAAAATTCTCAGATTTGAGTATTTTTTCTGTTTTTTAAAATTTATTTTCATTATTTTGTTTCATCTTGGAGTGTCGTGGCCTAGCGGTCTAGCGCACCGAACTCAAGTTCTGGTGTTGCCAGCAGCAGGGTGTGGGTTCGAGCCCCCGGTCGTGACACTTGTGTCCTTAAGCAAGGTACCTAACCATAATTGCTTCGTCCTTCGGATGGGACGTAAAGCCGTAGGTCCCGTGTGTTGTGTAATGCACGTAAAAGAATGCGCCTTGAGCACCACTTAGTTGGTGGATACGTGCGCTATATAAGTCCACACATTATTATTATTATTATTATCTTTCCAGTCCAATATAATTTATCAATTATTCTAATGTTTAATTAAATCAGGGATGAGAATCTTTCGCAGATTTCAGTGTAAAAATATGAAAATAATCCTCAGATTTGAGTAAATTTTTTGTTTTCATTATTTCATTTTTTTTTAACACTTATTTGTAAATCAGCACTACAAAACAAACTAATCATTGAATTAGCCTGGAAATAGGTTATTATTCTTCCTCTTTTCCCATGCATTCCAGTGATACCAACCTTTTGAAAATCGGACAAAAATTAAGAAAGTTATGATATGGAATCCGAGAAAATCTGGAAAACGGGTCACAAGTCAAATTTACATTTCTTTTGTTTTTCCTTATAAAATAATTGATGGAAACGGGCCTAAAATTGCCGGATTCAACATGTTATAATCGTCTTTTCAAGACCTTGACAATGATACCAGTTGTATTGGAATCTGTTGATTTTGAATTTTTTTGTCACATAAGGTTTATCGCAAATAGCTTTTTACCAACAGAGGGCGCCCTCTTGCAAAGCATCATGGGATACGAATCGGAGCATTGCTATTTCCAGATTCTGAAACTCGATCGGTACGCGTATGTTATTATACGGTAAACTCGCTCAGTGCGCGTTTATAATGTATAACAGAAAAGAGAAATGATCACCACCTCCCATCGAAAACAAACTGTTAGTGTTAGAAAAGTGACAACTATCGCTAAAATTAAAAATACACAACAGTATCGCGTGCATGTACGTGTGAATAACTTTTTCACTGCCGCGTGATGGCGCTGTTGCTCCGATTGTAAACCCATGATCCTTTGCGGTTTGTATTTGCGATAAACCTTATACCTACCTAGACACAGGCTCCATGAAGTTAAAATGAGCTGGTGCCATCACATTCGTCATTGTTATACATTATACCATAATAATTTGGAAAGAATGATAAATATAACTGCCACGTTTCTATCAGTATATGACAAATAATGAAATATCACAGACTGTCCTTTAAAAGACGAAAGAGGACATACTTGAGATAAAAAAATATATGCACATCCAGTGCAGTGAGGTGTTGGCCGTTTTGTACACCTGCTAGACATTGTGCACATGACTTGTGGTGGGTGGATTTGACATTCTTCCCAATAATTAATATGTTATGCGCGTCTGTAAAAGGTTAATGTTTTTTCACTTTTTTGTAGAAAATGGTATCATAGTATTTAGTAAACCTTTCAAATTCAGTACACCAACGGCGATACACCCACGATACTGGATGGCGAATAACGGTTCTCGCATGTCGGGGAACCAATTTCGTGCAACGGCCAACATTTTATAATTCGATTGATAATTTCCCCAATTTTAAAGACTAATTAAGTACGAGTACTTACCTAATAGATACATTAGGTGAGGATGGTTTTCGTAGACTTATTAGCTCGATGTTTGTCGATGGATAATATTGACAAATCCGTCCACTCGTGTGTCTGTTCTGCAGTTCATACTCGAGAGCGCCAAATTTAATTTGAACAAGGTGGAGTTGTAGTCGAGTGACCTGACTCGTGCCGTGCCGTGCAGTGCATGCATGCAATAGAGACAACTGGAACCTGTCTAAAGTACGATGATCTCTTTTTTGTCAACCGCGTCCCCAGGGGGTAGGCCTAGTTCTTACTTCGCTCGTACCCACCGGTACTATCCACAAGATCTTATGAAGGAAATTGCAAAGTATTATGGGTGATCCTTAAGCCGGGCCGCGTATTTTTTTTTTTACACCGCAGCGACAAAAAATACGCAGCCGGGCCGCGTTTTCGCAACCCTTACCAGAAAATTGTTCCGACGTCATATTCTTGACCAGAAACAAGACGGCGTAGCTACGCGAAAACGCGAAAACGCGAAAGTAACCAGGAAATTGTTTTCAGTTCACAACGTGTTCAATCATCAACGTTTCTCAAAATAAACGGTGTAATTCATTTTTAATTGTTAATTTTAATTTTTAAATGGAACTCATGAGTGCTAGTAATAAACTTAAAAGATATACTGGTATACGAATCATTTCATCATGTTTCAACAAGTAATTAAAAAACTTTCGTCACTTTTTACAATCTGCCAAGCTAAACCGATCATCACAAACTTTGGTTTACATTTGGTCAGAACAATAACGTCATCGCAGCACGACCGAACGCTTCACCAATGATCTGACCAAGGCCCAAACATGTTTCTGGTTACGGTCGCGAAAACGTGCCCCTGATTGCTTATCGTCAACACACACGCATACTTGTTCATCAGAAATGATTTTTTCTCTAGCGTTGTAATACACGAATCGGCAGGTTCTTGAGAAGATTTAAAAGTAATGTAAAGCTGCGTGTCATCAGCGTAGACATGGTAATTTAAATTATACTTCAAAATGATATCACGAACTGGAAACGTATAAACAGTAAACCACTTTGATCAAAAAGTTCCCGTCTGAAATGGGAGCATTACAGAGACAGAATAATTCACATCAAGTTGGCTTGTAGATAATCGCTCGTTTTTTAATCAGATACACTGTTAAAAAATTGTTGTTCATTTACAGTAAGTTGTTTTGTCAATTGGCATTACGGAGACTTCTTTATTATACAGCAGATTCTTTGTTATACAGCAGATTCTTTGTTAGGCCTATACAGAAGATTCTTTGTTATACAGCAGATTCTTTGTTATACAGCAGATTCTTTGTTATACAGCAGATTCTTTATTATACAGCAGATTCTTTGTTATACAGCAGATTCTTTGTTATACAGCAGATTCTTTGTTATACAGCAGATTCTTTGTTATACAGCAGATTCTTTGTTATACAGCAGAATTTTCCGTTGTGCATCAACAGCAGACCAGCTGGAACTTCATAGAGAATATAGGAATGTAACCATTTAGAAACGACACATTTATTTTTTGTATATCCAGAGGAAAATCTGCATGAAAACAGCAATTTCTGCTGTAACTTTTTGATTCTTTTCAACAGAAAAACTACTGTGAACTCACACATTTTTTACAGTTTTCCTTCCATTTAAAAGGTATATGATTGGTTGGATTATTTATTCAGTAATACAACATCTCAAAATATCACAACACAAACAATCAACAAAAACAAAAGACAGAAAACAGAATAAAAGACAGATAAACCCGGATAACTCACAAATACTTACAAAATCTGTATATTATATTATAGGGGAAGGTATAACATTGGTAATTACCTGATGACAAAATTACACAATTATTTTTAGAAAGCTAATTCTTGATGTAAAGTGGGTAGATACCAATTATATAGGTTGAAATCCTTGCGTCAGGAGATAAACAATTGATTTAATTTTGCCATACACCGACGTGTGTATAGGCACTGTATAATCAGTGCTTTCCGAGTGTCTGTGAAAAAACTACACAGGCGACTCGGGCGGGATTCGAACCCACGACCTCATGCTTACTAGTGCAGACGTCTTAACCTCTCGACCACCGAGCTTGCCCGATGACAATTGGCCGGCTAGAATCCTATATAACAGCGGGTTCCGCGATATATACATAACAGCAAAAGAAACGTCACCCCCTAAATTTTAAGTAATTATATTATTAAACATAATAAATATACAATGTTGTGGGATGGTTGGCTGCCAGGTCAACCAAATTAGCCACATTGTGTTCGTGTTACACTCCATACTCATAATATTCTTCATTAAACAAATTATATTAATTATAAAATGAAAATAATAAATATTTTTAGGGGTGACGTTTCTTTTGCTGTTATGTATATATATATATAGATTGAAATTCAGTGCGTCGGGAGATGAACAATTAATTTAATTTTGACCTACACCGATTATCCTAAAATATTATTATGTGTTTTTATATCGGAAAAAATACACGAACAAATTATGTACACTCAGAAAGTCTTTTCATAAAATATTGTGAATGTTTTTCACACTTTTCTCATGACTTGGACTCCGTATTGAGCTGAAACTTTCACAGATTGGTTGTTTTATGTTTCCCATGGAAGCAGTTTTGCCAACATTACCAAGTACCTTCCCTTTAACTGAAATGAATGTCAAAGTACATTATGTGACTAACTAACAAGTATAGTTGTCGGCCCAGTTAATTACCCAATGTATCTCTGTAAAGAATTGTCTCCTGGTTCTCTCTTTCACTCGCCCAATATGAACACAATGGCAGAATAAAGTTGACACCGCTGGTGTTAATTTAACACCCTAGTTTTTGCAGTGTACGCTATTAGTGAAATAACGGCATGACTTCGGTCAGAAAAATATTGACTGACTCGGGGACTGTACAGGAACGGAAATATTATGTGTCTCGCCCACGTGTTTAAATAGTATACGCCAAGTACAGTCTGCCTCTAGTCTGCTGCGCTTCAGGTGCTAGAATTTCTTTCCTTTTGACGAAATACACGGCAAAAAAAAATCGAATCCACGATAGCTCGTCACAATACCGATATCCAAAACGGCGTGGGGTGGTTTGCGCCGGCCTACGGGCCATGGAAGTTTAAGGCTTCTAGACACCTCAGTGCTACATATTTGGAGCATATTTCAAACATGAAATCTTTGCAAAGGGTACAGAGAATAAATGTGAAAATGTGGCAGAATTATGTAATAATAGGGGAAATACTGGGGATCCACCCATGAGGATCCGATCCGATCCAGAGCATTTTTTAGGGGGGTGAGAATCAAAAACAATTATTTTTCAGTACTACAAAGGGTGCCGCCACTTCCTATGCGCAACGGTTAGTACAGTACTAAGTAGGTCACCTCCTTATGTTTATCCCGCACACTGTGGGAATGGGAGTGCGTTCTCCCCTCCCCACCCCCTCACTCTCTCTCTTGTTTTAATTAAAACAATTTTTTTTAAACGATTTTAGGGGGGATGCTACAGCCCCCTTAGCCCCCCCCCCCCCGGATATGGATCCGCCAATGATCCTAGCAGGGGTGAGGTGCGTTCGCACACGACCACCCTCAGCCTTTAAGGAGATCATAAACCTTGGCCTAGAATAACAATGTAGCTTTGAGATTAAAAAATATCGGTACAACTATAGACCAGTTCGGTAAAAGTTTGGTGCAATATTGATTGTATTTATATCTGAAAAGGTCCCCAAAATTTTTGCTTGTAAGACCTAAAGATGTATTGCCCATGTTTTCATAAAATATTTCTCAGAATATTGATCAAAATCATGATTTTATAGCAGTAATTAAGCGCCTCAATTAATGAGCGAGGCTTAGTTTATGTAAAACTTAGATTTGAAAATGTCATTCTCAAATATTTAGTTTTTCATTCTACAAGGGGATAATACCTTAACAATGCTCTGATGTAACATATGGGAAATCACGTGAGAAATACTAACAAAAACACGGGCAATACAATCTTTAAAGGGACATACATCGTCAAGATCAGATCAGACTTTCAACATGGCATGGAATCGGTGGCCTAGTTTAAGATGAACACAGTGACTGAAAATTACTAGGTCATTTATGCAGCAGCAATGGTTATGACCTTATTATAAATATGGGATATTTTTTTTCAGTCACAAAGTTAGTCTTAAATTAGTACTCCGATTCCATGCCCTGTTAATCGTGACAGTATTGTCCCTTTGAACTATCTATATATAATATTCACAAAGGACAAAGTACAACAGCCACACACACCAATGTTGTGTACAGTCTTTTATTTGTTTACTCCAAACGAGGACTTATAAAAACTATGATTCCAGTCTTCACACGACACATACATAGAAAAGCAATAAATGTTATCAAGTAAAACTCAATATTCGATTAAGGCCAATACAGTCAGTCCGCAGCACACACAGAATCCGTTCCTTTTCTTTGCGCTGTATGCATGGGTCGGACGTGCGTGACCTCTCTTTGAATATTTAATGAGCTGGAACCGTTCGTGGAATGTGTGTAGTTTCTCAGTTTTTAGACGTAAATTCACCAATTTGTTTCCACAATTGCTAAGGTTAGGAGTATATCGTCAAGTTTGCTTTGAAAAATAATTGACTTTACTGATATTCTAGTGGTGTATTTTGATCGTCAAATTTTGTTTAAAAACGAAACGAAACCAACACAATTACACCACAATATGTCCCTCTAATACATTCTCCCACACGCCAATACTTACAGTAATGGATAGGAAATTTCATATTCTTTCACAAAATAGTTGATTTCTGGCCTAATTTTGTGTAGTCCAGTCAGGGCGCAGCAAATGCTGACGGTAGTCCAAAAACGTCGTCATGATTGCGCATGTAAAAAGCCGCCATTTTGCACATGTGATTCCTGCATTCTGATTGGTGGGGACGCACTGTGAGAACTGGCCCGGATGCGGTACAATCACAACACGTACGTATACACGTATGACATCGGAGTAGTTGGTTCATGGAGGTAGTTTTTTTTACGGCCCTTATTTCTCATAAAAGTTGATCCCCAAACCTTTATAACACCAATAATAACATAAAAAGTAATACTATATTTCACATTTCATTTATCAAATAAGAACCAGCTCGTGGCATAAGTACTCGGTTTAACAAAACGTCTGCAGTGGCAAATAGAAAATCCATGGATCCTTTTTTCTGAAAATACTTCTCACATAGGCCTAGCCCTTGTATATTATATTATATTATATTTTATTTTTAACAATAAAAACTAGAAAAAGAGGATCAATAATTAATAAAGACAGACACAATCCACACATAGTCCAAAAATTAATTTCAAGTAACAAGGATTGAAATGTCACTTGTCAAAACACAAATTTATTTGTCAACAAAGTAAAAATTAAAGAACAAATGCATATATTAACTGGAATGTTTATAATCTTATGGCAGCTGCATATTTCTGAAAACACTTAACAACCTTTTAACCCATTTACAGGTAGTTAAGTCAAGTACATAAATAAATAGCAAATAAATTAATTATAACAAGTACACAAATAGCAATTATAATCTTGTTAACTTAAATAAAACATACCGGTATAAAATATATATTATGATTTTGTCAGAGAATCACCAAAAATCTCAACTTTGTATTTCTGAGATCTTGGTAAAACTGGTAGAGCTGGGGGGCCTATTGAGGGAGTCGGTGGCCATGATGGAAGTGGCTTTGAAACCTACAAAGAGAAAAATAACATAAACTGTTGTTTTAAAACCGCTTCATTTTTTATCTCTGTTATGTACCGGCAAATATTTGGATCTTTAATTGTACTGTTAAAAGTCAAGTAAGAAACGTTTTAACACGCACTGCGCAATCAAAATAAGAATGGTACGCCTAACATCATAAGGTCCCTGAAGCATAATGAACCATTTTTGGGTATAAACTATTATCTGATTATAACATAACAAACTGAAAAAAATGCTGTATAGTCACAAAAATGCACAACCGCTGAATTGATTGTTAATTATATCAGCATGTAGGCTAAATATTTGCATATAATTGGTTTTAATTAACTCTTCCATAAACATTTGTCAACCTTTTATATAAAATTGTCATTCAAAAATCCAAACCTTTCTTTCTTTACAAAGCATGCAATTACATGTAATGATGTAGTGTACATAGCTACATTTCTAAAAATGCTGATTGTGGAATGGATTTTTTAAATGTTGAGTATTTTATATGAGCCCCTAAAGCCATGAAGGCACTAATTTATTTAACAATAAAATTTCACTCAAATCAAAGTCAAAACAAAAATAAATTTAAAAATAAAAATCATTCATTTCTTTTGTAATACAAAAGTCAAAAGAAATGAATGATTTTTATTTTTAAATTGTATGTTTAATCTTTTTACACGTCATAAATTGCCCCACCGAAGTTTTACGTGGTGTTACACGCACACACAACACGACGACGTCGTAAACACGTTCGCCGAAAATCTTAAAATAGCGAAATCACGCGGATAATATTCGCCCAGAAAAGGCTATGCACAGTGGCTCCCACAACGTAAAAAGCATACCAAACGATAGCTTACACATTCATCTATCTGAATCGTCAGTTTTTCCCGACAATTTTGTGTAGTCCAGTCAGGGCGCAGCAAGTGAAATACCCCCTCAAATTTACCCAGAGATATTACCCTTTGTTTGACAGTGAATAAAGTAAGCTAAAATACATCGAAAATAGCAAAAAATTACATCATTCGAAAGGAAAATTCACACTTTAAACACTCACCACGCCATCTTGGACGCCAACTACCCACGCGATGACGTCATTGTCAATAAACAGAGGCCTCTCGAACTCCCGTGGTTTCTCGAATAATTCTCGCGCGCTCGCTATGGATTTCTCCGTGCAAAGAAAATTCGGGATTTGACCTCATTAACGCAGGCGCTGCGGACTGACTGAATAATAATTTGTTTCAATCATTGCATGACACGAAACACAAACTACTAAAAGTGAAAATTAAATAGTTTGTAGAACAATGTTTGGTCACAGTCATTGGACCATTTAGACACATACATTATTTATAGATGAGCATGATGTAGGTCACGTGGTTTTAATTACATATTCATGAATTCACTTTCTAGATCTTTAGCCACTTAACAAGATATACAGTTTAAACTGTAATCAATGGACATTATTTGAGCTCTGAAATTTCCATCAACACAATATGATGATATTATATCATGTAATTAGTATAAGGTTATACGAGAATGACATTATATCAATATGAATATTCATGATTAAAGTTAAAATCCCGGCATATCAGTGAAAATAAATGGTTTGCTTGACAATTTGACACCTATCAAAAATACAATAACATAATGACGTCAAATCACGTGTAAGGTTATGACGTCATCAATTATATAAATCAACAGTTCATCATGGTTCTACAATTTCAGAACAGTTAAAAAATAATGAAATAATCATATTATTGTGTAATATATTATGTATATAAACTCGAAGGTATCAACTAGATGGGCGTAAATCCCAGGGGATGGGGTATAACAATATTTTGTTGGGGATGGTCCATAGGATCACCCTCACTAACCTTTTGGGTCAAGTAAAAAACAAATATTGGACAAACTCCTCGGGAAAATTTGCATTTTCTTATTTGAACATGATTTAGGACTTCCATTGTTATCAAATTATTCAACCTTTGAAAAAAAAAAAAAATCAAATTCAAAAAAATAAATAAATAAAACATTTTCAGGTGTTGGGGAGGGTTTACGACTGGATCACGTTCAAGGGGGGGGGGGTCACTGGAATTGGACATTTTGAATCATCCATCACACCTTTAACAAATTTACACCACTGATAATTCCTATAAATTGTCGTCTGTATAACAATACTACATGAACCTGGTGTCCACATCAATTTTCCAATACACACACAAACTTCTATAATGTGTCGTCTGTATAACAATACTACATGAACCTGGTGTCCACATTATCAATGTTCCAATACACACACAAACTTCTGGAAATTGCCAGTAAAACACAGGTGATCCATCTTTAACATTTGTAAATTGATAAATAACATATTCAATATAAAAACGATATGATCTTCAATATAGATTGTATGGCATTCTTTTAACATATTCAAACGTTCAATATCGTGAGTATTTAGGTTCTGTAGTATTTTGTATTATAAATTAATGTACAATTTTCCCAAAATATATTATATTAAAATTAAAAAATATATATTAATATGAAACATAAAAACGTTCAACATAAGAGCGAAAATATTTACACAAGTACAGCCAAAAGCCATTGTGTTTTGATTCTACGAATTTTTCATAAATTCATTGATGCGAATTTCCTTATGTTGGTTTGTTACAATTAAGTTCCATCACTGCTCACAATTAATTCACACTTCTTTGGCTTTTATATTTACTTATAGTTTTCAAATATTCATATTATAGAGTTTCCAATGCTAACCAAGGTTGTTTTATGGTTTGAAACTGAAATTATTTTGATAACAGACAATGTTTGAAGTGAAACCAGCTCAGCCCTGATCAGGAACTGTGTACGATCGATCGTTAACACTGAGGGCGAATAATTATTCACAATAGTGACTGCGAATGTACATATATAATTATTGCGAATTCTAAGTATTTCTAATATTCAATAACATATTGTTTTTTACGAGACTGACATAAATGGGCTTCCATGTGCATGGGGTGCATCCCACTAAATAGAGCTGTTTATCATAATTTGTATGTCTTCACATTTTCCAAAAAAAATAAAATAAAAATGGACTGTAAATTGGAAGTGCGCCCTCAAGAGTTAGTCCTTATTACACAATATGGCTTCCCATATCATCGTGAACCATCGTTACGGTGTACAGTACAGCAATAAATAACTGTTTCAATCAAGTGGAATCGAGTCCATCCTTTATTAGTTTATCCTTCATAACAACATAACAATATGATATGCAGCAGTGTGGAATGGTAAATAAGTCAGCTGCATTGTTTTGTATATACATAGAGCTTCTTATTGGAGGAGGAAAATGTATTGTTACTAAAAATAAACTAACGTTAAACGTTAAGCTAACGTTAGAAACAAGAAATCATGATTAAGACTAAGAGATAATTGATTCATGTTGCTAACACGCTTACATTAATCCTCAACACGTGATAAGAATACTTTATATAATAGGCAAACAGTCATCAGCTGTATGCTCTACTGAGATCTCTTGACTTAAAAGACGGTGAACTACAACATACTTCTGTGTGATCTAAGAATAAAGCCATGATGTGTCTCATTCAAACGAACGAGTCATATCTGACATCAAATGGGTTTGTCATTTTACTCAAGGACTGAGTAATAATCATCTTATCATTACTATCCAAGTTGCAACCACCCAGGTTCAGCACCTGCAGGTGCTTCATGAGACACAAATAACGAGACCACACATTGACAGACCCTCCTAAGGATGAGTTTCCCCATAGGTCCAAGCGGGTCAGGTTGGGCATTTCACTCAATGCATTAGCAATATGTTCAATATCATTGCATACCAATGAGCAATCACCCAGGTGCAGCACCTTGATGTGTATCATGAGACACAAATAACGAGACCATATTTCGGCCTTGCCACCCAGTGCTTTGTTACTGTAGAATCTTACCTCAATCTTGCTTTTACTGTCATTCTTCATGATGTGTTCCATATCTTCAGGTTTTATGTTACAATGACCTATAGATAGATCTCTTAGGGTTTTCAAGTGTTGAATATGAGGAGCCCACTGTGAAGCTGTGCCTCCTAACATTGTATTACCCTCAAGACTTAATTTATTCAAGCATGTGTTGTCTTTCAAGGACAACAGAATTGTCTTCAAATCACTGCCAAGCAGTGAACAGTAACGCAGGGCAAGCCTTCGGACGTTTGTCATGTTACTCAGCGCTTGAGCAAATAAATCCACTGACTCTGTTATGAATATATTACTCAATGTACTACGTTCAATTATTCCAAGATAATTCCTTCCAAACTCCGACTTGCAAACATTTGACAGAAAGAACATGAACGAGTGTAAATCACTATTGGAATACCTAATGCCTATGTCATCTGTAACCAGTGACTTGATATACGTCTTTGAAGGTATCTCTTTTGACTGACCCTCAAAATAACAATGTAATGCCAACTTGTTAAAGTTACGGTTTAGGAGTGGAATTAAGATTCTTTTCATGCACACTTCATTGTCACCACAACAAAAGCGAAGGAGATACTTAAAATCACTGATGTAGTGTGTTCCATCACATACGCGATCCATAACATTCTGAAATTTTCCAATTTTCAATCGTTTTGTTGCAAAACGTTTGACCCGACTGATTGGAAGTAAGCTCTGCCAGTATTTTGCAGCACACAATTCCTGCATTGTTTTATGCAGGAATTGTATGCTGTTATGTGATTTGCGATTCTTTAAAACCCTCTGACTGTTGAGGATGCCTACCTTTAATGCAAGGGCAAGTGTATTCTTCTCAAATGCAGACTCTGGAAATGCAAGTTTTAGTTCTGGGTCAAGGAGTCCATTCAGTGCTACTTCTCCAATTTTGATCAAAACTTCTGATATTTCTTCGTCAGAATCATGGTTTTTCCTTTTGAATAGGTTATCCACTGCCTGACTGTATAAGCGTGACATGGTTAATGGAAGTGCTGCATCTTCTCTCCAAATTGAACACATAAGTACAAGTAACATTGGACTCCTTGCCAAGTCAGAAAGAACATTTGATCTTTGAATTGTCTTAATAAGTGCCTCACTGTTTCCTGGGAAAAACTTTCTGACGTATTCTTTCACGTCATCTTTTGTAAAACCAAGAACCTTTAGGTGTATGCAAGGATTTTGAACCAATGATTTTTCCCTTAATCGCTCAAGATGGGAGGGACGCGTTGTTACACCTATGCAACATGCACGGTATTTTTGTCCATTCAGAGCTGTTAGGATTGATCCAAATTCATTTTCGGTGAGAGTTATTGTTTTTAACTCGTCAAAACCATCCAAAAGAATCAAAACGTCATTAGGTTTTTGGAGGATAAATGAATCCAAAGCTTCTTTTGAAATGGCTACATCTTGGGCGAGCAGTTGATCAAAGATTGCCTCAATAAGGTTTGAGCTTTGGTCTAAAGCACACATTTTCAAAACAAACACAAGTTTGTACTTGTTGAGTACATCACTGGAACCAACAGCCCAGTCGTAGGCAATTTTAACAAAGAACATTGACTTCCCTACACCACCTTCGCCACAGAAAATAAGTCGTTTAATGAGACCGCCCTCAATGGAAAATAGCTTTTCATATTCAATAGAATTCAACGTCTCTGGCTCTTTTTGTGTTTTATCTCCATATGGACTTGTAACTTCCGCTGTACCTTCGCTTTGTTCCAACTGCAATTTTACATAAATGATTTCGATTTCCCTTTCATCATCATCCACAAAAGGATTTATATTCACATAGCTACCTGTCGTTGTGTAGTGTTCTTTCAATGCTGCATTACATTTGTCAGCGGCAACTTGTGAAGGATCTGTGAGGGGCCTTGTTTCTGTAAATACAAAATAATTGAACATCAATAAAATAGAAAAGGAACACAAACAATATAGCAACATTTGATAATGATATACACTATGCGTGACGGTTGAGTAAATGATTTGTTTTACATTTGCCACCAAAAAGGTCTGACAATTGGAAATCACTTTCGTTTCAGGATTATTACAGCATTGTCATTTTTAATGATTCAATGATTTGAAGTATTGAAGGGAAAGTATACCATTAGTAGACTCATTCTGCTACATGTATGTATCACTCCATATCAATTAAGATATAATATACAAAACAATTGTCATGTGAAAGTTTCAGCTCATTGCTGTGTGTTATTAATGAGAAAACAGTGAAAATGCATTCAGAAATTACAATCTGCAAACACAAATACTGTAAAAGAAAAGTTTACACCTTTTGTGGTGTTCACAAGTGTTATCCTCCTATATACATGTTTTTTAAACATGTTTTTGTGTCTAAATTGTAAACGTGTCTTTGTGTCTAAATTCATACACGCACAAACATGTTTTGGTAAACACGACAAGTTTTAGCCGTTGAAGAATAAACGCAAAAACATGTCCATTAAAATTACACTTGTGTTTACAGCGAATTTTCTTTTAATAATTTGTCAACAAAATTCAGATGTTTATAATTTGGGAATAAAATTTGACTGTTGTTCAAAACAAAAGTACCTCAGGCAGAAAGGTTTCAAGAAATGTTTGATACCGTCATTTTTACATCGAGTATAAATAATGGGAAACTGATTGCTTATTGAGAATACCATTCTCAATGGTATTCACTGATTTTTAAATAGTTTACATTGAGATTTGGGAAACGGTGTATTTTACACTAATTAAATGAACAGGGTTCATATATGGAATGGAACACATAAAGAGATTGTACACCATTGGTAAAATGACTGTAAATGCATCATATAGTTTCAACACATTTCATTAAGTCATGAACGAGAAAATAGTGCAAATGCATTTGGATTTCTCTGCATTTATTCTAATGTGGAAAAAGTATCACGGCCGTGATCACTTTCAAATTTTGTAACACATTTCAAGTTATTATTTTAAACATTAAAGCACGTCAGATGGAAAAATTTCTCATGGTGTTTGGTACCATCGCCAACTTCACATCAAGTAAGATTTTGGTTTTAATTCAGTAATTATTTTTAATCAGGTAATTACCAATGGTGTAAACTCTCTTTATTGAACCAATTGTAATTGCCATTACCTTTCGATGTTTGTGAATGACAGCAGACAGTTGTGCCTTTTCCTTCACCAATAATTACTGAACTGCCAGGACCGTGGATAT
Source organism: Zoroaster sp. YZ-2022 (assembly GCA_029582265.1). NCBI lineage: Eukaryota > Metazoa > Echinodermata > Asteroidea > Forcipulatida > Zoroasteridae > Zoroaster > Zoroaster sp. YZ-2022. The sequence continues at coordinate 26,682,754 of CM055822.1, read as the reverse complement.
TAACTTAAAAGAACAGGAAAAATGCATTAGGGCTATACTTAAACGAATATCAATACAGTTATATAGGATTACAAATCGGAACCTGACTATACGTCATAATAGTAAAGACACTAGAACTATTCCATTAGGATGATTTGTATATGAAATACTCTTCATTGTACTATCATACAATCTTTTAGAGTGAATTAGACACAATGGCCAAACTAGTGGATGACACGTGATGTGTGTTCCACCAAACAAATGACATGGATCTGTGTGTGTGTTATATAATACAAAATATTTTGGTAACGTTTGGTACTATTTTCAAAACGTAAAAAAAAATCCCAAATCCATAGGTGTGAATCAAACATTTATGCCACGGATCACTCATGCAGGCAAGCTACATGGATACACACTGGCAGACTTTGTGCCAAGTGCTCATCATGGCATTGCCACCTTCATTCTGAACACTGTTCCATTTGTACCTGTGGCCACATCTGATGAAGATGACCCCACTCAATGGATTACCACTGAGATAGACAACATTCAAGTTGTTAACCTGTACCATCCACCTCCATCAATACTTGACACTTCTCGCCTTCCCACTCCCTCTCCCCAATTTATCATTGCTGGAGATTTCAATTGTCGCCACGAGTCCTGGGGCTACCCAGACTCTAATGTCAATGGTGAGAGCCTTGCTGCCTGGTGCACACTGAACATCCTTCATGTCTTGTTTGACCCTAAGCAACCTGCCTCCTTTCATTCTGGTAGGTGGAACAGAGGCACAAACCCTGACATTACATTCTGTACGAAGATCAATGGAGTTACCCCAGTCAGAGAAGTGCTTAGTCGCTTTCCTCGTTCCCAGCACCGACCCTCTCTCATCTACACACAGCCTTTGCTTACCTTCACCAAGTCTTTCCCAATACCACGATGGAATTTTCGCAAGGCCAAATGGGATCTCTTCAGAGACATGACCAATGCTCTGGCAGATGATCTCCCACATCCCACAAAGGATAACATTAACGAAGCCTACAAACAGTTCACTAATGCCTTGAAATCAGCTGCCAAAGCCTCCATCCCAAGAGGTTTTCGGAAGGCGTACATTCCTACTTGGGACGAGGAGTGTACCAACTTGTATAACACCTACCTTGAAACTGATGACCCAGAAGCTCAAAAGGAAGCTGCCTCGGCTCTCTTGTCCCACCTTGATGAAAGACGTCAAGAACGATGGATTGAGGCTGTCACTGACATTGACTTTACTCACTCATCCCGAAAAGCGTGGTCCTCCATGAACCGACTCACTGGCAGAAATTCTACCAAGAAACCATGCCCAATATCGCCTAACGAAATAGCCAAGCAGCTAGTGGCAAATGGGTCATACACAAATCCAGGCAAAGAGTTCAAAAGAGAAGTTTAGAAAGAATCCTCAAACCTGAGAAGTAGACATATCACACCGGAGCATGAACACCTAGACTTTGACTTCACAATTGAAGAATTACGTGCAGCCATCAAGCTCCTGAAGCAAGGCAAGGCTCCGGGACCAGACGGCATCCACAATGAATTCATCCTGCATTGTGGAGACAACATGGTCTCCTGGTTGTCCATGTTTTTCAACATGTGTTACAACTCAACACACATACCGAAGACCTGGAGACGTACTTCAGTGATTGCTCTTCTGAAGCCTGGGAAATCAGACACGTCCCCTAAAAGCTATCGCCCCATATCCCTCTTGTGCACAACATACAAACTCATGGAGCGTCTCATTCTGACAAGAATTAACCCCATTGTCGATCCACTGCTTCCTCACGATCAAGCTGGCTTTCGACAAGGACGTTCCACTGTTGATCAAGTTGTTCGTCTCACCCAGTCTATTGAAGAAGCCTTTGACAGCAAGCATGTGACAGGTGCAGTCTTCTTGGACCTAACTGCTGCATATGACACTGTGTGGCACCAAGGCCTTCATTTGAAGCTCCAGAGACTGCTCAGCTGTAGTCATCTCACTGACTTCATCATGGAACTTCTGTACACCAGATCCTTTGTCCTCTACACCAGCGATGGACAGAGAAGCCGACCACACAGGCTGAAAAATGGTGTCGCTCAAGGCTCTGTCCTAGCACCAACACTGTATAACATCTATACATCTGATTTTCCTGCTACCTCGGCGAAACGATACATGTATGCCGATGACGTTGCCCTCACAGTGTCTGCTCCAACTGTCGAGGAAGTGGAAGAAAAGCTTTCCACAGACATGAGCATCATCTACCAATATCTGAAGAACTGGAGGCTGAAACTGTCCACTGCTAAGACGGTCTCATCCATATTCCACCTGAGAAACCGCATGGCAAACTACCAACTCAAGGTGAAGCTGGACTCTGGTGATTACCTCCAATTTGATCCTCAACCCACATACCTTGGTGTCAGGTTGGACCGCAGCCTCACATTCAAAAGCCATTTGACAAAACTCAAGAGCAAGGTCTCTGCCAGAGTGGCTTTAGTAAGACGCCTGGCCAGTACAAACTGGGGTGCATCCTTCTCCACCCTTAAAACCTCAGTCATGGCTCTTGCACTCTCAGCAGCAGAGTACTGTGCTCCGGCCTGGACACAAAGCGTCCATACCCGTGGACTGGATGTACTTCTTAATGATGCAATGAGACTTGTCTCTGGCTGCATCCGAAGTACTCCTCTGATCCACTTGCCCTTCCTATCGGGGATTCAACCTCCACAGGCCCGTCGGGATAACATTATGTAGACGTCTGTACCGTAAAGCTGCTCGGCCGAACCACCTCCTGCATGAATTCCTCTTTGAAAAAGAGGCCCCGCGCAGACTGTCCTCAAGGAGGCCACTACGCCCGTATGCTGAGAACCTTGAGGTTGCTGGTGTTGCTGAACCAGCTGTCCCCGAGAGGCTCAAACCATATCTCAAAGCTTGGTCCTCTCACCCTCCTGGCGGCAACCTTCCCAGGAAGCCCTGGGTTCAGCTGAACCGCCTACGATCAGGCGCTGGCCGCTTTGCAGCAAGCATGAAAGTATGGGGTATAAAAGACTCTGACTTGTGTCCATGTGGTCAAACTCAGACTGCTGAGCATGTTCTGAATGATTGTGCCGAAACTGGACCCCCATGCCCTCTGACTGACATTGACAACCCACAACTGGTGTCATATCTATATGATTGTCAGGCTAAATGGCTGTGGTTGACATACGAAATAATAATAATCTTCACTATATATCAAAGAAATATTTCAAAGTATACTTTACCCAACAGGCAGATCTACAGTCTTGGACAGACTTATTGGGACATCTGAACAAGAATCGACCACCCCCATTTCCCCATCAATGGGCGTCGAGTGTTTGGGTATAGGATGGACTTACATGTAAATTGCCCTTTTTAGAGTAGTGGGCTGCTATATCAATAAATGTGTGTATCCCCAACCCCAATGTTTTTTGGTCACCCATATAAAAAAAAGGCCCTGAAAAAGTGTTTTGAGATAAACGCCTTTGAAGTTGAACTGTTTTGAAATCGCAATTTCAAAGATTATAAACAAGTACGGAAGCGTATAACCGCCACGTACACGATAAGCACAAGAGTGGGATTTTTGTTTAATTCATGTGACGGTTATACGCTTCCATACTTTTGAGAATTAATTATTTTAGATTTTGCTTCCTACTAAAAGCTAATAACTTTAATTACAAAGAATTTGATGTTGGTATCTTTATCATAGAAATTGCAATTAATAGGGAATTACTTTCCAAACATATTCATCACTTCATGAAAACGCAAAAACAAGACCCCGCGTGCAGAGCGCTGATCGATATTAAACAACGTATTAAGAGATTCGTCACTTCGTGAAAATGCCAATACCGGTCACACGATTCGTCACTTCATGTTGGTACTGTTGCCTGACATGTGTTAATGTTAGAAGGGCTTTTTATTTTCCATAGTAGACCTTAGGCTTTTCTGAATTTGAGACAAAAAGGGTTTGAACAGAATGATTTTTTGTTCAAATATGTTGTTTAACTATTACCATGATTATATACTGTCAAACTCAACCTACACATTATGTTTTACATGTAGAACTTCCGTGAGTAAAGCCAGACAGTATTGTCCAATAACTCAATGGGCAAGAACGTAGTAATATGATGTTGCCAAGTAGGCATACAGTTCGTTATGCGCCAAAGGTTCATTTGTCAACATTTATACATTTATAGAAAGTTGACCTTGTATGAGGTTGCCTGCCATGAATAGAGAGTTAGTACTAACCTGTTGTATATATATATTTCATCCTGACACACCCTTTTTATATAATTTGTATGTTATATCAAACAAGATTGCGTGTATATTGTAGTGGCTTCACTCCACAAATGAAGATACACCTTAAATTATACAAATCTAAAACTATATTTGACCAAATTTATATCACATTTAATTGGTAGACTCTTAAAACTAAAGTATTGAATCAACATTTTAAAGGGTTCGGTGAGTGACAACTCTTTATAAAGTTGAATTTAACTGTTAAAAGTGTTGAATTAACATTAATAAAGTTATAGACTTCACTTGACTGTTTTAATTCAACACTTTCTGTGAGTTTAATTTAACTATATAAGTGTTGTCACTCACCGACTCTATGGAAGATTCAACACTTTAGTTTTAAGAGTGTACGTATTGTGATTATATCAAAGTTTGAACAATTATTCTGTGCATTCAGCCTATATACACAACGTCATAACTAACTTCCCTGAGTAAAGCTAGACAGTATTGTCCAATAACTCAATAGTAATATGAATATGAAAAGTGTATTGAGTTTACATATGAAAGGGGAACATGACGTTGTAGTTCGATATGCGCCAAAGGTTTCTTTGTCAACATTTATACATTTATAGAAAGTTGACCTTGTATGAGGCTAGCTGCCTGCCGTCAGAGAGTTAGTACCAACCTGCTGTATTAATAGAAAGTTGACCTTGTATGAGGCTAGCTGCCTGCCGTCAGAGAGTTAGTACCAACCTGCTGTATTAATAGAAAGTTGACCTTGTATGAGGCTAGCTGCCTGCCGTCAGAGAGTTAGTACCAACCTGCTGTATTAATAGAAAGTTGACCTTGTATGAGGCTAGCTGCCTGCCGTCAGAGAGTTAGTACCAACCTGCTGTATTAATAGAAAGTTGACCTTGTATGAGGCTAGCTGCCTGCCGTCAGAGAGTTAGTACCAACCTGCTGTATTAATAGAAAGTTGACCTTGTATGAGGCTAGCTGCCTGCCGTCAGAGAGTTAGTACCAACCTGCTGTATTAATAGAAAGTTGACCTTGTATGAGGCTAGCTGCCTGCCGTCAGAGAGTTAGTACCAACCTGCTGTATTAATAGATAGTTGACCTTGTATGAGGCTAGCTGCCTGCCGTCAAAGAGTTAGTACCAACCTGCTGTATTAATAGAAAGTTGACCTTGTATGAGGCTAGCTGCCTGCCGTCAGAGTTAGTACCAACCTGCTGTATTAATAGAATGTTGACCTTGTATGAGGCTAGCTGCCTGCCATCAGTGAGTTAGTACCAACCTGCTGTATTAATAGAAAGTTGACCTTGTATGAGGCTAGCTGCCTGCAGTCAGAGAGTTAGTACCAACCTGCTGTATTAATAGAAAGTTGACCTTGTATGAGGCTAGCTGCCTGCCGTCAGAGAGTTAGTACCAACCTGCTGTATTAATAGAAAGTTGACCTTGTATGAGGCTAGCTGCCTGCCGTCAGAGAGTTAGTACCAACCTGCTGTATTAATAGAAAGTTGACCTTGTATGAGGCTAGCTGCCTGCCGTCAGAGAGTTAGTACCAACCTGCTGTATATATGTATTTCATCCCGACACACCCTTTTTATATTTGTATGTTATATAAGACAAGATTGCGTGTATGTTAATTGTAGTGGATTCACGACTAAGCGTTTGTGTGACTTTTCAATTAAATGTTCAAATTGCGTAGTAAGTTCTTCCCCTTCCAATCATCCTCATTCCTTATCAGTAAATTAACCAAATGAGTCACTACAGATATTACCAAAACCATGAAGTATGGCAACAAAAGTCTGACCTCAAATCTATCTACAACCAAAAACACAGAAATAGTTTGGATACCAAAGGAAATCCCAAAAAGGATTAAATTCACGTAAATGACACCAATGCAGAAATTTATATAGGTTGGTGTAGGGCAAAATTTAAATCAATTGTAATGCAGAAATTCTTAAAGAAGTTTAACTTCTGAGGGTGTTTAAGATTTTTTACAGATGGGGACCAAGAAGCTGCTTTGCCACCAAGACCAACATTCTTACTGAGATCCAAATCAACTAAGTCACTCCTATTACTCATTGCCTTCAAAATAATTTTGCAGAGTCACGCAATGCATCATTATTAGATAGATTCAGTTCAGGGAAACTGGGTATATCACTCAATGACACAGTAATATCCTTGGCATCTTGACCTGTCATTGTAATGCAGAAATTCTTAAAGAAGTTTAACTTCTGAGGGTGTTTAAGATTTTTTACAGATGGGGACCAAGAAGCTGCTTTGCCACCAAGACCAACATTCTTACTGAGATCCAAATCAACTAAGTCACTCCTATTACTCATTGCCTTCAAAATAATTTTGCAGAGTCACGCAATGCATCATTATTAGATAGATTCAGTTCAGTGAAACTGGGTATATCACTCAATGACACAGTAATATCCTTGGCATCTTGACCTGTCATTGAGGAGCCCATAACATCGCAGAGCCACCCAAGTGTTTATTTCCAGACAGAAGCAAAACCACCAAATTGGTCATTTTATTCAGTGACAGCTCATCTTCACCTGTCATTGAGCACTTACTCAAGTCCAACTTCTGAAGATGTTTCAGGCATTGTAAATCAGGTGCCCACAACTTTACTGAACTACCCAAGGCTGTATTGTCAGAAAGGCCTAGTTCAGTAAGAAATCTTGCATTCCCCAATGATGATGCAATCATTTTCACATGCCTCATTGTCCCCACAACAAAATTGTAGAAGATACCCAAAATCAGAAAGATTTTTCTTGATGTCATGTTCAATCGAATCCAGAATTGTTTGAAATTCATCAGTGCCTAATAAGCTTTGGGAATACATAGCTGCACAGAACTCTTGGAAAGTCTTGTGGGTGAAATGAATGCTGTGATCAGTGTCTAGTCCCTTTATGACCCTCTGGCTAGAGTGAGAATTCCTGCTGTAATGGCTGTATCAAGCGCATTCCTACATATATGAATTGCACATTCTTTAAATGTAAGCACCTGTTTTTTGTGGGGAAAGCAAACCTTTTAAAGCAATCTTTCCAATTTCTTTCATAATGGTTGATATTTCTTCTGGTGTCAGATGATGAGCTTTTCTTTAGAAAATGTACTTAATTGCCTCATTGTATGTACGAAACATGGTGTCCGGGATTGTCGATTGCTCTTTCCATAATAAACATATTAAAAGCAAGAGCATGGGGGCTCTTTGCCAATTCAGACAAGCCATTGGAGGATTCAATTTTCTGTATAAGCTCCTTAGCCTTATGTTCTGTGGAATAAAAGCTGTACACATACTGCTCAATATCTTCTTCATTGAACCATATAACCTTCACATGTGTAACAGGTTTTTCTACCAGTGATTTAGTCACCAATGTGTCAAAGTGAGTGTCACAAGTGACCTTTAGTTATGTAAATAAGTAATAAAAGTTTCAGTAAAGATAATAGTTTTCTAACCAGGCCTCACAGTGTCTTTATTCTACTTACCTTTATTTTGATTGGCCTAAAGTAAGTTCGAATAAATTAGTAGTGAATCAAAGTGTTGGCCCATGAGGGCAGTAATCAAATAGGTCAGTACTAAGTGTGTGTGTGAAGTGCTGCTATTGTTCCAATTGTGTGTGTGGGTGTGTGTGCATTTTTTTGTGCCATGGTTGGGAGCACATGTAAAAAAATTCCTAGCAGATTCTTTGGGGTGGGACCAGGTTCTGGGCAGTAGCATTGATAACAGGAGGACACTTGTTATAGAACTTTCAAGCAGGCGACATCGTATGCAATTAGACAGCCCTGTGAATGCTCATTTATATACACATGTACGTGTATATGCTACACTTAAAATTTCCTGACCGTAAGTTATAATTACTGATTTATTTACTGGGTATATTAGTGGTAAATCTTGGTAGAATTTATCAGATATTTTGTAACAAAATAATTGCAGAAAAATGGGAATATTTGTATTGAATTAGAAATTCATGATGAAATTTAGAGAATAGTATTAGAACCTAGTTATTGTAAACCCCTGCAGTGAAAAGAGTTTGGTACTTTGGTTATTCTTAATATTATTTTAGATGGCGTCCATCCTGGGCATGATCTACGTGTGGTGCTAGGTGGGGACACAGTTCTCCTTCATGATACAATTTCTGTGGGTCTTTTGAAGCACCGAGGTCAACGACATTGCCGGAGAACTTACTGCACATCTCAGATACTTTATTTTGTGCAAAAAGACCATCTACTGTAAAACTGGTAATTTTCGCGCGAGTAATTTTTCGCGCTCAGCCACCCTACCGACACATTTGCGGGTTGTTGCTTTCGCGCACGGTAAATATTTGACTTGTAGTACAATGCACACGATGTGGTTGACACGTACCGGAATATAAGCCGCACTACCCCAAAATCACCAAAACAAGATTCATATGTCAACATATAAGCCGCACCGCGTATAAGCCGCACACACAGAGGCCCGCCGGATGCCACTCACTGTCGGTACATCACCACAAATGGGGTCATTGTGTTGCGTTCGAGTCAAAATGTATTGAAAGAGACACAATAGCATACCTTGACAAGTGAAAATTCGTAATACTAATACTAATAGTAAAGTTTGGCACATTTTACGCATGTCCGAAATATATGTGCATGTATCAACGGCACTGCTTGTGGGATCGATGTTTCTTCGACTCCACGTGTTTCTTGACATCGTTAAGGCCACCATGGCTCATGCAGAAATCCGTGCTGCATATTTTACAAAATGCGTGAAGTTCCCCAAGTTTGGAGGCAGCAATAACTGGGGAGCTTTCTAAGTATTTATCTCGAAATTTCTGCACCGCAGCTTTCTGCGACATTTTTATTTTGCTGTTCCGTTCCCGTATCATATCACAATTTACGGCATTCGGGAATGTCGAACGTAGTCCCGCTGGTTGCCTGCTTTCTGCACAACGTACATGTAATCACTACAACGGCAACCAACGAAACGATGACTCATCGCCTGCCACGCGTAACGAATTTTCCTATTGGCTACTTCCACAGACTACGATATAACGAATTATCCCATTGGCTCTCTGGTACACGCATGGCATAGACGATGATCTATGTCGTGGGCTCTGATGTCGCTGGCGCTAAACGTTGCAACGGTTTTTTCAGAAGTTTTGAATAAATCTGTGTGTATCGAGGTCCGCTCACTAAAACTGACATTGACCAGACCATTTTCGCTACGAACAATAAAGGTTTTTAGGTTTCTGTTTCTGTCTGTTTACCAACGATTTTTGCTTAATTGTGCATTGTGTTTTGTTCTTCAAGATTCATATCTCGGCGTAAAAGCAGCACCACGTATAAGCCGCAGGCAACTTTTACCGTGTCAAAATCAACGTATAAGCCGCGGCTTATATTCCGGAAATTACGGTATTTACCACTTCAAAAGGTGACCTAATTATAGTGCCGAAGTCGTGCACCGGCGCAATGCATGTAGGTACGTCTTCATTACGGGGCCAGGGGTAGAGGTAAACAAAGAAAATATTAGTAATAAATTTGCATGTTTTTAAATTCGCGCTGTCTAATCGAAAATAAATGTTGCGCGAAAATTACCAGTTTTACAGTATTTCTGTTTGTGTTGGTGTGATCATTTGCATGGCAGAACTATTATTATAATCCAACGTGATTCCAGAATAGAACATTTTGTGGAGTTTTGCTACAAGCTATATGGAACTTTGCACCGGCCATCAGAATTTGGGAATTGTGTATTCAGCCAGTAGTATTTTTATAACATTTTGGGAATGGTGTATTCCGCCAGTAGTATTTTATAGGCTACATGACAGTGAGAGGGGCGGGTTGTTACAACACAACATTCTCTACCTATCTTTCAATTAAGCATTTTAAGGATAGAACCGAATGAGGTCTCACTGAGTTCATCTTTAGGTGTCATCAATTCATAAAAACCATCCATCAAAATCAACACTTTGTCAGGGTTGGTGGTAATGTATGATTTCAAATCAGATTTATTTATAGGTATGTCATCATCTAAGAGCTGATTGGAAATTGCATCAATAAACTTCGAGGTTTATTCTAATGCATGCATTTTCAAGACAAAAACAAGTTTGTACATCATTAGTACACTGCTGGATCTGATGGCCCAACCATACGCCATTTTGTCAATAAAAATAGTCGATTTCCCAATACCAGCTGTTCCATTTAAAATGATTTGTTTTATTAGATTGACCTCTTCTGTTTCAGTGAATATATTCTCATATGATTTAAGCTTTTCCACATCATTATCATCATTTTGTAAAATGAGCTTTGTAAAGATGTCCATGATGTGCATCTTATCATCATCCACCCATGGGATCATCTGTACATAGCTACCTGTGGTCATGTGTCTTCTTCTCAATGCCTCTTCAGTCTTATCAGCAGCATCTTGGGCTGGATCTGCAACCAATAAAAATACAGACTGCTTTTATACAGACAGTCCAGAAACTAAACCACAAAACTTAAATATCTATATTCTATGTATGCAGAATTCAAAACTGAAAGAATTTGCATAGTAATTGTTGCTGGGATCCAATTTATTGTGAAAAGGGGGATGAAGTCAGACAACCAGACAGTAGGAAGCCAGAGCTATGCTGGGTCCAGGGCTAGTTTGGATTTTATACAGGACTGCTAATTATTCTTCAAATTATTTGGCCAGTGGTGTATAAAATACAGGCAATAAAGTATACCTTACATTCACCTGAGTAAAAATCATAATCATCATAATTGGGTTTGGATTTACACAATTTTTATCTCATTGTTTTTAAAATGTTAAAACCATTTTTTGAATTTTTTTTGAAAAAATGGAAACATTTTGGGAACTTTGGACCAGTTTTTGAGAATTTTGGTTTTATATGATTGAGAATAATTTACTGCACCAATTTCTTAATTTACCTGTACATGTATGTGGTGATAAAATGTCCCTAAGTTCTTCATCAGCAGATGCAGATGTTTCTTGATGTCGCCCTGAGAAAAGTTGCAATATAATATTAGTAAAAATGTTTTTGTTGGTCCTGTGATAAATTAGCCATGCATCCTGATATTTTTCACTAGAAATAAAAGATACCCTAAATAAAGATGAATGCATGGAAATAATATATAATACAGGCTGGCATGTCAGAAGGTATTGAAGAGGGAAGGGGGTGTAGAGGGGGAGGCAATAGGAATACACACTATGTAAAAAAAAAATTCCTCTATATCGGTTTTGACATGGCATTCCAACACAAGTTGGTTGGAGCACCCCTGGCCCTATACCTGTAGCAGAACAAAATATAAATACTAAAACATCATACTTCATTTACATAAGTTGTATTCATGAACAATTTCATCGCCTTGAAATGACTAATAACAACCCTAGCTGCATAATTGTTCCTAAATTTATTTTAATGGAGTGGGTTACATTTTGTTTTTGTTCAAATATTTTCATAAAACATTATTTGGGTTTGCCTAGACTAGCCTACCTAGAGTCCTAGACTAGCCTACCTAGACTAGCCTACCTAGACTAGCCTACCTAGAGTCCTAGACTAGCCTACCTAGAGTCCTAGACTAGCCTACCTAGAGTCCTAGACTAGCCTACCTAGAGTCCTAGACTAGCCTACCTAGAGTCCTAGACTAGCCTACCTGGCCTGGATGCACTACTGGGATATCAGGGATTAATGTGTGCCCTTCTAAGAAACATACAAACATGTGATGCAGGCCGTACGTGTACACGTATATGGATATGTATCATGCAAATTCAAAAAAAATCCCTTTCTTTGTATTTGTGATTTGTGATTTTTATTTTTTTCATGCAAGAAATTCCAAAAATCTTGAAGGAGTAAAAGGCTTCTAATCTTTACTGAGTGTCTTGTGTTAATGTGCTATTTCCTTTCTAATCTCCCGCAATTAGCAACAAACAAGATATCATGTTTGGAGTGGCAGTTCCTGACAACACACTACTCCTTTTATTTGTCTTGTTAAACATTTAACAATTCTCCAATACAGAAATCCGTAAGTCATTTTGATATGGTAAGACCAACAATTTTTCATTATGAATAATTATACAACATAACACGCATGTAATTAAGAAACAAACACGAGAAGGCGTATTGCCCGAACTCTGCCAAACTACACACGCAGATTACTCGTCAATGCGACGTACATGGGCACCAGACTAAAGCTACAGCTCCGAGTCGATGGTGCTATCATGACTTTAATATGCTATCGGTCCAATAGCGGACACATCCGCTACCAATCCCGTAACGGACCTGTGCATCAAGTTCTAAAGAGTCAGCACACACGCAACCCCTACGCTTGCCTAGATACAAAACCCGTGGGAAAAAACTAGGAGAGAGGACGTGTCTGGGAGTAGGCATGACTCAAAGTGCCCAGGTCACTCGAACTAATGCGATCCTACCACACATGTAACCTGCAAAGAATATGTAAAGTAAACTCGGCGTGTACGCCATGTATGTGTGTCAGGAAGCCGAATAACAAACTGCAAGAATACAACACTTGTATAACCTGCCTAAGCAACGCTTGATTGCCCAGGCAGGTTATACCCCATTCTAATTGCTTACGAACCGAAAGGAAAGTGTTTCTCTTCTAACAAAAGACCGAAAAGAAACATATATATCATCTACCAATCATGTACAGTGGTATTTATAATAAAACAAGAGCAGTAAGTTCTTACCTATAACTCTCCACTGTCTCCACCTTCGCCGACATTTATAGAAAATACCAGTTCCAAAACAGATAGCAACTGTATGAAACAAAGAAAATGCAAGTTTTAATTGTAACAAATTGTGTGTGTTTTGAAAATGGTAAAGTATTATTATCAATTTAGATTTTAGATTTTTTTTTTACAAAATAAAAGAAAATGACATCACACATGTGAATCATCTTCATTGTAGTAAAAAAAAGACGATTCATATTGTTTCATCTGTCCAGTAGGCAGTAGTATGCATGTATCTGCAATTTTAGAAAATTCTATTGAACAGGTTCTTTAGTTTAAATCACCGTAATGAACGAATAATTACATAAAAATATACATTAAACAAAATTCACTTACACAATGTCAGACACAAAGATATAACCCACTTCACATCATCACTTAATACAAATCCACTTGCAGCAGTTGGAGTTACATTTGGAGTAAGAGTAGTTGAATTATCTTGAAATGATTCCATCTCTGTTTCTTGTGGCCTTTGTTTAAAAAACAAACAAACAGTTTTTGATACTGTATTATTTGGATGATGTTTGTTCAAGGGAAGGTACAACATTAGTAATGTTGGCAAAACTGCTTTTACAAATATTCTTACTCTGTGAACCCAAGATATACATTAAACAAAAAACCTTTGAAAGATTTAGATTGTTAAATTGTATTTTTTGCAGGAAAATGTATTCAGATATTTAGTATTCACTCATGTGGAATTTAACCAGTTCGCGTCGGAGGCCGTGTATACACACTTTTATTTTGCACCACGGATCGGAGAGCGTCTAAACACGCCACAGGAAACTCCAGAATATTTGTATGCATGCTCGGTTCAGCCATGCGTGCACGGTGACATGCTCGGAAGTGCCGGCCACCCGCTGTGGAAGCTTCCATTAACGTGTGTGGGAAAAAGAAACCCGCCACAGGGGCCCAGAAAAACTTTTTTATTCCCGACGCGAACTGGTTATTAAGAAAGAATACTATCTCCAAAACTAATAGCTTCATTGTCACATAATATGAATCACTGACAGATAGATTGGTTACCAACTGTAACTGGGAAAGAGCATTTGATCCGACTTAATAAATTATACATCTCATGATAGTTTACCCATAAAGACCAATTCAAATATGGCTAGAATGTCAGCATGCAAAATACATAGAATATAAGAAATGAAATGATACCTGTAATCCATCAAAGCATCTGTGTAGGTTGTGATTAGGCCTAAGTGGCATTCCTGAAAGTGCATGTACTTTTTAACATAATAAATGCCAATATAAAACATTCTGATTCAACGAACATTGATCACATGGGGGTACATTAATGCCCTGGCAATAAAGACCAACCAGCAAGTATGCCAAGCACCAGACCAGCTGTTATTAGCCATGCAACATGGATTTAAACCAATCATAGTGTGAAGTTTGTGTTTGCATCACACAGACCAACACACAAAGATTTTGTCCATCTGTGGATGTTTTGTTGGTTTCCCGCTGGGTCTTTTTCGCTGCAAATGACTTAATATTTAATTTTTGTAAACGAATTAACCCTCCTATAGGTTTAACACTCAAAGACACTCAAAATGTGTATGTCTCTCTTAACCCATTGACTTTGTGCAGTGCACTCAAATACATGCAAGCACATGTGGCTGTGATAGCCAAAACCAATCAAAGACACTCAAAATTTGTATGCAACTCCCAACCCATTGACTTTGTGCAGTGCACTCAAATAAATGCAAGGACATGTGGCTAGGATAGGTCAAACCAAAACCACTCGACAATACATACACAGCTCTGTGTTTTGACCTACCAATTGGCAATGCAACCAAAAATACTCAAGTGACTGTCTATGGGTGCGGCGCTTACTGGGCCAAATTTCAGCCTGGGCATAGGAGGGTTAACATGAGCATTTATAAATGGGCATAAAAGGCGATATATTGGGTTATTAAATAATTTTCCATGAAATATTCCTCCTTAGGCACAACAAATGTTGTAAATTACCTGCACCGTCTACTATGACTAGATTCATGAAAATGAGGATTATTTTCTTTTCTTCTTGGTTCATAACGTACCGAATACCGGTGTATGCCTTTAGGCTTGGATCTACTCTGTATTAGTCCAGTTTATCAATTGTAGAAACAGAATGTCAGCTGTCATTTGGTCCTTGGGAATGTCATTGATTTTTCATGTCCTGCATAGCTTACACACTCAAGTGAAAGCAATTCTAGCAGAATTGAAGATTTGGTTAATTAATTGTATTTGGTGTGGACCAACGCTAAGGCTCAACGAAAATACTGATCAACACTAAAAGCATGTCGTGACGTAATTCGGCGCTCTACTATCTTTGGTTACCCCCAATTGGCACCCCCAAAACATATGAGGGCGCTAGACCAGACTTAACATGGGACAGCTCGCCTCTACACTAACCCCTCCCATCTCGAGTAATATTTTGTTGAGTTTAAAACATTGGATTAAAAATAACAATTTTGAGGTTTTTGTATGTTTGGAGAGTATTTTGAATTTTTTTGAATATTTTGTGAAATTTATAGAAAATTTAGGAAATATTTTGAAAACTTGTCTACCGCCTCTCATAGCTCTGGAGCTGAGGAATTGTTTGTGTGTTAAAGGAAACAGAAACTGACTGCCTGCCTGTTATTGATCTGTTGAACTTTTCCTTTTTAGTGAAGCTTTTTCTTTGTAATAATGAAATACCACACCATAATATAAGTACAAGGAACAACAGCCGCTTACCGGATCTGTTGAAAACAGATCATGTCTCGTGTGTAGGGAATATCCTTAGCAGTACCATGGCTTTCATGGCAGGCAACAGTATGTATGTAAATATGTATAACTTTTACATTTGTGTATACATGTACTTTAATTTCAACAAAACCTAATTGCACTTGATTACCCCAACAAATTTAAAAAAACATCCCTTGAAATCTTTCTGTCTGAGAGTATATATATGTAAGTACGAGCATTAATTTCCCAACTATAATTAAGGTCCGACTTGATCATGAGACGAAAGTTCCACATTTAATTAGCATGAAACGAAATGAATGAATTTTAGCCAATATTTTCTTGTTAAATGAAGTAAGCTGAAGTTTAAGTTCGTAACCGCTAAGTGTCCAAAAGCCTCTACAATTATAGACTTCAATAGACCCATGTACTGATGACGTCACGATTTGTTGACATGTGCGCTTTCTTATGGGATTCAGGTCTGGACTACAGACTCAAAGCTTGATAGAAAAGCGCACATGTAAACACAGCATGACGTCATCAGTACTTAGGTCCATTGTCGTGAGTTCTCTTTGAACAATTTTAATTGAGCTCTTCACGGTACCGTAACTTCGTTGATTTGACCATGACATGAAATTTGGAAACAATTTGTCACTCTTGCGAAATTTTTTACATTTTAACTAAAAAGAGCAATGTAAATTTGATGACAGTTACAAGTATAACATAGGCCTAAGTTTTGTGAATATCGGCTGAAGAACACAGTTCTAAAGACAAAGTAGGCCTAACTAATGTTACGGAGGTTCACGAACCGTTACAATAAACAAAAACAATACGTTTATCACTAGGAGATCAAATGCTTTATACTCAGAAGAGACTGTTTATTTTGTTTTCTTTACTCACCGCTAGAATGAGTGCAGTCAGGTTGTCTTAACATTACATGTAATGTACATTGAACCTGTAAAGTTCAGTTGTGTGTCTGCATACAATGCAGTACACACAGTTGACTACACGTACGTGGGGGACAGTGGGTAGGCCTTCGAAAGGTTGTGGGGACTTATAACAAAAGGGTAGGCAAGAACACTGTATCTGTGGGGACATTTTCATGTCCCCATAGCATTACATTTTTTGATCCCCACAACTGTGTCTCAAACTAAAAGCGAGTGTATGTCCCTACAATAAATCCTTTCACGGTAATATGCGCCATGTTTTTGACGGGGCAAAATTGTTTATTTCGAACATTCGTTGCCGTCTGCGACCGTCGACCCGTACCTAGACTTGTTTCCAAGTCTGTGATCGTGGTTTTATGTCTGAAAGCCAATACGGCTCTGCAGTATCGCATTAAATAGCGCCCTCTTGTGTATTAACCTCCAACATTAACCTTCGATCACAGACTTGGGAATGTTGTTCGTCGGTTTGTACACACCCTATTGCGAATTAGTCCAAAAGTGGACGGAACAATCTGATTGGTCGGAAAGACTTCCATAACATGAATATTCAAACTAAACTTCTACATGTAATGCAGTTAGTTCGATGGAGGAGATGTACTCGACGATTCCATTTAAACTGCAGGTAAGACGTTTTTTGTAGAAAAGGAATTATGTATTTTATTTTGTGCTTTTTTACAACTCTAAGATCTCATTAAATTTACCTATCATTTCAAATACTATTTACGTACCAAGCACTATACAAATTTAATATCGAATGAATATTACAGAAAGAACTTTAAAGGTCCTAGGAAATAGAAATTTTTAACAGTGAAAACAATAAAGTATACCTATTGGAACATATATTTGTCATTTGTCTATTTTATCCCCGCCCCTTTGCACCATTAAAAAAATAAATTCTGAAATTAGGGGGGCGCCACGCTCCTCCCCTACCTCCTCATTATCATATTATAATCCGCAAATCCGTGACGTAGACCTAGGAAGGTCCAGCACTGCCTGCGATGAAGTTTCAGTCAAGTCGTACTCAAAACCACTGAAGTTGATGTGTCATATTAGATCTTCTTTTCAGCTAAATTTAGTAGATATCCCACATTTTGGGAAATGCCTTGTAGGTGTGTTGTTGCTGGGTGTAGCAACACCACAAAGGAAGGTGTCAGCCTTCACCGATTTCCACCAGACCCTAAATACAGGCGAATTTGGACGGCGAGTGTGAAGCTGACCAGGGCGAAATGGTCAGGACCAACAGAGCACTCTATGATATGTAGCGCTCACTTTGAGCCAACATACTTTGACCGGGGGCTCCAGAGTCAGTTTGGCATGAGATTTAAAGCCATGCTGCGCCCTGATGCAGTACCAACAATATTTCCTTAAGTCAGAAGGCCAAGAAACGTCCAGAAAAGAAAAGAGTAGCTTTCTTGAAGCGAGAAAGTCTCAGGGTAAGTTGCTTTGTTTTCCGTGTAACTTATGTGCACCCACAAGCAATAGGCTTATTACTAACGTTAGAGGTCGATTGTTACACTTCGCACACCACATTAACGCTAAAAATGTCGTTTCATTGTGAAGTCACTGAAGATGTCATTGTACAATTCTTTGACAATGTTAATTATGTGTGTGATTTTGGATCTTGTTTCAAAATCATCGAGTGCAGAATTATGTTTTGAAACGGTCATAACGACGGTTTACACAATTCACCAATGACTCCTGGCCATGTGTATCCATGCCATTGATTCGACGGGCCTTGCGCTTCGTTTTACGGTAGAGCCTACAGTACAGATTTATCGGTGCTATACGGTCATGTTTACTATGCAACTTGCAAGTCGTGTGCACATACACTGTACATGTGTACGTTGCGCACAGTTTATGACCCTTTTATAATCCACGGTTTAACCATGGAGCAACTAAACACAATGGCAACATTGGTGCCTAACATTGGAGCTTAGTTTATTCATGGTTTATTGCTCCTAGGTCTACGTCACGAACAGCGCCACCGCGCGTTGGGCAGCATTTGAAATTAGATGAGGCAATTTTTGTAAAAATCAAATTAAAAATAATTAGCCCAATCCAGACATAAATTAAACGTAAAATCGTTTTTTATTCATATCAATTGATAAAATAACAAAAGAAAATAAATAAGCACAATTTGACTCTTCCTAGGACCTTTAAGTGAGTGTAACCTGTTAGTAATAGACGCGGCTTACAAGGTTTTTGTGGCCTCCTGATTGGCCATCTCTCTAGCATCCGTATTATTATGTAAATTTTAGCTATGAATACATGAATCCTACAAACACAACAGGTCAAGTCTGAGATCGCGAGTTAGGGCTGTGTGCAGGTACGGTGTAGGGGTAAACAGCGTTTTGCGTGGCTGATGCAGACAAAAATAACCGCGATCTCAGACTTGAAATCAAGTCTAACGTAACCCGTACCCAGCGCTCGAACTTGTACTTCACGCACGCGTCTGGAATGTACTGTACGTGAAGTTAGTTCGAGCGCTGGACATGGGTTACGGCCGGTTGCAATTGCATGCATGCGCATGCAGACTAGACAGCAACGAGTGTTCGAAATAAACAATTTTGCGGGCCCGTCAAAACATGGCGCATATTACCGTGAAAGGATTTATTACGGAAAAAGACGGCGTGTATACACGGACTAGAAGAAATGAGTGCGGTACCCAAGGCATAATTGAAAATTGGTCTTGGTACTGAAAGGGTTATAGAGCTACCGAGTGTTTGTTTTAATTGGCCCAAAAAGTGGTAGGATTGCTCCATGGATTGAACCATTCCCCCTCCAGAAATAAAAATGGAGGGTCCCGCCCATGGTTATTGTGAAGGTCCTGATGTAAAAAGTACACAAATATACTATACACAAATGTATAACAAGTTTTAAAACGTTACAAAAGTATTAATGAATTCTGTTTTATTGCCATATGTAATTGATTTTTTAATTTTTTGTATGTTCTTTTTATAAAATATATCTACGTGTACAGCATAATCAAATAGGGTAATTGACGACTTCTTGAATTTTTTTTCTCTGAAAAAGCTCTACTTGGTGGAGGTATGCGCTCTAAGAGTGCTTTTCTAGTTGCCATATGTATTTGATCAATGCAACAAAATCACTTTTATTGGTGACCGGAATGCTTTGGTGGGAGCCTGGGTTCTAATCCCAGTGCATTTATCCACCCCCCCCCCCCACACACACACACACACAGTTACCCCACACACACACACACACAGAAATTTGTCCCATTTGTTTTAAGATTCTACCATATATTCTACTATATAATCTCTCTGTGTTCCATAAAATATATAAGGGTATTCTTATAATTCTCGATGATCAACATCTCATCTTTTTGGTAATGTGCCATTGGGGCGAGTTGACATATGAGACAATTTTCGATACGTGTCTATCCTTGGCCAGTATTGTCAGGTCATTATATTTCCAAGTTATACCGGTACCTATCATAGATGTCATCCCCCCATATTCGTATTGGTTTCCCAAAGTCTCTGCCTTCTTCCAAGTATTGTGTGCCAGGGAGCCTGTTTATCTTGTAAAATGTCAGAACTATCTAATTTCCCAATCGTTCTCAGTTTTATACACTGATCTGGTATGTGGTGTTAAACTTGATGGCAAGAAGTGCATAAGTTAAGTTTAGTCAAACAACCAGATGTCATCTTTAAAAGAAAAAGCATTGCACGCTTCCAGAATCTTATAAGATAATTTAAATTACAGAAGCTTCCTCTCAACAAAGAAACTATAAAAGAATGCAAACATTGTTTTTCAATGTAAGGTGGCACTTTATAAACTTATCGGCTCCTATGGCTTTAAGATGGAGCTATTTACATAAGCAGCGATTTTCTTCGGCAAGCGCCATTGGTTCTATACTTACATTCGAGTGTTAACGGTTACCGTACCATGCACGGAAGAGTTTTCCCGTTGTAAAAGTTTTTGAACAAAACGGCGGTAAAAAAAACGTTTTTCAGGTAGAAAACCACCTCCTACTCAAGGTCAAGCTCAACATGATGTTTTAAAAGGGTATTACATCAGGACCGGTGGGTAAGATAATAATGAGATGCAGCAGGAAGCTTCTCCTTAAAATGGCTTATATAATTATTCAAGCGACATATAGACTCCAGCAATATATAATACAGCATAGTTTTGTAGGTATACTGACAATAAAACTTGGAGCCTCAATGCATATTCAGCTAGAGGTCTAACGATACATACATGAAATGAATATGCTTGGACCCCTATCAATGTAAAATAACAATGTTTTAGGCGGTCGAATGTATTATTTTTGTCTGTATAATATTTCAATTTGCATACACATGTAGTGTTGCCGTAACTTGTTACATATCACTCTACCACTTAAGCACGTACGGTATTCAATATTTTGAGCTTAAACAATTTATAGTGCCAACATAATTCCCAAGGCTATTATCCATAACGCTGGTTCCATCATAGGTCAACGTAGTTAGTCGATATCTTCGGATGGCGTGTACAGAATGTCCGTACCAAGTTTTACGAAGCCCTGTAAAACAACATGAGTAATATTAAATAGTTTCGTTAATATAAATCTAGCCTTAGGGCCTATACTGATTGTTTTAGTTGTCTAAATATTTTATCTGAAGTTTCAAAAGAAAGATCAAATTCCTAAAGCTTGTGAAAAGTGTAGACCTTTATGTACCAAGGCGTTTATAACGAGGAAACCTACTGCCATAAAGCACAGAAATGCATATGACACTACAACCGAGGAATTGTCATTTTTCCCGCCATTTTCAAAAGTGCAGTCCTTCCACGTTTACATCCGAGGAGTATTTGCCCTTGATATTAGTGAGACCATGCGTGCGTTTTCGTTAGACAAATTTATATGGCAGATCATCATACATTTTGAAGAGTCATTTTTTAAATAATGTATAATTAGACACATGACGTCATACCTTTCCCTGGTGGATGACGGGTTTCTCAAACTTGATGTTTTTACCGTTGGGTAATGGCAGACCCTTTTTCCCTTCATCTACCAATGAGCAAACAAAATATAAAACATAGTACTGCTATTTTACCAAGAAAAAAATGCAGTTATGATTAAATATTGATGGAAGACGTAGACCCATAATATTGCCTTGACGTGATTTTAACGGAGTACACCTATGACTTGTGAACTGGTAAAGAAATGATAAACAAACTTCTATGCAAACTGGTGCACACCCGCCGCATTAAGGCCTAATGACTTAGCCGACCAATCGCCATGGTCCACTGAGAGTTTCAAGACGTCTGCACAACCATTACTAATTGATGCATTTAAACATTTCAGACAGC
Source organism: Zoroaster sp. YZ-2022 (assembly GCA_029582265.1). Lineage (NCBI taxonomy): Eukaryota > Metazoa > Echinodermata > Asteroidea > Forcipulatida > Zoroasteridae > Zoroaster > Zoroaster sp. YZ-2022. The sequence continues at coordinate 26,660,816 of CM055822.1, read as the reverse complement.
AGGATATCAAAACCTATTATTTCAAAGTTTCTGCAATTATAGACTGCAAAACAATATAAGGCTTACAGGTTATGAGGAAATAATGCAATTATTATTCTATTGTAATACCATACCATTGAGCCAAGGAATGAGTAGAAACCTGCATGCGAAGTCAACTCCACCGCTCAGGACCTTTATCTAAAGATATTAAACCAGCAAAACAATTTGAAAATGTAGCCATGATTATGAAGTCATGAATTGTATTGGGGCTGAATTTCGAAAAGAAGTAGGAACTTCAAAAGAAAGACTACTCACTAGGGTGCAGTATATATTAATTAAACAGGTATATTTAAAGGGGCACTATCGTCACGATCAGAGCAGGGCATTGAATCGGTGTCCTAGTTTAAGATGAACACAGTGACTGAAAATTACTGGCTCATTTATGCAGCAGCAACGGTAATATGACCTTATCATGTGGGTATTATTTTCAGTCACTGAGTTAATCTAAAACTATAGCACTCCAATTCCATGCCCTGTTGGTCATGACGATACTGTCCCTTTAAACCCACAGCAAAGCAGAGCCAAACAAAACGGACCCAAGCAACACAAATAATATACAGGGAAAGTACAACACTGGTAACACTGGCAAAACTGCTTATATATAACTATATGTTTACTGTCTTTGAATCAGCGTAGGCCTACACTTGACACAAAGCAGTTTCAGCTCAACGGGGAGTCTAATTAGTCATAAGAATAGTGTGAAACCAACTTCACCTCAGGTTAGCTTTCGGAAAATAAGTCAGTAATGAATGTCTCAAACCTTGATTTAATACGCGGGATCACGCCTGGCCTATTCGCCTTAGTCACGATAAATGTGAAAGTGAAGTTGTAATTCTACCACACTCTGTAGCTTACATGCTGCATGCACCAGCTAGAAAGCCAATAATCTGAAGTCCAAATAAAAGTTCATGCCCAACATAAGGAATAAATAACATTTAAAAGCGAGGTTGCCTTTGCAAACAGACACGATTAAGCAGGTTATTTTAATGAGCTTGTACAGGAACACAACCTCTTGTATTCAGGGAACAAGACATAAGATGGCTAACTTATGAATAAGGTTGTCATTTTTGGAATTAGCTCGTTTGAAAATGCGTCAGACTATTATCTCTGATTCATATAAGATACTTGACAGTTTTATTTTTTGTGTCACTGTGTTTTTTTTTATGTATCTAAGAGATTCTTACATCAAACTTTCCAATGGCCGACCTTTTCAACGTAACATCGACACTGAAAGAGAACAAACAAATTGTATTCAACTTCTGTAAGATGAGAAATCTGTTTTTACGTGTTTTTAAGTGTTTTTTACATTTTATTTAACTAAAGCGACATTGTTCATCCGTGCTTTAGGTTCATCATCGGTCATTGGTTTATTTCATTTTTAAATCCCCCATATTTCAACCTTGAACACCCCCCCACTTCAAAAATGTTCAAGGCTGGTAACACCGTTGAATGCATTGATTGTGAAGCACAATTTAAAAAAATGTTTTAGTAGATACAGAGAACGAATTTCTTACTCCACTAAGTCCGACTTCCATGTCAGTATGTTTCCCGTAGCACTCTCTTCACAGCCAAGTACAGTTGACCCATGCACCACCTGAATATAATTTCAAATGTATAATTAACGGGCCAATATCGTCACGATCCGAGCAGACTTTCAATAGGGCATGAACAAAATAACTGAAAATTACTGGCTCATTGGTGACCCGCTCCATCGAAATGAGGAATGTCCCCCAACACATGTTTCCGTGTAAAGGACTTCTGAAGTTCACAAAACGTGCATGATTGCATTATTACATTATCAATTTATCACATCCTAATACAGGAATGAAATGAACCAAAAATAAATGCGTTTCACATCATCAGAAAGCCCATAAAATTCTCTTTAAAGTTGATATCCATAAACTAAACATGTGAAATTTGAGGGACATTCCTCATTTCGATGAAGTGGGTCACATTTATGCATCAACAACGGTAAAATGACCTTTTCTTATGAGGTATTATTTTTAGTCACAGAGTTAATCTAAAATTACTACTAGCACTTTGATTCCATGCCCTTGTTTATCGTGACGATATTGTACCATTAAATAAATAAAGTGAACCAACATTTGTGTTGTAATTCGTCCATGTCAAAATGATGAAGCATAAACTATAGACACAGGTATTAATATTTAATAACACCATAAAGTAATTAAGTTGACACCAGTGCTTTAACTTTAACACCCCTTGGTTTTGTTCACAGTGTTATTCCTGTCAGGTCAGGACCCTAAGACCTCAGGACCTGCTACTGGTACTATGTAATCCAGTACAACCTGCTGCATAGTCGGGTCGTCGGCGACTAAACCGGCAACCCCTCCAGGCCCGCCTGAGAGGAGGGTGTGTGGACACCCCAGTTAGGATTAAAAACAAGACCTACAAAGGGCGGATGAGCTTCCTTTGGAGCCAACGGCCATCCACTGCAGCTGTACTTGTCCTCCAGTCGTCGAGGTATTCTTGCCATTGGAACCAGTCCAAGTGATGTCAAGGATCGTTGTGCAACCTTGTACTCACGTTAAAAATTCACACACAGCTTCTACTTGGTACAAGGAACAGGCCAACAGCAGACCTGGCTGGAGACATGCCATCCACACTGGTGCAGCGCACAATGAACAACAGATGAGGGAGCACAATGAGAGACTCCGGTCAACCAGATAAGCAAGACAACAGGCAGTCAGCACAGCTCCAATGTCTACAGAGTTCAGGTGCCCCATCTGTCTTCGAGCATGTCACTCAAGAATTGGACTCTATAGCCATAGACGAACTCACAAACAATGAACACTAACAAAAACTGACCAAGTAGACATCCTACTCGATTGAGGGATTGCCAACACACACACATTCCTGCACATACTTGGATACCAGTTTCATCCATCAAAATGTGTTATCCGGTAGCGACCTACCCAAATTCACAGCATAAGTTAGTTCTCTGTGACCACTATTAATTTACTTTTCAACTTTTGGTTACTTCACTATAGAACAGTACTACACTCACTGGCCAAAAGTATTGCAACATGCTCAAAACTGAGCACTTTACAGTAACAGGTGAGATGATCATTTAATCTGATTTCATCGATCGTGTATTACATAATTTCCGAGCAAGAACAGTAAAAAAGAACATTGACTTCAAAACACAGGCACTTTCAAGAAGTCTTAAGTAGTGTAAATAAAATAAAATAAACTATTGTAACACAGTTCTCCAAACTGAACTTTGGTGTGTGTTGCAATACTTATGGCCAGTGAATGTACAACTTGTCTATTTGTGTTTGTAAATAAATATTTACAATAAAATAATGTGTAATGAGAAAGAAAATATCCTGTCATATAAAGTACTGCGACGACCGGGATTAAAAACAATTATATTTGTTTAAGACTTTTGGCAAGATTATTGATCACAAAATGTACCTGGATAGCTAAATTAAATGGGTTTAGGCCTAATCCAAACAAAGTTAAAAACATTTTGAAAATTTTCCCTGACAAACAAAATGCATGGTGGTCCAACCAGCTGATAGGGTAAAGAGTATGAAAAACAGAAACCAGACGGTTCGATTTAGCCTTAAAACTTCAGGGAAGAAAAACACTTACAGCGTCCAATGCAAAGACGAACGTCAACGATTTATTCTTCATGATGACGAACACGTCCAATTCTAATTTCACCGAAGCGTTGATATGAAGTGGGCCGATGTCGACCGCTGGTGGCGCTGTAGCTTTGACGTTTATTTGCATGGGCATATTGGGATACAGGCTGCTCAACTGTAAATGATAACATTATGAATTAAAACAAATTAAGACAGACAATACGTGAGTGGAAATGCATGCCCTATAAACTACGCCCTTGCCATCTGCAAAGTATGACGTCGGCAACTCTCAACCATTAGTCGAATCGTGATCAATAATTATATGGTTTAAAGGTATTTAGGATTGGTAATTCAAAACAAAACGTAAAGACGATTTTTCAAATTTGGAGTTCGAATTTAGGAAAGAGTACTCATTCCTAAAATTCCACATAACAATGAGAAAACTAAATACCCAAATGCATTTTTTACAATTTTCTCTCGAACAAAATTTAAAAAAATTAAAAAAAGAGACTTTCTCTGGATGGTTCTTTAATGAACATGTATATCTTGATTCAAATATATTACCAAGGCTGTACCTTTCTACACAATGAAATGAATCTGATTATTTAATGAGGGTTAATGTACACCATTGGCAATAATCCAGAAAGAAATTGACACAATTATCAAAAAGTTTGCTTCAGGTCATAGTATCAACCAGATACGGTAATTAGTTATTCTGTCTGACAAGTGTTATTTTCGAGATAACTTGAACCAAAAACAAACAAAAAATAAAATCGGAAATGAATCCGTGGATCTGATGATTCATTTTCACATTAGAATAAATACAAATAATTTGGATGGATTTTCACTACTTTTATCGCTAACACAACCGAAAAAAATTAAACTTTTACAGGTTTGGAATTGTCTGTAAATATCTATTGGTTCTGTTTTAAAGTATGGGTATATTTACGGATTTTTACCAAAATCGTTTGTGGCCTATAAGCTAATTGGAATTGTAGATTACATTACCTGTGGCACAAGCAACTTAACGGCAAATTCTGACGTGTTGAGACTGTACTTGAAACCTGGGGGTAGCTGGGATATAAAATATTCAAATTTAGAAATGACTTTTGGGTCCAAACCGAGTTTAAATGTACATACAGCAAGCAGGAAGAAAAAGGCGTTTTATCGCCAAATGTTAATCATATAACCTCACATGACGAGTTCTGGTGTTCATTATTTGTTTATTGTTTATAATATTTTCTTTAAAGGGTACAATGTTGGCTTTTGCCTGGTCACACGATTAACTGAAGTCTGAGGTGCTTATGAGAAAACATTAACAAATCAGCAGAAAGACGGTACTGCTTTTTGCTCCAAGTGTTTTTGTACAAATTGCGAACGCTTTTTCACACTTTTCTCGTGACTTACATAGACTCCGCATTAGAACTTGCACAGGTTGGTGTTGTTTTCATGTATCTTGATTCAAATTAAGTAAGCCTATAAGCACAGACGCAGTGTTGCCAACAATGTAAATGATGTATCTTCCCTAAAACCTAGGGCAATTATGTGGTTGTAACAGGGTCTTACCTTGTCCTGTGTGACATTATAAGCCAACATGTCTGCCTCATAGTACACATACCCCGCTGTCTCTAGCATGTAGTCCGTAATCCAGAGGAAGATATGCCGCGAGACATCAGGGTCTGGCGGAATGACAGGGACGGTGAACGGTGCTTCAGTATGGGGCTTGCCTGTCGCGAACACCTCGCCCTACGTAGGAAGGAAAGGGAATTAGAGTACTGTTGAAGAGTACTGTTGGGCATGTAAAAGAAACACTGTCCTCTATCGACCATTGTGAGAAATTGAAAATCAATGACTCAACTTGAGTCAGACTAACGAGTTGGGAATTCGACTAGAGTTATTGCCGCAAAATTACTCTGTACTTTTGTAGTCTCTGCCCCTAAAGATTCTACTCGATTCACTCGACTGGAGTAAAAGCCACTGATGGCTCAAGTCCTCAGTTTACCGGCTGGCAGCAAATCAGCTAATATTGCCACACACAGCAAAACTTCCTATAAACACAGACTCAACCGAGGGCCACATGAAATAATGATAGTTACATGAAATAAAAAGTGTTTCAAAACCTCACTGACTGACTGACTCGACTGGACTCGACTCATCCTTTGCATGTCAATGACGAGACGACTCAACTCGAGTCATTGCCTTAAAATATTCAGTGGCTGGTTACAACCATATCTGACCTGACTTTCAACTGTTCTTTATAAATAATATCTGCCTCGAGCTTTACAGGTCTATGAGGTTCAGTGGCTGATGTAAATTCAAGATTTTAAATCAAGTGCATGGAGTTTACCTTGTGAGAGGTTTCAATGTAACCAGAGAACGTGGGAGGAGCTACGAAGGAATAGTCTATCACTGCGTGTGGATCAATGGCTGCTTCAGCTGAAAACGAAATGTATAAATCAATTCGCTAATTGGAAAAGGCTTTTCCAAAATATACTGATTCCGTCAGTTGGGTGTTTTTGTGCTGAAAAAGAAATATATTTGAGCCTCCTTTCGAAGACTGGAAGTATACTCATGGAATTTAAAAACGCATCATCCCAATATTTCACTTTTTTTTTCAACAGCAGATTATTGCAGTGAGAAATAAGAACATAGGTTAACAATTTATGATATTTTAATCAATACTTTCTCAGTCAAGCATGAGCGCAAATTTTCACATCATACTGACACAATAAAAGTGCTATGTACAATTATGGCTTCAATTTATCACTGCATATAAGTTATACATATTTATTGAGAAATATAAGTTGATGCGTTTTTAAATTCCGTGAGTGTATATTAAATTAGTTGTTCGAGATGTTTAAACTTTTTATATAACTGGTTATTAATTTTTGATTGCTAAAATTAAATGAACCTTACTTACTTTTCATCTTTGCCAGTTGCTTCTGTAGATCAACATTTACCTCTTTGATTATCAAGGTACAGGTCTGTTGATTTGTACAAGAAATTGATGTGTTATGAGACGTGCACGGTCCAAGTTGTGTTTCAGTGAATGTATTTTTCTATCTGCGTATTGCTATGACGTGTATATTTGTGTCTGTTCGTCCGTTGGGCTGTTTGGGATGCTTGTCCACTACATGACTGTCGGTCAGTCTGCCTGCCTACATGTCTGTCTTCCTTGTGTATGTTTGCATGCATGGGCTATCTGACTGCCTTACCTCGCCCTGCCTGTCTTTAGTTCCGTCAATAATTTGTCAGCTATCTCAACATGATCTGATGTTCACTGTGGTCTACATATGCCATAGCCCACGTTGGACTTTCACCTTTCTGTGTGTAACAGAGAAGTCCAACTTGGGCGACTGTCACTTCCTCGTGTAGGTCTCTTTATGTATCCCACATCAAACACAAACGCATACTGTGTCAATTTGTTTGTTAGGTATCTGCATGTCCTGTCCTGTCTGCCCTGTCTTTCTGCCAAATGGTGAATGAATGTGGACATAAATTGACCAACTAAGATGGAAAATTTAATACGGTACCATACCTGTTGGTTGATGGATGATTTGAGAGCATCAGCAATTTTACCCGCAAACAGATTGTACAGCCAACTGCATTAAAAAGAATGTTGAACATGTAAATACTTATAGGGGTTACTTATAAATTATGTTTGAATCAATGTGGATGTCGTTTAAAGCATGATATCAAGAGATCTAGCCAGCCAATTGTCATTGGACATGGTGTTTGGCTTAAGGTGGAAGTCATTTATTAACGCCAAGCACGCTTGTCGTCAGGGCACTCAACAAGCATTGCGCTATTGGCTCAATTAGTGTCAACGGTGACCACAGAAGTGTTTCCATTGTAAAATTACAATGATGGAATATAATGCCGTTTTCAGGTAGAAAACCACCTCATACTCAATAATACGTCTAGTAAGGCATTTCAAAAACATAAGAAATGACATACAATGTGAAAGGTGGTGGGCGAGAGGATGGAAGCAGCAGAAAGCATTTCCAAGTAGGAGACTCATGTCTTAGCCGGCACGAGCCACAATGATTGTATAGGGCATTGGGCAAGAACAAACTAACAAATAACACTTAGACCTATCATTCTTACGAAAAGGCCAACTATTTAGATTTAGTTTAGGGATTTTTATGACCAGTGTCGAAATAGGATCAGAATAAATTTTAGTCGGAGTTGTTCAAATCCAGTAAAATCATGAAAATCTATCAACATTAGTGTTTCACCTTGCCCCGCCGTGTAGTTTGATGTGCACATTTCCCACGTTAAAGGAGCAATCACCTGTATCGGTATTGATAGTAGGGCGCCCGCTTTTGTCTGTGCCTACATAATGGATACAACACAAAGTAACAGTGACATGAAATCATAAGGCTACTGTACTTAACCATTGCTGGGTACGTATATTAAATAATTTAATGTTTCAAATTGACTCAAATGCCAATAAATCACTAAATGGTGAATTTGTAATGTAACCATTTTTGATGGTTGTCCTTTTCTTTATAATTGGTTATAAATTAAAAACAAATTAAACAAAACATGTATCAGGCCTCGACCTCAAGGACTGAGAGGGCACAGCCACTTTGGCCTTGGCTGCCTCAAAATTTCAAGGCAAACCAAAGAGGCATTACGGCCAACTCGGACGGCCACCACGGTAATGGGCTGTATATTCTCCAGTGAGCTGAGAAAGATTATAGGAATGATATTGGCCCAATGGCCAGGGGTTATAATGGAAAGTGCATTGAGACATGTGAAATGCACTATAAAGAATAAATATTATTATTATTAACAAAATCAGCTGACAATTTAACATGTTGGTTTCTAACCATGGAGAAATTTTTTTTTTTAAAACAAACACAAACAACATATTATGGTAAGTTACCTGCATGGTGATAAAAAATAGCAGGTGGGCAGGCGCCCCCCCCCCCCCCTGTCATGAAAGACTTACCAATTCTCAAAGTCAAGACGAGGGACGTACTGGAGACAGTGGCATCGAAGCTACCGCTATCGCTGATATGTATACTATATCATGAAAACAAAATCAGCAATGACTTATTGTTGCGCTACCAATTGGCAGACGTCAATATTTGAAGAAAAAAAACAAATAATTAAGTAAAAATCCGTGAGTAAAATATGCGATTGGGAATTACTTTCAAGGAATTATATACACTACTGGTATAATCGTCTGTAAATTTATTCAATTCAGCTTGCTTTTGAAGGGAGTAATAATTATTCAAACCACTATTCTCAGTCCAGAATATCACTGGTAACTATAGCGACCGCAATAGGTTCCATTTACATCAAGTGTTAACGATTACCAGGAAAAAGATTTTCACTATAAAAAACTTTCAAATGGCTCAAGAATTTGTGTTATTATAAAAAGGCTGAATAATTTTTTCTAGGTAGAACATCTCCTCTTTAAATAAATGCAATTAACAGTGTTCCAAAATATTTGAGGTAAAATGGCGGGCCTTCAGATGCCCAAACTCGAAAAGCCGAAGTGTATTTCACCGCTAGAGGGCTACGATGTCCACGAAGCTAACATCTCGCGTGGCTCGGGATACCGGATGGTAACTTACAAGCCATGGTTGCTGTAGTGCCAGTTCCCGGATGCAGACAAGCTGATTCCACTAGCTTGTAAGGTTAGTCCTACTCCAGTCTTAGTGGTAAGAGAAGCTGAGGGGATGTCAAAACTTGTGATGTGAATGCTTTGGGAGACGGAAAAGCAAAATATTCAAAATGCAATTCAATGCAATTCAATTAAATTCAGATTAGATATTTCATACACATTTAAATATCAAAATTAAATGAACTTGATATAGCCTAATCAAATTTACATTTACCAATATTTAAAGTACTTTGACGCCATTTTGGCTTATTGGGCATATTGTTGCAGAAAATAACTATAACTAAGTTATTAACTGCTGTAAAGTTTTGTTTAAAGAAATTATACACAAAATAATGATTTAATAATAATAATAATAATGTGTGGACTTATATAGCGCATGTATCCACCAACTGAGTGGTGCTCAAGGCACATTATATTATTACCCCTGCTCATAAGGCTCATAAATCATTCCTGAAACCATCTCAGCTCCCTGGGGAGTATACAGCTCAATTGCTGCCATTACAGCGCATATAGGGCTAATCAACCAACTCTGCCCTAACAGGTACCCATTTAACCCCTGGGTGGAGAGAAGCAATTATGGTTAAGTGTCTTGCTCAAGGACACAAGTGTCACGGCCGGGATTCGAACCCACATTCTGCTGCTAACACCAGAACTTGAGTCCGGTAAGCTAGACCGGTCCGGTAAGCTAGACCGGTCCGGTAAGCTAGACCGCTCCGGTAAGCTAGACCGCTCGGCCACGACACTCCATTTACAACAAAGGCAATACATATACTGACGAAGATAATAATTTTTGTTAAACAAATTGATTTCATATAATAATAATAATAATATTACATTCTATATACATGTTTACTTTGAGACCGTGTAAGAGATGCCACCGATCACAGGCACATGTGCGTTACCGTTGATATCTGGTATTTTCATGCGTTCAACTTCCGCTTTCAGGGTCTGTAGTCCAACATCTCGTACTGAAAAAGACAAGTAAGCATGAATTGGGTCATATACCATCCATCCGTTTAGCGTATATAGTTGATGTGCGTAGTACCGTAATAAACGCGCATAAACTGTACGCGTGCTACACCCGTTCTAGACTGGTCCCCTGTCTATATCCTATCAAGGATATAGACAGGCTCCAGACGTCCCACTCAAAGGATTTCATTGGATAAGTTAACACGTTGTGCTGAAGATTTGACGTCACGCTTCGAGGCTTGCGAGCGCCAGCTACCAACCAAGGTCAAAGTTCAGCATCGGGAAAAATATGGCGGCTGCACGGCCAGGATCTGACGTAATTTACGTACCTCTAGCTCAGCGGCGTAGCCAGGACTTTTTCAGTTGGGGGAACAGGGGGACATTGCTTTTCAGTGGGTGGGGCCAGTGGGTATGGGTTTTTCCCTTTTCTTTTCTTTTATTTTTTGGGGGCTCTATTGGGATTTTTCGTGGGAGGCACCTGGGGGGGCACTGGAAATTTGTGGGCGGCACTGGAAATTTGTGGGCGGCACTGGAAATTTGTGGGGGTACGTGCCCCCTCCCTAGGTCCCCCGTGGCTACGCTCAAAGCGTGCGTCAGATCTTCAGGCTACACCCGTTCACGCCACAAAGTGCCCTATCATCAAGAAACTGGTGGCATTTTCAACGATAGAGGGCTATAACGTGTGCATGTTCGGCGCAGATATGGGTATTTAGTATTTATCCTCGGTAACATAGTGCCCAGCTTGGAAGTGAAAAGTCAAGGAAGAAGTTTCAGGTTAAGAAATGCTGGAGAGGAAAAACCCACATTTATTTCGAGGAAAAGCCTAAACAATCAACTAGGGATTGGTATAGATATGTTCAGGGCAACTTTCACTTTCAGGGTATGTACGTATAGTCCAACATCGATACTACTGAAAAGAAAGAGAGAGAGAGAGAGTATGAATTGGGTCACGATATGCGCCACTGGAATGGGAGTACACAATATATATTAATAATTATTTAGCATTCTATCATGGGTAGCCCGTCCACTTTCACTTAAGGCCTAGCTTCGAACTGGACGAAAAGGTCGTGATTTCTTCATAGATGAAGACAATTAGGGGCGTATCCATCAGTCTCGGGACACATGGCAAAAAGGGGGCTCACTGCCAAAATAAAGAGGGAACATGTTCCCTTTGCCGACCCCCGCCCCCCCCCCCCACCCACCACCACAGCCCGCCTCTAAGGTTTGTTACCTGTCAAAAAGAAAAGCTTAATAATTTCCACTCTGTTCCAGGGGAATTATGAGTCCTTCCCAATAGAATTTTTCGAATTCATGAGACAAAAATTCCAAGTTAATAGAATGCTGCCCTTGAGAAACCTAACTCATGAATCTAGCATGCATGATGTAATTCAGGATTTTTTTTTTTTTTTTTTTTTTTTCTTTTTCTTTCTTTCATCCATTTAAAACGTATTTTCTTTCTGTTCTATGTTTGCGCTATGACTGAGTGATCTTTTACATTAGGGTGGATGTATGCGTGTTATTATATGCACATTATTATATTACAATCACACAGGATGGTTTTTGTAAATATCTACTACAAAATCAACAGGACAAGGAATTGCCAATTGGAATGTTATTTTATTAGATTCACTCATTGACTGAGTGCTGCTGTACAAACGAGCCAGTAATTTTCAGTCACTGTGTTCTTAAACTAGGACGCTGCGTCGACCCCATGCCCTGTTGTTGAAAGTCTGTTCTGATCGTGACGATACTGCCCATTTAATTTGATAAGTAAGAATGCATTTACATGCATTTTACCATAAATCATGCACAACTGTACTCACAATAATCGAGTCCCGACTGTGTGATCCTTCCTTTTAATCCGGGATTCACTGCCGCGACACATGCAGATGTCCAAATCACTGATAAAATCACTACCAACAACAGGTGTACTCTGACAACATCCATGATTGCTGAAGCTTACAATACACTGACACCGGTTCGGGACGAAAACCTTGTTGTATGATTCATGTAGATCAACTGGTTGCGTACGGTCAAGACTACTGAACATGTAGTTCCAGGCGCATATGATTGCACAATCATGTACTTGAAACAAGGAAGAAAAACAAGGAAGTATAGTTAAAATACGAAAGCATATCACAACCAACGATCCGGCGCATATAAAGATGTTAATGTTAGGAATTCGCCATTATGTATTGTATTGTGTTTCGCCGCTGCGGGCGCTGTGTACAATGTGTGTGACAAACCTGTAAGCACCCGCCAGGGTAATTTTTTCCAGGATGAACGTGGACAATTAGTTTTATATTAAACTTGAGGAATCCTGCCCTCGATTACAGTATATATAATCTCATCTGGTTAATTTAAGTTGATATAGGCCTAATGTTTGGCATCGGAGACAATATGGTATGCCATTGCACAAAAATGCAGTAATGTATCGATACTTCAAAGACAGACGCCAACGTGTCCATGTACAATAATGCCTTATCGGAATTGGGCGCGAATTATGGGAGTTGGGTTTTGGAAAAAAGTTGTCAACAAACACACATGTTTGTGCACAAAGTCAATGGAGGAGAAAGGTAGTCGGTCAGAAAATTAACGTTTTTTACGTATTATACCAAAATTATAGAAAAAAGTTGTCAACAAACACACATGTTTGTGCACAAAGTCAATGGAGGAGAAAGGTAGTCGGTCAGAAAATTAACGTTTTTTACGTATTATACCAAAATTATAGAAAAATTATTAAGAATTAGTTAAATACAGAACATTTGTATAATTAAGAAATGAATCATTTTTATTCCCAGAAACCACGCAAACGGAGGATTTCTCAGCTGATTTCTGGAGTGACAGTTACATAATTCTAATTTGCTCATCACACTCACTGTACTTTTTAGGCAAACTCGATCACTACTAACGGCCAAGAAGCTCTTCAGTTCGGTTTTCGGAACATATATTTTCTTTTAGACTGAATGTTCTCCTCATCGACAAAAAATATATATTACATATAAATTAAAGGATGGTAAAGAAGAAAGCAGTGCCTTGTGCCACTTGCCTTTTTTATACGTTCCTGATATTCAATTGTTTTTATTTTTTGTATAATCTAATGAGCGGTAGGAACAACAATTTATTGGTGTTTGACAAAAGCTATAAGTAATACAATATTAATCCTGAGGGGATTAAAATAGGCAAGTCTCATTTCAGATCTGATGGGCGGCGACCCGTGTCCCCAATCTACAATCGGGGAACGTGATGCGGTAATATCAGACAGTCCCAAAATAATATAATAATAAGATATAATACTAATAGTTTCTTGATGAGATAATAGTTCTTGTCTCAACTAGCACTTTGTTTGATTTTAATTATTTTTAATGGTTTATTTAATTTTTTTATGTTTTTAATTTTTAATCATTATTGTGGGTTTGACCACGGTTTGACCATAATGCTTAATTTATTTTTTAAATACGATGAAATTATCTGCAATTTACCCCCATTTTTTAGAAGTAAAAAATGCTTAAAAGACTAAAATATGGTCGTCGCTCCCGGGGATCAGAAATCAGCTGAGAATTCCTCCATTTGCGTAGCTTCCGGGGGAATAAATTATTTTCTTAATTATAAAAATGTTGATAATAATTTAACTGATTTCTTTTAAAAATTCTCCATAATTTTGCTATAATACGCAAAAAAACGTCAATTTTCTGACCGACCACCTTTCTCCTCCCATTGACTTTGTGCACAAACATGTGCGTTTGTTTACAACTTTTTTTCCAAAACCAAACTCCCATAACCCTTTCAACCCCATTGTGCCATATTTGCTCAATATTGCATATCGCTTGGATACCGTGGTGTTATTTTGGCATGCGAAAACAATTCTCCTTTGTTCCCGGTGTGTCCCAGTGGCACATTGGTAACACCTGTTTTTGCGAAATGTCAATTGCGCCCTCAATTGACCAGCGCTTTCTGATTGGCTGAAAAAGTACGCCCGCGAGCTTTTGCGTGTTATTACTATTATTGTCATGGACGCCGATCAAAGTGCACAAATTTCGGGAAGAAATCTTCGCAGATAGTGGGTCAGACATGTCTTCTGACGAGGATTCTACACCGGAGTAGAAAGATAGTGAAGAGGAATGCGTCCCTACCTCATCATCTTCATCGGAAAAGCCAAACTACCGGTCTGGTTGGTGTGAAACTAACGCATACACGAGGAAACACATAGTGCAATTCAGTGGAAACAGGGGAACTACTGAAGATTTGAGTAACTGTACACCTTTCCAAATTTTTCAACTGTACTTCTGTCAAGCGATCTGGGAGCTGATGGTGACGGAGACAAATCGATATGCTGAGCAAACTTTGCCTGCAAACCCAACCAATCGTCAGCCTGCTTGGACTCCAACTAATGTTCCCAAAATGATGGCATTCGTGCCATTATTACTTTGCATGGGCATCAACAAAAGGTCTCGATACAGCATGCACTGGTCCATGTCAGATGTCCCGCAACAGATTCACCGCATTCCTTAGATTTTTTCACCTAGCCAACAACAGAGCTCAAGTAGACAGCCCTTCCGACAAACTGGCAAAACTTCGCCCTTTACTCGACATTGTACTGCCAACCTTTCTCAAAATATACAGCCCTGGACGAAACCTCTCACCGGACGAGAGTATGGTGAAGTTTAAAGGACGACTGAGCTTTAAGCAGTACTTACCACGAAAGGCCAACAAGTGGGGAGTGAAATGCTTCTCTTTAAATGAGTACGAATCCGGGTATACATGTGCTTGGAAGATGTTCACAGGGTCTCAGCCAAGCACAGCAACAGGTCAACCCTCCACTGTGCATGCTGCAACCATGGCAACACACCATCCATCCGTCCTTCATGTACCAGGCCAGGATGTCTTGGATCTAGTGAAAGGACTGGAACACAAGGGTCATGTCATCTTCATGGACAATTGGTACAACAGCCCAGCTCTGGTCTCCAAGTTATCACAGCTAGGATTTGGAGTTTGTGGAACTGTGCGCTACACCACACAAGGAATTCCTGATTTTGCTCATCCCAAAAAGTTCCCAATGAAAAAACAGAAGACCCCCGGTTTTATACAAAGGCAGGCCAACTTTGCGTCGTCTGGCAAGATACAAAGCGTGTAACGTTCTTGACAAATTACGGTGATTGCAGATTCGTAAGTAGATTCGTAGTAAAAACAGTTTAACCGGACATCGCGAGATTAAAAAACCTTCCGTAGTTTGCGATTACAATAAATACATGGGAGGAACTGATCTGGCAGCACAAATTGTGCAGTATTACTCTCATCCGCACAGAACAATGAAATGGTGGAAAAGAGTATTCGTAAACATTCTTGACATCAGCATACTTGTACCTACAAACCACCATCTTTCCAATTTGGATTTTAGAGTAAAGGTCATCGAAGGACTTTTATCCACCTGGAAGTACAACCCCGTACAACATGCAAGCCAACTTCCATGTGGTTCCAGGCCCTTTTCACGTCAACACTATCCTGGAAAAAATGTCGCCAGCAAAAAACGTGACTGTGTTGTTTGCAGTACTAGGGCAAAGAGAACACAAACGCGTATGATCTGTAAACAGTGTAATAAGCCAATGTGTGTTGTTCCCTGTTTTGAGAATTTTCATACCCAATTATCTGTCTGTGCCCAACTACTTTTGGTTGTATACATGTGATTTCATTTCATTCCATCCCCCCGCTTCAATGTTGATGTGATGCACGCACACCGCAAGCCCAGAATTTCCAACATTGAACCTGGGGGGGGGGGGGGGGGTTCAAGTCCGGGTTCAAGTCTTTTTTTCTTTGCTCAAACAAAATAGATTAAAAAATTGTACACAGTCAGTTTCCTTTTTGTATAAATCACATAATACTTAATAAACCCCAATAACAGTGTTTCGCCATTTTCATGTAGGTCAACATAATTGGTCTTTTATTATAAAGTTGATTTTATGGCTCGGAGAGTAATTCATTATGACACCTATGTTAACAATAGAGAAATTGCCTTGCATTGCATCATCACGTGAGGGCGCTATACAATGAAACTTGCCAAAAGTCCTGTGGTAACCAAAGTGGACATGAAGAAGAAATGAGTGCGGTACCCAAGGCATAATTGAAAAATTGGTCTTGGTACTAAAAGGGATAATTCATTGCGCACACAATTCCGATAAAGCTTATACGTGTACATGCACAATACATGTAGGTATACATGATGTACATAGTACAGAATAGTATGATCATACCAATAACCATTCAACTCGTCCACCGCTATGTTGTTAGTGAAACGAAGTCAAAACGAAGTTTAGTTTTAAACAATAACTTCGTTTGTGTAGTATTATGCAGCAGTCTATGTCAAGTTAATAGGGCTGTCAAACTTGATAACGCTACAGTTAAATACATATATGTGCGTAATGTTAAATGTGATTCCAAAGGGAATTTTGGAATGAAAAAATGCACTGAGATATTTCGATGCTGCCAGTCTACTACCATTGTTCTATAACTAAGCCCTATAACAAAATGTTGATGAGCACAGTTACTGATCGTATGGGAATTCCATTCAATACTCGAGTACATGTGTGTATATGTACACTCCTCAAAATAAAATAAGGGTCAAAAGTATTTTTGTGAAAAATGTTGACCAAGTCAGGACATAGAAACATTTTTAGTAAGGGTAATGGGCTAAAGGTTGCTCTGCAACATTTTAAGCACTTTTCACATGGTTTGCATGTCTATTGGCTTAGAAACTGACAGATCATGTGACAAGACACAAAAATGCTGATAACAGGTTCATGATGTCGCAATCAAGTTTGGCACATCTGCTTTATTTCTTTTGTGGGGTGTTACTGAGATGTTGTCAACAGGATTCAACACTGGGTACACAGTACAGTCCATGAGGAGGCGTTGTACGGAATGTGTGCGAGTCAGGGGTCATGCAACCTCATACTGACATTAACTTTAAGTCTCAAAACATACAGAAATAATGTTGATTTGCCAAAGTTTATGACAGGGAGAGAATATCAACTGGTGGGAAAGTCTTCAAAATAGGGAGGGGGCTCAAGGGGTCCCCTCATCCCTGCAGCTTCCATGCTGGTTAACCCACTGTTTAACTTGACTCTATCAAGTGCAGAATCCTATTGATTATGTGTGGGGAATCTCATTAAGTCTTGAAGAAAAATAAAGCAGATGTGCCAAACTTGATTGCGACATCATGAACCTGTTATCAGCATTTTTGTGTCTTGTCACATGATCTGTCAGTTTCTAAGCCAATAGACATGCAAACCATGTGAAAAGTGCTTAAAATGTTGCAGAGCAACCTTTAGCCCATTACCCTTACTAAAAATGTTTCTATGTCCTGACTTGGTCAACATTTTTCACAAAAATACTTTTGACCCTTATTTTTTTTTGAGGAGTGTAGTTTGAGTAAAACAAATACTCAAGTGTTGTATACCTTTTAATTGTCCTGTATTCAAAAGCCACCGACGTTATCAATTCTTTCTGGACAAATGTTGGTTCAAAAAAAGTCACATGACGCATTTTCAGGGGTATTTGTGCGGTATTTGAGGGGCGTTATTTGTCGCCCACGTACCTTTAAAGGGAACAGCCTATCAAGGGTACAAGGGAAATGATGCTGATCTAACTACGCCAAGTATTTTGGATTTTCTGGGGGTGGTACCCAGAGTGCGTATCATAAGCATAGGGAATTATTTGTTTTTCCAAATGGAACAGAGTATTGTGACAAAAATTGCTCTTCCTTCTATATTATTTCCTGGTCTAGAGATCGCATTTAATTCAAGACTTTCTGTAGATTTTAACCTTCACTTTCAACAGAAGTACTTGCCAAAATTAACATTACTATATAGGCCTACTAGTTTTGACAGTTAAGGAACTAAACAGAGGTTGTACTTGTAATTTATTCACCCATGGTTTATTCTCTAAAACTTACCATTGCAGTTCATGAGGTTATTGAATTGTTCCCTGATGATTTATAGACCTTAGCTAGTATGCTAGGAGGCTTCGACTTGATCAAAGGTGTTTATTTCTTTACTAAGGTTTAACGTTTACTGATGTATCGAGTGCATTAGTAACCTAGTAGTAGTATGTGTACGGTGTACCATTACTTTACGTGTGATGTGCAGTTTCCTATACAAGGTGAACGACTATTGTTTTGTACATTAGGCCCAATAAAATGTTGAGTTGCCCTCCACCGACCGACCCAAAAGTGCTGAAATCTCGGGTCGGTTTTTTTTTTCCCCGTCATTCATAGGCCTATTTATTAATGAAACTTACTAATTTTCTGTGTATAAAACATAATACGTTTGATTTGTGAAATTTTCCACTTCAAATTAATGTACCCAAGACTCAATCTACATGTTTTCAAATCGAATGGCCCGGCCCTCACATGGTGCACTGCCTTCGCGCACACTGTATGTCAACAATTGCGACTCAATCTACACGTTTTCAAAGTCAAATTTCAGAAGTTTGAAGTCAAGAACTCAAAATATAAACAAAACAAAACCTGTGTTTAACAATACAATAAAAATGCTTGGGATACATTTATTCTGAAGCAAAATTCCTTGCTGAATGTCTTAATATCATAACTATGTCAACCATTTCAATCTTAAAATGACAGTCAAGGAGAAAAAAAAATCCCAACCGACCGACCCCTTCAAATATTTTCACTGGAGGGCAACTCAACATTTTTTTGGGGCCTTATCTAACGTAATGCATTAATGTGTATAGTCTTTGTACAGATCAGAGTGACTTCATTTGCATAACTTGTCGCGCTGCTAAGCCAATCAGTGCACGTTGCCCTAGTTAATCAGTCCCAAAAACGTACAAAAGGCGGGCTGCGAGCGAGTACGAGTTTGGTCACTCTGTTTGCCTCCAGAACAGAACCCTGTGGGAAGAAGCAGCCAGGCAGCAGCAGAGAAGCAGTGGGCCACCGGTGCTGAGTTGCTGAAGGAGGAGACTCGACTGTAAGCTGAGAAGCAGCAGTGCATTTAGCAGACGGGCAGTGCAGAGTCGAGTGCAGAGCTAGTGCAGTACAGTATCGATATCCAGTGCAGAAACGGTCAGGCTTGGAAGTAGTGCTATAAAAAGTATAGGTCTTCCGTATAAAGCTTAATTAGAGTTGTGCAGTCATCCCATTATTCCCCACAGTATCCCAATTAATGCAGCACTGTTTATGCAACAAGTCACTCAACCTCACACCTGGACTATAACAGATTATTTGATTGAAGATTGAAGAGCACAGATTATTGTTAAATATAGGTTTTCCCGGCGAATTTGCGAATTTTTATGATCATTTTCATTATCAGTCATTCTATTTCGCCCGATCTTTGCATATCCGATCAAATTTGGGTTTCTTTTTAATTGCTGGGCATCCAATTTAGATTTTCTGGCACTCCTTTTTATTTTCCGGAGCGTTCATTTTAGTTTTGGGCATTCTATTTCGTTTTGGGGCACACAATACTTAATACGCAGCATTCTTAAATTAAATTATTGCTATCTTTTGACGGTTAATTCATTCAAATTCACGACTGTTGGTGAGCATGTGACATATTTACCATACTTTTCTTTTCTTTTTCGTTTATGTGCAATCGTTTTCATCGTTTGGCCATTCAAATTAAAACAAAATTGATGGATAAAGTTACCAGTTTTTGCTTAGGTTCAAAATCTGTGTGTCTTAAACATTTCTGTCAAACAGACATGTGTGATATAACGATCTCACGAAATAATGAAACGAAAAGGGACGGGGTTTTCTTTTAACTGTTGATCTTTTCTACTTGATTTTAAGTGTTAACAAATCTTTAGGGGGCATCTTTATGCTGACATGTTTTTAACCCTTTGACGTTTGTTTACTGCCTCTTGTTCGCTCTGGTTTTGTAAGCTGAATTACCCATCAATCTCTTGACGTGCAAGACATCATGGCATGTATGTTTGGCAATTGTTATACCACCGGGAACACTTCTCTTGGGTAATTTGTCCAATGTTTTCTTGGGCCACTTCCATCAGACGATCACATCTCCAATCCTGCATGTTCATTCCTGCTTCTTGCGCGGCTTGTCGATCCCCTACTCTTTGTTGCCATTCTGGAAGGGCTAGATCTCTCTTGACTCCGGCTTTGAAGGCAGAGTGAGCCATTTCAGTCATGTTTAGGAATGGGGAGTAGGAAGGGAGTCGCTTTAACTGGATCAGGGGAGGGGCATCTGGTGGTAGCTCTGCGTTCACGTGTGGGCGGGCGTTATCGGAGACCAAAAAGATCGGCTCATCCTGGGGAAACATATTCTGGCACTCGCGTGCTGTTTCCGCCAGGAACCCCTCAAACCTCTCTCTTGTGACGGTTTCAAACGCAATGCGATGATGGACCAGTCCTGTCTCACCAGAAACTGCAAAGGTTACATTGCAATTGCGACCACGTTGCCCATGGACCACTCTTCTAGCTGGGACTCCACGAAGGGTTCGTCCGAACGAACGTCTCGTCCAGATATTGTAGCCTGTCTCGTCGATGAAGACACAGTGGGCCAACACACTATGTGGGAGAAACCACTGGGCGTACTCGACGCGCATGTCAAGTACGCGAGGGGAGTTCCTTACTTCAGGCACGTCTTCTGCTCAGAGCTTCAGGGTAATCAACATGCCATCCAACGCTCGAGCAATGGTGCTGGGAGAAACATGCGGCTTCTCAGGCAGGGCATGCTCCAGGTCTTCTTTCATTTGCTTTAGAGTTAGAAGGGGGTTCAAGTCTAGCAGGCGCTGTAGCTCGTTCCTCATTTCCTCGTCCATCCAACGGCGGATCCAGGGGGGGCCAACGGGGGCCATGGCCCCCCAAAAAAAACCGAAGCTGTACGCCCCCCCCCCCAAAAAAAAAAAAAAAAAAAAAGAAAAGAAAAGAAAAGAAGGAAAAAAAGGGGGAAAAAGAGAGACAAAACAAAACCCCACAACTTTACGCCCCCTCCTTGTGCAGCTAAGTCTTGCTTATACGTTCAGCTTTTGTTAAAGTATGCAAATTACAACACACTGATTGGCTACATGAATGTGTTCATAATCCTACTCACGATCCAACATTGCCACAAAATTTGCAATGGTAGTTTGTGCAGTTAAGCCAAGCTGCATTAGACGAGGCGTACACGGTGATTGTATGCATGGCTTATGCACACGCGACTGGTTGTGTGGGGTTTCCTGGATATTAGGTGAGCCATGCAACGTCCGCAATGTAGGCCTACGTTTAGACTTGGCGCGAACATCGCGTGCATAAAACGCATTTCAATCTTGTGAGTACGAGCAGGAGCAGTGACTTGAAAGATTCGTCTTCCATCGTCATATGAGCAGTAAGTATCAACGTAAAATACAGTGGGCTGTTTTTGCAGCACTGTGTAGATTATGAATAATATTTGTCCGCTCAGAGCAACCAGAAGCTAAGCATTTCCGGAAACCCTGCATTAGTCAAGTGGTTAGACCGCAGGACCTAGCCTACAATCACAAGGTTGCGGGTTCAAATCCAAAGCTTATCACTGAAATTTCATACTAAATCAAGTATTGTCGTCTAGACCCACAAAACAAACAAACCCCACCAGAAACGTTTTGCGCTCGCAAATACGCCCCTCCACTGAGCATTTGGCCCCCCTCTAAACTTTGGGCCTAGATCCGCCGTTGCGTCCATCTTGGTGTTATGAGCTCCTCCTTTGGGCAGACTTTGACGGCGACCAGTGCGAACATAATTGGCAACGATGGACCTTGCAGTCGCTCTTTTGACTCCCAGAGTATCTGCTAGCTCTAGATAGTCGGCGTTGTTATTCTCGAATGCGTCGATCAATCTCTCCCTATCCACATTTTGTACCCTACTGTAATGTTGACGGGCCGCCATCTTTATGTCTGAACACTTAATTAAGAGAGAGATATAAAGGTGTGCACACACTGATTGGAGACGTTTGATATGATTACGCTGAGAGAGCCCAGGCTTTTATATAGGAATACGGATATGCAGGAATGTCTTAAAATATGACTAGAAAAATTTGGAATAATTATGTTTGCCCATTAATGGAATTGAATGCTCGATCAACCCCTTGCTCCTGTTCAGACGAAATTGAATGATCAATGCCATACTTTTAATTTGAATACAGCTAAACCGCGATAGAATGCTCGGATAGCGAGATTGAATGATTCTTTGTAATTGTTGAATAACGCTCTGCACGATTTTTCACTTTCAATCTAAATTGAATGAGCCAGGCGTTAAAATGAATAAAAAAATGTTGAAAATGGCCGGGAAAACCTATATTAATAAATAATTATAATTCTCTTGTTTGAAATACAAAGAGATAGTTTCAAGCCTGAGTTCCTTTTAAGTGTTTGTCTGACACGTCAGTCTAGTTGTTTATGTTGTCCGTTAGTGAACAAACATAATCTGTCTGTTTGCTGACATTGTCGCTAGAGCCTAATCTTGATTTTGATGATATAAAGAAGCTGCTATATTTAAGAGGACACCCTCAACAATCCCCATTAAAGAATCATCCTCCTCCCCAGCCCTTTCGTCAGTTCTAGAGGATCAACATTACCCCCTTCCCTTCTAATAACTGAGAACAACTATTCCAAATCCCTACCACCCCTCCCCGGCTAACAGGGCGACTTTGATACGAGAACTTTAGACGAGTGGCTACAACCGTGATTCTGGTGTGAAGCCCGCCCTCTGTAGCCGTTATCATCAACTGCTGTTTGCTGCTGCATCACTCGGCGGTGACATCGGTAAAGGTGTGCCGTTACATTTTGTATGTTTATTTTACAGTTGCTGGAGTGTCAGCACGGTGTTGGAGGTGCCGGACTCGAACCCGTCACCTCTCGAATACCGTACGAGTGCTCTACCAACTGACCTAACAAGCCCCTATGTTGGTGGGCGGTCCACTTATGCCATTTATCTATTGCTCTATGGTGCCAGGTCAGAGGCCAAACCATATCTGCCGAGTGGCCAGGGATCATAAAACCCCAGGTCAGATGCAAACAACATGGGTAACGGCAGTAGTGGTTGTACACAAAATAAATAATATAGGAAGAAACTGACCTGAAATATTATATGCACAAAAATTTGGTCATGGCAGCAGATACGCTTTTTAATTATGTAAGACTTGTGTAGCGTTGCATGGTGAAATACTGTTTGCGGTGACACCATGTAGTAAATAGTTCTGAACCAACCGGTTCTTTTCAGAACTAAACCCCTCAAAAAAAGTTCTGCAATTCAAGTTTGAGGGATGATATCTTTCTTGTTACTGATGTATGAAAAAAGAAACTGGTGTCATTGAAAAGCTTGATTATTCCTCTTTACAATGATGTGTCATTTGTGATGCTTATGCAATCATGGAATGCGCAGTCCTTCTGAATATGCAGCAAGGTCAAAAATGAAATGTTGCAAAATTCGTTGTTTTCAATAGTTAATTCATCCAAACTTTAATGACAAAACAATGATGACACAGACAATTTTTTTTCTCTCACTCTCTCCTCTCCTTCTTTTATTGAGAAATGGTTACATGTCAGTAAGTCAGTAGCGGGTAGATGACCCGAACACAGCAACCACGGCCTGACACCTCCTCCTCATGCTGTTCACCAGCCTCGTCACACGAAGCTGTGGGATGGCGTTCCACTCTTCAACAAGGATCAGCCGGAGTTGTCCAATTGCTTGGGCCTTTAGGAGATTCGATAAGCGTGGCATCTTACAAACGACCACTCAGTAAACTGCAGCTCTACCTCACACAAACATTATTGAAGGCACCATTGACATTCATGCAAGACATGCACTGTCATCTGGGCACTATTCAAAACACATTGCATCTTCACAAGAAATGGAGACTTCGGTGTTGAAAACAATGCTTTTTGCAACATTTCACTTCAGACTTTGCCCTATATTCAGGAGTACTGCACATTCCATGATTACATAATCACGGCAGATGGCACATCATTGTAAAGAGGAATAATCAAGCTTTTCAATGACACCAGTTTCTTTTTTCATACATCAGTAACAAGAAAGATATCATCCCTCAAACTTGAATTGCAGAACTTTTTTTGAGGGGTTTATTTACCAGAGAATTTCTACATGGTGTCACCTTGATAAGATAAAGACAGGGGATCTGTCTATTATGATATCCACTTTGGCATGCATAAGTGAGTGTTGTGCGTACACTTTACGCGCGTATGTTATGGTACTAAGCGCGCGTGTACTTCTACCTGCCATTGATCGCACATTAACTGCAAAATACGCAAAACGCGACGCGCGCACTATACTAGCGCTGCCCTTTCGCCCATAGTGATCTAACAACATGTGCCCTGAAAAATGAAACTCATCCCTGGTACGGTACGTGCGAATAATACAATATGTAAAACCTTTTTATGATTGTGACGTCACTGGTTGGCAAACGAGAACGTCATGCCAGCTCGCTATTCAGGGGCTGTTTTCTGTGTACATTGTACAGCTGATCGCAAAAATTTCTACGAGTGGGATCTTTAACATAAACCCATGGCTTCTTAAAAATTTAAAGAAAAAGATTTGAAAAATGGTTGCTTCCTGAGTTAAAGGCTCTAGCCTCGATGCCTGACGTCAGATTTTCAGGCTAGACATGGCCTGAAGATCTGGGCTGCGTTCCGCTTACGCGAATGTATCGCAAACGTTCGCGCGAACATTTTGTGACGTACGGATGGGTCAAAGTGGATCCGATTGTGAGCGCAACGTTTGCACAAACGCGAACACCTCAAAACTGCGTTCGCCGTCTGTTGCTAACGTTCGCCAACGTTGGCGGCGCACAATTGTTCTACTCGAAATTGTTTGCAAACGCCTTTTGGCGAACGTTTGCAACGTTCGCGCAAACGGAACGCACCCCACAATTACGCGAGATACTGGCCGTGCGGCCGCCATGTTTTCCCCATTTTTCAACTCTGAGCCTCAAAGTGTGACGTCAGATCTTCAGCACAACGTATCCAATGAAATCCCTTGAATGGTACGCCTGGAGTCTTTTTTATTCTTGAGAATAAAGACAGGGGACGTACCAGTCTAGACATGACCTCACTGCCGCCATGTTTTCCCCATTTTTCAACTTTGAGCCTCGAAGCGTGACGTCAGATCTTCGCACAACGTATCCAATGAAATTCCTTGAATGGTACGCCTGGAGCCTGTCTTCATTCTTGAGGATAAAGTCAGGGGACCAGTCTAGACATGACCTCGCGCACGTACGTCACCTTACTTTTGCAAGTAAATCACTGAGGGCGCTTTTTGTTTAAATCTTGTTAAAAAGAGGGCGATGTTTCGGTAGGTTTGGGCACATAATTTCTAGATTGTTTAAAGGGCAATTCCATTGTTCATATTGGAATGTTTAGCTTTTGTGTTAAGAAGTTGTACTTTGAGGTTCTTGAGGGTTGAAAATAATACTGGGTTGGAGCTCTTACAAAGTAGACCGAGATTCTGAGGTTTTGGTTCTTGTTTTTTCGGAGACCTGGCAGACAATTATGCCCGTGTGGACAATTGTGGTCGTATTCGAGATCCTGTGTGGATCATAGAAGTTTGTCTTATGTAGACTCACAATAACTGTAACAAAAGAGCCTGTTGTCCTGTCTGGACTTCTCAGAGCCGTCCTGAGTAGACAGTCCTAGGGGCGTGACAACGGCCTGGTCGGGGACCACAAGCAGTTCAACCTCCGTCGAATCTAGGAAGTACTTGTGACAGCTTAGAAATTATAAAGTTAGAATTTAACACTCCCGTTTATTTGTTAGCTCATACTTTTAGATGTGCGTGTTGCTAACTTAAAAGAGACTATTAACTTTGGCTACTTTGCCTATTAAATGAAATGAAAAACTATTGGGCAGCACTTTTGCCTCGGAAACTATTAAATGAAAGTAACAAAGTTAAACTTGACTAGTCACTCTCAAAATCTTTTTAGAGGTAGTCTTATTACTGTGATGTACTTATATTAGCTGTATGCTACTGCCAAACCAGCACACCACAGTAACGAGAGCCTATATGTAAGCATTAGCCGTAAGGAACATACACTAACCTACGTACGCTGCTTTGTTCACCGGTTGACGTCCGAACTGGAACTGCGTGTAATTGAACGAGCAGCTAGTCTTTATATACAAGTATTTTTGAACGCACCTGGCGTTACGTAACAAAACTATGTGAGTGCCGTCCGGTCTAAATCAAACTAGACACAAAGAACACCGGCCACTACATACTTACCTTTATTACGTAATCATTTCCTTACTCACTACATTATTATTCAAATTAGGGAAGCGCCCTCTACAATTGCATTTCTATCGCGCGCTTCCACCGTACCTTTCACACTGTTTTCTGTCGAAGATCCATTAACACGTGTTCGTCTTCATATCGTTTTCAGGTAATACTCTTTTATTATATTTTAAACTTATATTTCAAAAATATCATTTATGTAAACTTAGATCTACACTTTCTTCAACATTAACACTTTCATTTAGTGATTATTTGCTATATTTCGTTAATTATTGATGTATTTAGAATTCGTTAGTAAGCAAAAGATTGTCGTAGCTTGCGATCATATTAAAAGTCCTTAAGACAAACTCTTTCATATTATTTCACAAAGGAGATTCACAGGTGATTTATTGTTTAAACAGTTATCTCCCAAGACTTATTCTCGATTCATTTTACTTAGTTTGCATTGTTTTATGATTATTCAAGATGGCGGACGCTGCCTAGCTTTTTGGCGCGAACCGCAGATAATTGTGTAATTAAGTGAACCTTGTATTGTTCTTTGTAAACGTTTAATTAATTTGTTCGACCTACTCACACTGTTTTCTGTCGAAGATCCATTAACACGTCTTCGTCTTCATATCGTTTTCAGAATAAAACAACAGAACACAGAATTTGTCGCCGTCCCATGTCTCTATTTTTCAACGACCCGACCGAATTGTACCAAGTGTCGCATACTTATACCATATCCACAGCAACTATTTATCCCAGGTCACGAGAAGACCCTGGAAGCAAGTCCAGTGAGAATGGGAGTGGCCAATTAAAAGATGGTAAATCGTGAGCTGAGAGCTGTGATCACGTCACCAATTATATTTTTTTAAATGCTAATTTAATCTTCCAAGGTCCTATTAAATTTGTGTTATAATTTTTTTTTAATTTGAACTTTCTGTTTGGACCGCAAGTAAAGGTCACTCCAGCTACATTTCTGCGAAAGACATTTAATTTTCTTTACGAATAAACAGTCAGGAGTTCAGTTTGTTGTTGCAGGAGATTCTTAATAACAGTTGAATGAATTGAACGTAATTTCAAATAGGGCTGTGCGTTTTCGGATATTTTTGGAACCGGATACCCGAAATCAGGAAACTTCGGATACCCGGATACCCGTTTTCATTTTTGTTGAAAACATGCCTCCAGTAGTGTACAAATACATGTACTGTAAATGGTAACAAGTTGACTTTTACAATACAGATGATACCATACTTAAATCGATCTTTTCTTTATTGGAGTGCAATCTCTTGAATTTAAAGATAATTGTCTGTAAAAGTGTAAAAATTATATTGTTCAAGAGTCACAGATTTCTGTTTGCACCGCTCAAATGTTAAGTCCGAATTTTAAAAAGTCGTTTGCGGGTAATTGGAACCGAAAAATGGAACCGGGTAATGACCGTTTCGGTCGGGTATCCGGATACCCGGCACAGCCCTAATTTCAAATTCTCCCCACGTGAAGTTAACTTGCAGTTTACATCACGGGACTGCTTTTGTATTTTTTGTTGAATGCACTGTTGTATGTTCCAAACTTGATGAAAGTTTAGAAACTTTAGATTTTGTTCGAACCCCCTACCATAATGTTCGTAAGCATATTTTATATTTGAACTTCCAGTATCACCTGAAGACATCATAACAATGAGAAACATGTACACGATATGGCCAATACTGATTGCAATATGAAGCTTGTGTGACCTTTACTTTTAGTGTCATAAACTCTGGAGGAACATTGGCGTGAAGAAGAAGAATGAAGAATAACTCGAACAACATCAATGATGTTCGGACAACATACGGAGGCCGAACACGTACAAAAGAAAAAAAAATCAACAGGGAATGGAATCAGAGTGCTAGTTTTAGATTAATTCACTGAGTAATACCATATAGGTCAGATTACCATTGCTGCTGCATATAAAATGAGCCAATTTTCAGCCACTGTGTTCATCAAAAACTAGGACACCGATTCCATGTCCTGTTAAAAGTCTGTTCTGATCGTGACTGATATTGTCCCTTTAATAACTTGGCATCATGAATGTGACAAAATAAATGATGATAATTTTGATTTGTTTTTAAATTATGAAACAGCAGAAAAAATTGACATTTTGGGGGGCTAGCCTGTTACATTCATTCGTACTCGGGATCTACACCGCGGCGTAGCGTGACGCGTTACGCTAAGTGAAATAATGTCGTGGATCTGAAACTTCACAGATTTTTATGCTTATTTATTGATTCTCATAAAGTATGAATTCCCATGAATACCTTTTACCAATAATTCATGCTTTAAAGGGGCACTCTTGTCACACTTTACTTGAGTTTAGCATTTATATAGCGCAATTATGACATGTCCAACCTGACCGCAAGATTACTTGAATATTGCTGTCAGGTCGTGCACCTTTAAAAATAATGGGGCACCAACTGGCGGTTTAATTGCACTGTACATTATAAGCTCACGAAAAGCACGATATGAGTGCACCCGTCTTTAAATGGGAAAATAATTAAATGGGGATTAACTTTTAGCACATTATGAGTGGTGTGACATAACACGTGGTGCAATACTTAAATGATAAAGAGAAACATAGCAATATTGCCTGTAAGATTTACGTACTATATAAATATGACGATTACATTTCCGTGGGAGACAAATAAAATAAAACCCAAACGCTTTAACTATTAGAGACATTACAATGTCCAAAACCTAGCTCTCTATCACGTGAGCAACCTAGTGGGTCACTAGTTGCCTAAAGAAGTCCGAAGGTTTCGGACGCAATATAGCATAGTTTCAAAATTGTACGTTCCAGTAACTGAATTATTATGGGCTTTCTTTCTGGGCTTAAAATATAAGACATTTAGTTTGGACCAATCGGCTTGGAGCTTGTAAATTACCGATCCCGCCTGCCACTGAAACAGCACGCATATAACCAGTGTTGTCCAGTCTTTCCATGATAAATGCTACTATGTCGGTCAAGCGGTTGGCTTTCGTGCAGGTGGTGGTATGACCGAGTTTTCAATAATGGTGGAACATTATTTGGATATGTGAAAGGTCCGTGAGCCTCATATGGTATTGATAAGTTCAAGAAGCTTTATTTTAAATGGTATGTAAACTCCTCAAAAAAAGTTCGGAAACTCAAGTTTGACTGACGATTTCTTTCTTGTTACCAACTCATTTTCCTTGCATTTGGTATCATTGGAAAGCCCTGTTATTCCTCTTTACAATGATGTGCCATTTGTTATGATTACGCAATTGGGGGATGTGCAGCACAGCTGAATATGGGGGTGGGTGTAAAGTGAAATGTTGCAAAATGCATTGCTATTGTCATACAGTGCATTCCCCTTTTGCTTGGAGGATTGGAATGTGTCTTGAGGAACCGATTTTGAGATAATCATTGTGCTTCCAAACAACTCCTAACAGCAAGAGTCAATACACTTTTGACAATAGCAATGCATTTTGCAACATTTCACTTTACACCCACCCCCATATTCAGCTGTGCTGCACATCCCCAAATTGCGTAATCATAACAAATGGCACATCATTGTAAAGAGGAATAACAGGGCTTTCCAATGATACCAAATGCAAGGAAAATGAGTTGGTAACAAGAGAGAAATCGTCAGTCAAACTTGAGTTTCCGAACTTTTTTTGAGGAGTTTATTTGGAAATGAAGTGAGTGAGAGGCTGGGACGCAGCTGGAAGCATTTCTGTTTTTCATTTAAAATGATTTTATTTCATAATTTAAGTAACGGAACTACCGTGCACAGATCGATAGATGTAACATTATACGTTTAATCGTACGGGAGTACATTTGTCTGTACGCGTACTCGAAGTCTCGAACTCGTGAAAAAGTACTTTACTAAAAGCCTACAGTATATATGCCTCAATTGAATTACAGTTGCCATTTACCAATATCATTTAAATCATGCTCTCTTTTTCATTGCAGATCCAGGAATAAATCTTCCATTCGTCTTCAGTTTCTATCCAAATTAAGACACATCTGTTATGAATCACATGAAAAGCAAAAGAAAGAAAGGTTTTAGCGGATGACTTGTCGAAGCCCAGTTTTAAAATAAAACGGCGCAGTTTCATAAATTGAAACGTGTGTTTAGGCATATAACGAGGAAGCCAGTTACGTAAATATGTTGTAATATGTGTTGGGACTAAACCCATAAATTCCAATTCAGATGAGTAATGCTGAACCTCAACCCATTAATATTGAGAATAAATGTTGTGCTAATTTGAGTAAAAAGTTGTTAAACATTTTTTTAAAGGTAGGTAATTTCTTTCAATGACGTCCATTTCCACTGGACAAAAGGTGTGGGGGTATTTACCCCCCCCCCCAAGATGTTACGCCCATAGGGGAAGTGGCAGCACAAACTTTCCAATGACCGGGGGGAGGGAACAGAGATTCCGCCAATATTTAGTTATTCAATGTAACAACGAAACATTATTTTTGCCTATTTTTACTTCCATGTGTGTTTGTATCTCGCTTGCATTCTTTTGTACGTTCTGTCTGTCTGTATGTCGTCAGTATGTTTGTATGTCTCGCCTGATTATCAAAACATTCAAATATGTTATAAGTTCTGTTTGTCTGTATGTATGTTGTAAGTTCTGTCTGTCTGTATGTCGTCAGTATGTTTGTATGTCTCGCTTGATTATCAAAATATTCAAATATGTTATAAGTTCTGTTTGTCTGTATGTATGTTGTAAGTTCTGTCTGTCTGTCTGTATGTCGTCAGTATGTTTGTATGTCTCGCTTGATTATCAAAACATTCAAATATGTTATAAGCTCTGTTTGTCTGTATGTATGTTGTACGTTCGGGCTGTCTGTATGTCGTCAGTATGTTTGTATGTCTCGCTTGATTATCAAAATATTCAAATATGTTATAAGTTCTGTTTGTCTGTACGTATGTTGTACGTTCTGTCTGTCTGTATGTCGTCAGAATGTTTGTATGTCTCGCTTGATTATCAAAACATTCAAATATGTTATAAGTTCTGTTTGTCTGTACGTATGTTGTAAGTTCTGTCTGTCTGTATGTCGTCAGAATGTTTGTATGTCTCGCTTGATTATCAAAACATTCAAATATGTTATAAGTTCTGTTTGTCTGTACGTATGTTGTACGTTCTGTTTGTCTGTATGTCGTCAGTATGTTTGTATGTCTCGCTTGATTATCAAAATATTCAAATATGTTATAAGTTCTGTTTGTCTGTACGTATGTTGTAAGTTCTGTCTGTCTGTATGTCATCAGTATGTTTGTATGTCTCGCCTGATTATCAAAACATTCAAATATGTTATAAGTTCTGTTTGTCTGTATATATGTTGTACGTTCTGTCTGTCTGTATGTCGTCAGTATGTTTGTATGTCTCGCTTGATTGTCAAAATATTCATATATGTTATAGGTCGTGCAAGTTTCGTGACAATGTAATATACGGTGCCCATGGAAATTCGAAAGGGGAGTGCTAAAATGGGTGGAGGGGGATTAAACCACTGTATTAAAATGTACTTTGTAATTTATTTGAAATATCTTCAATGTTATAGGCCTATAATAGATTACAATTCTTACATTAATTTCACTAGATCCCATTGTGCTTATCAAGTTTACATAATATATAACACAAATCAACACAAATTCCAGATTGCAGCACAATTGAATGAGGTGTATGCAAGTTGCCCAGAAATAACGTATATGTTTTGAGGTATATGTGCTCGCTTTTTGAATAAAAGGAATATAATTGGTTATTCAGGGAATAACAGTTTGTCGGGATGTCTTTACCGCAGGTTAACGACCGGTTTTGGGCGTGGTCACGGGCTATAAGGACCGAGCCGAAGACGAGGTCTAGTGTCAAACAGTGGCACACCCAAGGGGGGGGGGGCCTCGGAGGATCGAGCACCCCCCATGGCCCGCTGATTTTTTTAAAGTAAAAAAAGCAAGGGCTGGGAAAGAGTAAAATCTGACCCATAGTCCTGTCTACAGAGGGTTTCGACAGGGAGTAGGGCAGTGGTACAAGAGATGGGGGCCCAGGAGACTCAAGCTCCCCTCCAAAAGTTTCCATTTATTCCACACACTATTATATTTTACGGTGTTGCGTGGGCAATCAATTAATCAAATCCAAAACTATATGTATAGGCCTAAGTTCCCACTTGAAATCATATGGAAGGTAAACCCTACGGGTCTTAATCATGCCGTAATGTCTTCTTTTTATGACTAGAAACCGCCATGAAACATTTAACATGTGCCATAGGTTCACGAGTAGGGACATGGCAACAGCTGTGCCAGCGGTTATGGTTTGGGGGAACCGCCATGTCTCTCCCCCATATCAGATTTCATTAAAACAAAATAATAATTGAGCCCCTCCCCCCAAAAAAATTAAATCCGGTTATTCCCATTCATAAATGCCTGTATCGATTTCGTTTCAAAATGTAAAACAAAAAATGTATTTTTTGTTGAATAAAGCCAAATAGAACAGTCGGGCGCGTGATGCCAAACTTCGTCACATCTGATTAGTTGAAATCCGCGTCGCGTGTCTCACAAAACAGCTGTCAAACAGCTGGCACGTACGAGTTGTTCCGATTTTGATAAGCCAGTCTATATCATCCGTTAATACACCCCCACGTGATTACGTTTTGTCCAGTCAGATTGTCTAAACTGTCTTGGGCATTTAGTGAATAATAAATAACACAATGTTTGAATTTTAACTTGAAACTTACTTGGTGTAAAGCTTTTGATGGCGTCAATCTCCCCTAGAAATTACTTTGTCAGAGGTGCTTCCATTTTAAAGAAAAGTTAAGTTATTGCCATATCCCACATCCATTTAGGAAAGTGTACTCAGCCAATTGTTATGCATTTTCACTTTTGTTCTCACGATGAACAGTAACACAATGTAGCAACTATTGCCAACTAACTATTGCCAACATTGCCAATGCTGCAGATTGCCATTTTACGCACAATTTGCTCCTGCACCGAACTTCACAGAGGCGGATGCAGGGTCTCGAAAAGGGAGTAACACGGCAAAAAAGGTGGGACACATTGCCAAAAGACGGATTTACACTAAAAAACGTAAGATAAATGCACGTGCATGCATGGCGATAAAAAATCACCAACGAAACTTCACATCTGCTATACTTACTTTCCATTGAAGATGTTCTCACCATTGCCATTGTAACGATCAAACGCACTTTTCGAATCAAGTATATACCGTGGACTCAAAGACTGTATGGAACTTACATCTGAAATCCTGACCGTCTGAAATACCCAGTCAAACTGTGCAATGATTGCTGTCGGAATTAGTATAAAAAAAAGAATTGTAACACTAAATAATGTAGGCTATAGTAGTCTTGTGCAAAACAGTTATTATGCGGATCCTAGTTACACGATCCCGCGCCAGTCGCAAATCACCCACCGTAGCTGGCGCTATACAATTTTGACGATCAGGGCCGCTACTCTGGAAGGGGGGGGCGCGGCCGTGGACAAGAATGAATGGCGCCCGCAGCGGCGATAGGTTTATCAAATCACAGCGGATCGGCGCGGCGTATACGTATAAAATCACGAGTAACGTCTTGCACCAAGACTAAGGCTATAGGGACACAGCTGACTAGAAGAAACCACTGAGTCGGGAATGTGTCAGACATTTTCTGACCCAGATACCGGGTCAGTCGGACCCCACCATAGGTCTTTGACATCTGCGAACTCTTTTTTTCTGAAAGACGATAGAATATAAGGAAACCAACGGCACTGTAATACTAGATTTTGACATATTACTTGAGCTGGCCGTTGTAGATAGAGACACGCTGAGGCTGTATCTTTGTGCTGATATTAACAGATGTTTATTTCATCTGCGGCTATTACAAAGATACATGTAGTCTCAACATCATAGAGCGAGAGAGCCAGCCAGAGAGCGAGAGAGTGGACAGCACTATATAAGGATAGGTCACTGACATTTAGATAGCTATTGCAATAGCTAATGACTGAAATAGTGGGGGCATTGCTTATGACAAGTTGTTGTGTAGATGCTAATTGGAAATAATAATCTGTTACAGATGGGCTAGCTAGGCTACTGACAGCATATAGTGTACCTTACAATATGTTGGGTTATAGTGCTCGTAGACTTCATGAAGTCCATTTGCTTTCATTGTAGCCATTCTGTGCCTACACGTAGCCAGCATTTGTAGAGTGGGTGCCAGTGAATTGTTTTAAACAACATTTTGTTGTGGGCAGGGGGTGATCATACCGAAAAAAACACAAAACAAAAACAAACTAACAAAAACACACACAGAGACACACATACACACTGTGGGCAAATTGTTACCAACAACATTAGATATTTACCGACAGACAAATAGTGATGAGGGCCATGGCAACCCTACCCTGCTTTACGTTTATTCTATTTCTTTGACCAATCGTAAAACACAAGCATTATTTCATAACAAATAGCATACCTTCGTGTCCCCTCACGAGGTCCTTGCCTATGGGATAATACACCCCGTCATGATGGAACATCTCGGACATGGCCACAGTGTCGTTGGCAACTGCATAATCTTGAAACAATTTGTTCAAACGATCAATCTCTGTTTGTTTAGCTGAAAAATAACAAAAACAATAATGTTAATCATATTAATTGTCATTATTAAAGCCCTTTTCTACACCACTGGTATTCTAGACAAACATAATGATCCCAGATTCACAAGAAACTTACTTGGTGTATTACATGATGGTATCAAACATCCCTTGGAATATTTCTGTCGGAGGTGATATCAAATGAATGAAATTATTTCGGGAATGAATTGTTGTCCTACGAAAAAATATGAATGCATATTTCACTACATAGGCCAAAAAAGGTCTCCGGTTAAGGCGTGGATCCAGGGGGGTCCGCGGGAGCACGTGCCCCCCGGGTAAATTGAGTTTTTAAAAAATTAAAATAAAAATAAATAAAAGAGAGAACAAAATAATTAGTTAGTCTACATTTCGTTTGCAATCGGTAGTCTGTGATCGGGTGCAAAGCAAGCTAGTCTGGTTTCTTGACCCGATTCCTCCACGTCTATAAATTGTTCCGTTTCGTCTGAAGAAGGGTCGGGGTACCGTGTGGAAATTACGGTACAATCGCCGATGTCAATTTACTGTCGGATTCTACGCCAGTACGCATAGGCCTGCGAAGTATACGATGAGTCTTGCAGCTGATCTGCCGATGGTTTTAACACAGGGCAAGGAACAGTATGAAATCAAGCCCTTTTCTTGAAAATTTCAACTGGACTGAATTAAAACCAAGAAAAATTCCGGATAAATTAAAACTGAAGTCAATATATATATATATATATATATATATATATATATATATAAACACCTCAAAAAAAGAAAGTCCCCACCTGTATGTTTAAAAAATATTGTAAAATTTTAGAGACTTATGAGCATAAACATGATATGACGATTTAGCCTGATCATCGACACACATGTTGCAAGCAAGATTTGTGCGGATAACGTTGCGCATCAGTGCACACAACTCGGTTGATTGTGTGGGGGTACCTGTTCATTTCTCACAACTTTGCATTGTGGCTCAAAATAACGCCCCTGAACTCAAGCAAAATGGGTTATCCCTTTTGTCATCAGCTTTATTTGTCTGTTACATAATGTCTTGGAGCACTTTTAAACTGAAGACCTCATTATTGGAATGTTCATTTGCATGGGAAGGTATTGCCCAGGTCCGCATCCGTCGCCTCATAAACAGTATGCACCGAAGGTGTCAGGCAGCAATCGACAATCGTGGCGGTTATACCCTTACTGAACAAACCCAACATGCTGCTTATGTCTTAAGTATTGGTCAATAAAGCTGATGACAAAAGGATAACCCATTTTGCTTGAGTTCAGGGCGTTATTTTGAGCCACAATGCAAAGTTGTGAGAAATGAACAGGTACCCCCACACAATCAACCGAGTTGTGTGCACTGATGCGCAACGTTATCCGCACAAATCTTGCTTGCAACATGTGTGTCGATGATCAGGCTAAATCGTCATATCATGTTTATGCTCATAAGTCTCTAAAATTTAACAATATTTTTAAAACATGCAGGTGGGGACTTTCTTTTTTTGAGGTGTTTATATATATTCTCCATAATTATAATCTTGAAAACTTTTGCAAAAAAAGTCAGGTGAAACTGGCCAGGAATCGCCTCAGATTGCACCACAGAGCATCCAGAATCCAAAATTTTCCGGGGCCCTTAAGCGGGCCCCGGACCCAACGCCATAAGGGCTTCGCGCTCGCATTTAATAATAATAATAATAATAATAACAATAATAACAATAATAACAATAATAACAATAATAACAATAATAACAATAATAATAATAATAATAATAATAATAATAATAATAATAAAGATTTGTAGCGCGCACATATCCACCCTGCTGGGCGCTTAAGGCGCGGAAACAAAGAAAAAAAACATGATTACAAACAATATACAATGTTAGCATAGGAAAAAAAAATGTTCGTGTTGGGTGTGCCCCCCGTCTAAAAAATTCCTGGATCCGCGCCTGTGGTCACTGATCGGCTTCAAAATCGTTGCTGTGATGCGATTTTTTGCTAACAGGGAAATACATTGTATACGCGGGACCAACTTTCCCATATACAAAGAGAAAAACTCGTTTAAAGCACAGCGCTCTCTCTCCCTCTCTCTCTCAATTGCAGCCACAATTTCGGGATCACTTTGAATTATGCCGTGCTGTGCTTTAAACGACCATTTCACAAAGGGACGTGCATTCGTATGGTTTTGTTAACACTAAAATACTGCTCGGCGATTAACGCAAGGTTCCTGCTAATACGAGATAATTGTGTCAGTCAGGCGGATCGAACCTCAGGTTAACCCTCCTGTTAGGAGAGAGCGGGCTGGTTGCTATTTTCAAATAGTGTTTTTTTTTATTGCAGTGCGCCCATACACTAAATATTCATTCGTATCCTTACATTTGACGCCCTCTACGATGTAGTAAAGCCTTGATTATGTGGGTGGATCAAATTACACGTGACCTTCGATAATGTTGTTGTGCACACACGGTAAAGTGTGCAGGAAGAGTTGCAGCACACATAAAGAAAATATTTTCATTTCATTTATTGATTTCACAGGTAGAAAAACAAATAAACACAAATTTACTATAATAGTATAAATTAACAGAAACAAAAAAGGCAGCATCCCTGCAGGATTACAAAAAAGTAAACTAAATTACTACATTACTGTCGAGTAGACAAAAGTTTGATCATGGTTTGACACATAAGTTTGACATGGTTTGACATATGTTGAGGTACCTGACTTGACTTTCATTGTCAGTTTTATCACAAATAAATATGTATTTCATACAACGACCAGAAAATGTGGTCTGTATGAGTACATCATCTAATCTATAGGGGTAAAAAATAAGGACACACACACAGAGCTGGGATAGCACTTCAATTTGAAACTTGAAATGTACAATTTGAAATGGATCAATGGCCGGTGATCCACTTCAACATTAGAACATCTATAAAAACATCTAAACGTTATTTAATTAACCAAAAACAGTCCAACCGTGATAACCTCATGCAAACGTTGATTCAACGTTATAATTAACCCTAACTCCCTAGACAACAAAGGCAGTTGGAGGATTTTGAAGGATTTTTATTGTTCAGTAACAATGCTTAGGGAGTTAGGGTTAATGAACCATAAACGGACCAACCGTGCCAGCCTCACGCAAGCGTTGATTCAACGTTACTAGTAGTAGTAATCAACCAAAAACGGACCAAAGGCGTGATAACCTCATGCAAACGTTGATTCAAGATTATTTAATCAAACAAAAATGGATCAACCGTGCTAACATCAAGCAAACGCTACTTCAACGTTGTTCAACCCTAACTCCCTAGACAACAAAGGCAATTGGAGGATTTTGAAGGATTTTTATTGTTCAGTAACAATGCTTAGGCAGTTAGGGTTAATGAACTAAAATTCAACATGCTAACCTAAGACAAACGTTTATTTCAACGTTAGAGAATGAACCTAAACCCTAAATCAACCATGCTAACTGAATATAAACGTTGATTCAACCATGGAGGTAGAATACCTCCATGATTCAACGTTCGCGTGCTATCTGGGTATGCCTCAAATATGCTAGGGGAAGTAAAAACAAAGATAAACAGCCATGGTGCAAGAATTGGAACCATTTATAGTAATTTTATCAAATTAATGATTATACAGTCTGATGGTTGAGACGAACTTTTGATTAGGAGGGTTAATGAAAGTCAACATGTATACCCACTTCGCCTAATGTCTACTTACCTTGAGTACACAAACTTTCACCATTGATCGGTACGAACACAAAACCAACAACCAAAAACATACACAGGTAGCCGGAAATAGACATAGTGTTTTGAGGTTCTCCGCAGGAAGACTTTAGTGCTGATTGACTTGGTCTCAACTGTGTGAGGTTGTTGCTTTGAAGTGATGTGAGTCGTGGCTTGCGAACGCTTTATATCAGCTTTGTCACGTCTCTAATGACTTAATTAATACACGGTGTAGGGCTTGTTGAACGAAAATGCTACTGATAAATACAATTAACATGTACCAGTTTATGTGGAAGTACCACGCGCATCGTCTGTGAGCAACAATCCCTGACCTATCTCCATGCGATTTAGTCACGCGGCTCCCGATGATAATCGTAATTCACGCGCCTCTAGCTCAAAGCGTGACGTCAGATCTTCAGGCTAGGCGACGGCCGACGATGGCAGATATGGAATTCCATAAACTTATGCGATCAATGATGCACGTTGGGGCGCTATGAACAGCTAGCTAGCGGTATGACAAACTGCGCGCAGTACATAGATAATGATCTCAGACTTGATTTCAAGCCTATATACACACACGCGCAAACACCCAATACTTGCATTATAGTGCATGATGATCATCAAACACAAAGGCTCCGTTATTTCTTAAAAAGTTTGTATCTTTGAACGCATTAAAAATATGAGTTCTTAGAAGAATAATAAGGTCATCATGGAACGTGATTGTGAGAGACT
Source organism: Zoroaster sp. YZ-2022 (assembly GCA_029582265.1). Classification (NCBI taxonomy): domain Eukaryota; kingdom Metazoa; phylum Echinodermata; class Asteroidea; order Forcipulatida; family Zoroasteridae; genus Zoroaster; species Zoroaster sp. YZ-2022. Next base: position 26,621,300 of record CM055822.1, on the reverse strand, counting down.
AATGTAGATGACTGTCATTCTTTGAAGGTATGGATTACTGAGGATTATGATCTGAGACAATACGTTAATTTCAATAAGGATTAAACTTAATGTGTTTTGAAGGAAAGTGGGCATAGATACCTATATGTATATCCAGGCTGTTTAGATGTTTATGCTGAATATGCCTAAAAACATTAAACAATTTTGTTTGGTTCAAACAAGGTTCAAAGCTACACACAAAGACACGTGTGGACAGCTTCACAGTTTAAAGTTGGATTATTCACTTGTTGCCTGAGTAATTTGACAGTCATTTAATTTTGAACATATTAGGTTAACTATCTAGGACGAAATGCAAAATTATTAACATTTTAAATTAATCATAGATATTCGGAACACTAAAATTGCATTAGAACACTTATACATCTTACAAATACACTGCAAAATCTCCTAATAAAAATGTATGAATTGCAAAAAAAACTAAACAAAATCTGCCATAAAAAAACACACTGTAGTCCTACCTACAATCTGAATGAAAACTTCGAGAAGAAGTTTGTATTCACGTACACGTGCATGAAATGTTACCTTGGGGCCGGGGGTGTGTGTGTGTGGGGTGTGTGGGTGTAGCACATGATATATTTGGGGAATTTGACAAACAGATTGTTTCTCCGGTATTCCGGGAACTTGCCATATGCTGTGTACAAACGTCGAACTACTAATTCAAGTTGGATGCACCCTCGTCCTCATAGTGATTCACTGTTGTCAATGCCAAATATGTAATACAATGGGATCCGTGGCAACAAAATGTAAAGATCACTGTTTATTGATGTTTAGAGTGAGAAATACTCGACGAACGTTGCGATTTTTTGTGTTCACGAAATGGTTGATGCATCGTCCAAGCCGTTCCAATTGTGTACATAATAATATTAGTGTACATGTACATACGTACATTGTAAACAAGAAATCATCTCTTGATGATGATGGGGGGGGGGGGGGGGTGCACTATTGGTATACATATAGCCTTGAGTATTTCTGTTTGTTACCAGTGGAGTTAATTATTCTCTAAAACCAAATCATAAACATCTCAAAAACTGGCAATAAAATTCCTTTAATATTCAACAATTTCCAGAAAATGTTCAAAAATTTAATAAATAAATAAACAAATAAACGGGATTAAGATTAAGAAGTCACAATTTAGAAGATGAAATAGCTCACAAATGCTCACGTAGAACATCCTGAATGCAAACATTTCCCCGGGGCCCTTGGATTGGATCGATTCTGCCCCCATTGTGATTCTGTATAAATTATGTGCACCCCCCCCCCCTCCCCCATTTCGATACCTTGGATCCTCTCCTGTTAGCAGGGATATAATAACGAAAATTGTCTCAGTTATTTCATAAACCTTTACGGAGCTAATACACAAGTATAAATAAGTCTGCCTTGTAGAAATACAACATTTGAAATCTCCTTAATATATGCAGTATTCGTAGCTATTCGAAAATTCCTTTATTCGTGCCGGGCATGTTTTCTTCACTGCGTGCTAAGTAGGATTTTGAATCTAAACAATTCAAAACTGAGTCTGTCAGAATAATATGCATGGCACCTCTTACGTACTGAGAATTAGCGCTATAATCGTATTCGCGTCAGGGAATCTGGCAGAGATGGCTGCAGTGTGGACAGGGTCTATAGACAAAACAACAATCGGGATGAACGACATGAAGAAAATTAATGCACAGCCAAGTCAACCAGTTTTTCCAGATGTGAAATAAAAGAGAAAATAAAGTTGTTTACAGAAAAGCACTGTTCCAAACGGAATCGGAACCAATATAATATATTGCTAAAATAACATTTAAATAATAAAACAATAACGTGTCGCCCAAATGTCCCTAAACCAATTCACCGTAACCAAACGTTAAACTCTTTAGAAAAAGCCCCGCCTAAAATCAATTATGATAACATTTGCGACATGTGTTAGTCTGACAGCTATGGTGATATATTACCGAAAATAAATATATGTAGCATTTTAACAAAAGATAAATTCGACCATCCGACCAGCCTTAATTTTGAATTTGGAGGCAATTCGCACATTCATCTCCCACCCTCAATCCCAAAGAAAGTCTCGATAGTTCTTCATTTTGTGTTGACAATGCAGTATTACCTATATATTGATTTGGCTTCGTCTACAGGAACATATGGGAAAGATTTTACTATCACTTAGACTTGAGATGAAGTCTGTAGATTAGCAGTCTCTGTATTTTTACTGCGTGCAGTGTGAATATCACATCTGCACTTGATTAAGAAATTGTTTGTCAAAATGGACTCAATAAAATGACATTTTATACGCAGAAATAGCTCAAAGAAGCCCACACAGAGCCTCCATAATGTAAAAAGTTCTACCGGCCCTAAAGTGGGCCAGGACCCCACAGCATGAGCTCGCTTTGCTCGCTGAGTTTGGATTTGTCCCCACTTTCAATCACTCTCAATTCTCACTCACCTTATTATTAAAAGTAAAAACTCTGCACAAATTGTTCTCACAAGCAAACTCTTGGTCTTGAGCATAGTTTTATCAACTCCCAAAGTCAAACTCCAAATTTTGGTTCTGGATAATATAGGATTTTTCAGTAGGGGAGGGGTGGGGTCACTGAATTTTGCAGGCAGTATTTTGCAGGCAGTATAGCAATAATAATAATAATAATAATAATAATAATGTGTGGATTTATATAGCGCACGTATCCACCAACTAAGTGGTGCTCAAGGCGCATTATATTATTATCCCTGCTCATAAGGCTCATAAGGCTCATAAGGCTCATAAATCATTCCTGAAACCATCTCAGCTCCCTGGGGAGTATACAACTCAATTGCTGCCATTTCTAGCGCATATAGAGCAAACCAACTCTGCCTTCACAGGTACCCATTTAACCCCTGGGTGGAGAGAAGCAATTATGATTAAGTGTCTTGCTCAAGGACACAAGTGTCATGGCCGTGATTCGAACCCACATTATGTTGCTAACACCAGAACTTGAATCCGGTAAGCTAGACCGCTCGGCCACGACACCCCAATACACCGAGTATGGTGGCTAAGGGAGGCCACACAAATCGGGCAAACGTTCATACCCCTATAGTCGTTTAAAACACAGCGCAGCAGAATTCGATCCAGCAATTTTGGCTGCAATTGGACATCGTTTCATAGCAGCAAAAAGAAAACTAAAAATGCAGACGTGCGGGTGTGAGGCGGGAAGTGAACTTTTGGATACGTGTGTAACCGAACACCTATTGAAATTGTACCAACTATTATTATTTTATATCTAGCTTGATGAAATTCTTGCGTCGGGTTATAAACAATTGATTTAATTTTGCCCTACACCAACGTATTAACTATTATTATTTTCTTTCGTTTCCCATGGAACTCACCTCCATAACTTTTGACCCTACTCACACCTCAAATTAAATTAATACTTGATAACATCACTCATTAAAATAAGAAAAAAGATATAGAGATATACTGTTTAACACGTTTACCACATGTGAGCCAAAAAATAATTCTTTTTACTACATTACTCAATATTCTGTCTCATTGAAACGTTTCCGCTGAGCATCAGTGTCAAAGTATCAGTTACCAAGTCACATGGTGTGTGCCTCAGACAATGTAGTATTTTTCTTTGCCATACTTCTCATTTTTTCAATGAGAAGGAATTGTGCACCAAATGAAACGTCGCTCTCTTACAAGCGGTCATTCCTGATTCTTATGCACTCTCGGTTTGTGGTCAAGAAGCAAGATGGGTGTGTAGCACATTCATATATTTGGGGAATTTGACAAACGGATTGTTTCTCCGGTATTCCGGGAACTTGCCATTATGCTGTGTACAAACGTCGAACTACTAATTCAAGTTGGATGCACCCTCGTCCTCATAGTGATTCACTGTTGTCAATGCCAAATATGTAATACAATGGGATCCGTGGCAACAAAATGTAAAGATCACTGTTTATTGATGTTTAGAGTGAGAAATACTCGACGAACGTGGGGATTTTTTGTGTTCACGAAATGGTTGATGCATCGTCCAAGCCGTTCCAATTGTGTACATATAATATTAGTGTACATGTACATACGTACATTGTAAACAAGAAATCATCTCTTGATGATGGGGGGGGGGGGGGCACTGTTGGTATACATATACAGTATAGCATATGTATACAGTATTTCTGTTTGTTACCAGTGGAGTTAATGATTCTCTAAAACCAAATCACAAACATCTCAAAAACTGGCAACAAAATTCCTTTAATATTCAACAATTTCCAGAAAATGTTCAAAAATTTAATAAATAAATAAACAAATAAACGGGATTAAGATTAAGAAGTCACAATTTAGAAGATGAAATAGCTCACAAATGCTCACGTAGAACATCCTGAATGCAAACATTTTCCCGGGGCCCTTGGATTGGATCGATTCTGCCCCCATGGTGATTCTGTATATGTGCAACCCCCCCCCCCCCCCCCCCGCCTTTCGATACCTTGGATTCTCTCCTATTAGCAGGGATATAATAACGAAAATTGTCTCAGTTATTTCATAAACCTTTACGGAGCTAATACATAAGTATAAATAAGTCGGCCTTGTAGAAATACAACATTTGAAATCTCCTTAATATATGCAGTATTCGTAGCTATTCGAAAATTCCTTTATTCGTGCCAGGCATGTTTTCTTCACTGCGTGCTAAGTAGGATTTTGAATCTAAACAATTCAAAACTGAGTCTGTCAGAATAATATGCATGGCACCTCTTACGTACTGAGAATTAGCGCTATAATCGTATTCGCGTCAGGGAATCTGGCAGAGATGGCTGCAGTGTGGACAGGGTCTATAGACAAAACAACAATCGGGATGAACGACATGAAGAAAATTAATGCAGAGCAAGTCAACCAATAATTCCAGATGTGAAATAAAAGAGAAAATAAAGTTGTTTCCAGAAAAGCACTGTTCCCAACGGAATCGGAACCAATATAATATATTGCTAAAATAACATTTAAATAATAAAACAATAATGTGTCGCCCAAATGTCCCTAAACCAATTCACCGTAACCAAACGTTAAACTCTTTTGAAAAAGCCCCGCCTAAAATCAATTATGATAACATTTACGACATGTGTTAGTCTGACAGCTATGGTGATTATATTACCGAAAATAAATATATGTAGCATTTTAACAAAAGATAAATTCGACCATCCGACCAGCCTTAACTTTGAATTTGGAGACAATTCGCACATTCATCTCCCACCCTCACCCCCAAAGAAAGTCTCGATAGTTCTTCATTTGTTGTTGACAATGCAGTATTACCTAAATATTGATTTGGCTTCGTCTACAGGAACATATGGGAAAGATTTTACTATCACTTAGACTTGAGATGAAGTCTGTAGATTAGCAGTCTCTGTATTTTTACTGCGTGCAGTGTGAATATCACATCTGCACTTGATTAAGAAATTGTTTGTCAAAATGGACTCAATAAAATTACATTTTATACGCTGAAATAGCTCAAAGAAGCCCACACAGAGCCTCCATAATGTAAAAAGTTCTACCGGCCCTAAAGTGGGCCAGGACCCCACAGCATGAGCTCGCTTTGCTCGCTGAGTTTGGATTTGTCCCCCACTTTCAATCATTCCGTTGCTGTTGTCTACAGGGGGCATTTTTTTTAAATAAAATATCATCCACAACAACCACTCTCAATTCTCACTCACCTTATTATTAAAAGTAAAAACTCTGCACAAATTGTTCTCACAAGCAAACTCTTGGTCTTGAGCATAGTTTTATCAACTCCCAAAGTCAAACTCCAAATTTTGGTTCTGGATAAATTATAGGATTTTTCAGTAGGGGAGCGGGTGGGGTCACTGAATTTTGCAGGCAGTATAGCAATACACCGAGTATGGTGGCTAAGGGAGGCCACACAAATCGGGCAAACGTTCATACCCATATAGTCGTTTAAAACACAGCGCAGCAGAATTCGATCCAGCAATTTTGGCTGCAATTGGACATCGTTTTATAGCAGCAAAAAGAAAACTAAAAATGCAGACGTGCGGGTGTGAGACGGGAAGTAAACTTTTGGATACATGTGTAACCGAACACCTATTGAAATTGTACCAACTATTATTATTTTATATCTAGCTTGATAAAATTCTTGCGTCGGGTTATAAACAATTGATTTAAATTTTTCCCCACACCAACGTATTATTATTTTCTTTCGTTTCCCATGGAACTCACCTCCATAACTTTTGGCCCTAGTCACGAACCTCAAATTAAATTAATACTTGATAACATCACTCATTAAAATAAGAAAATAGATATAGAGAAATACTGTTTAACACGTTTACCAGATGTGAGCCAAAGCGGCACCCCTAAACTAATTCTTTTTACTACATTACTCAATATTCTGTCTCATTGAAACGTTTCCGCTGAGTATCAGTGTCAAAGTATCAGTTACCAAGTCACATGGTGTGTGCCTCAGACAATGTAGTATTTTTCTTTGCCATACTTCTCTTCTTTTTTTTTCAATGAGAAGGAATTGTGCACCAAATGAAACGTCGCTCTCTTACAAGCGGTCATTCCTGATTCTTATGCACTCTCGGTTTGTGGTCAAGCATGAGGTACTCTCATTGGCAAATGGGGAGAGTAGGAAAATGGGGGCCCTATTTTTTAAGTGTTCCCCTGTATAGGGACACTGGATCCCCGTCAGTACTCTCTACGTTTGTTCATTGGTGTAGTCATGCCCGAGTCCCTCATCACAAACTCAAACCCCTGCTCCGTTCCCCCTCCCCCACCCTCAATACACAAAAAATTAATACAACATAAACACAACACCAACATTAGGTATTTATGTTATGCTAGCTTTTGTTTAAATAATATGGTAATGACATAGCAAATAGCTTTTGTATGTGGGAAAACGTCGTCTGTTTAACTAATGGAGTCTGCCATGCATTGGGAGAGATATTCAGGATTCAAAAATAACTGGATGTCTAGAACGTTTTTGAATGTATTACCTTTTATTCCACCAAATACTGACGTTTCACAAACAGATGTCACCATTCAAATGTGACATTGAAAGATATGGCCCTTTAACCAAAGGTTCATTATAAAAAAAAGTATGCAGAACTTTAGTATTTATGTATTCAAAATTATACATTTGAAATTTTCTGAATACATTTCCTTAATTGCGCAAACAGATGTCACCATTCAAGTGTTTAAACAAAAAGGAAGATTTCATTTTCAGAGTAGATATTGTATGCTTAGGATCTATAAACCTTTTCTTGTTCAGAAATAGTGCCGCTTTATATATTGATTGTAATAACATTGAGTGATGTGATACACACTGAAATTCATTCCAGCGATTTGGGATAAGTTTGACACGCTACAGGGCAATTATAGACAGCTGAGACATGGTAACATCATTGCTAGTCAAATAAACAGTTATTGACCAAGACCCTAGTCCCAAAAACGCTAGTGATAGATGTAAAATTCCTTTATATCTACACCAGTTACCCCATAATCCAGTATTTTCACATTTGTATGATGACACAAGTTTTAAATTTCAGACATTTTCGAAAAATGTGATTCAGGCCTGTCATCTCTCACGATTTTCCCCGATTTTCGGATTATTTTACAAAACCCTTTCCCTCATAATGTCCTTGCAAGAAGAGAATTAAGTAACCACTATGCCAAGGGAAGAAATAAGTAGCCTGAATTGTGTCCAACCCTCTATTTTCTTGTTTGTGGGGATATGGAGAGTCTGTAAATCCTCCAAAATTAAACATCCAGGAGGTTCAGGGGACTTTGTCCACTAGACCAAAGGTAGACCCATGCAGGCAAGATATGCATTTTTTTTCAGGATGTTTTACTTTCTTTCAAATCACAGTTGATTATGATGTTATCAATGATCATTTCATTGAATCGGAAGTTAACCTGAACATCAAACACTCAATCTCTTGTTAGTAAATGTTTCTGTCAATCAATCAAAAACCAAGTAAATTGCATAAAAGCGGCAAACCATAATAGCGGGACAAGACAAAAAAACTGGCCGCAAACCATAACGGCAAGGCGGTATTATTAGAAGACCTGGAACAGACCAAATTGTCTTGATAGCGGCAATTAAACCATAACAGCAACACGGTACTAGACTTGGTTCCAAGTCTGTGATCGTGGTTTTATGTCTGCCTAAAGCCAATACGGCTCTGCAGCGCAGTATCGCATTAAATAGCGCCCTCTTGTGTATTAACCTCCGACATATAAACCTTCGATCACAGACTTGGGAATGTTGTCGTCGGTTTGTACACACCCTATTGCGAATTAGTCCAAAAGTGGACGGAACAATCTGATTGGTCGGAAAGCCTTCTATAACATGAATATTCAAACTAAACCTTCTACATGTACATGCAGTTAGTTCGAGGAGATGTACTCAACGATTCCATTTAAACTGTAGGTAAGACGTTTTTTGTAGAAAAGGAATTATGTATTTTATTTTGTGCTTTTTTACAACTCTAAGATCTCATTAAATTTACCTATCATTTCAAATACTATTTACGTACCAAGCACTATACAAATTTAATATCGAATGAATATTACAGAAAGAATTTTAAGCGAGTGTAACCTGTTAGTAATAGACGCGGCCTACAAGGTTTTTGTGGCCTCCTGATTGGCCATCTCTCTAGCATCCGTATTATTATGTAAATTTTAGCTATGAATGCATGAATATCCCACAAACACAACAGGGTCAAGTCTGAGATCGCGAGTTAGGGCTGTGATAGCCAGTAGGGGTAAACGGCGTTTTGCGTGGCTGATGCAGACAAAAATAACCGCGATCTCAGACTTGAAATCAAGTCTAACACGGCAAGACCATTAACCCATATCCGCCTAACCATGTAAACACACAAAAGACTGTGTGTGCCTAAGCCCCCGCACAGAGATAAATTGTTTTTGCACACAATCAGAAAGATTCCTTATTTCGAGAATATTACAATCACTGACACAGACACATTATATACTGATGGAAAGAGGAGAACATGCACTTTATTATGATGTCAGACTTGTCTAATTTCATATCTATAATCATGAAATACAGTCATCGGAAAAACGTAGTAAATTGGAATTGGACAAAAACACGGTACGGAAAATCACTTAGGTCGACGTTTGTAGCGTTTTACATATCTACGGGTTATCACGTAGATCGGCGGATATGGGTTAACGGTCCAGTACCGTACCTGGTGGTGGCAAACCATAATGGCGAGATGGTACGTTATTATGACCGGAAAAGCTCAAATTTTCTTGATATATTAAAATAATTGCATCCTCTCATAGTGATCCCCACACTGCAGCTTCCAAGGTTGTATGGTAATGTGGGACGTAATCTTTGGCTATATGACACTCATGTATGACTTCTGACTATAGCGCACCCCCAAACGAAGATATTGACAAAATATGGATAGATGGCTCAGTTAGCAGAGTTCTTGTACAGTAACCAGGAAGTCGAAGGTTCAAATCTCGCTTTAGTAAATTAGTTCTTTTTTCACTCATTAAAATACGAAAATAAATATAGGGAGATCCTGTTTTAAACGTTTACCACAGTGAGCCAAAGCGGCACCCAAACTATTTGAAACGTTTCCGCTGAGTATCAGTCTCAGAGTACCAGTTCAAGTAACTGGTATGTGCCTCAGACAATGTAGTATTGTTCTTTTGCACCAAAGGAAACGTCACTCTCTTACAAACGGTCATTCCTGATTTTAAGCATGAGGCACTTTCATTTGCAAATGTGGAGAGTAGGAAATGGGGGCCCTATTTTTTGAAGTGTGACCATGTTTAGGGACCCTGGATCCCCGTCAGTACTCGCTACGTTTGTTCATTGGTGTATTCATGCACTCCCCCACCCTCAATATCCCCAGGGATGCGAATGGACTAATAGCTACTGGAATAGTAATGACGACTGTTTTCCAACAAACTAGCCCAGCTGCAGCCCGATCGCAACCAGACAAAGACGACTGATGTTTCTAGAAAGAACAAGACCAAGAGAAAGAAAAAGAAACACAACATCATTAAAGTCGGTACATGGAACGTCATGACCATGATGGATGAGCTAGGAAAATTAGATCTTCTCCTAAAAGAGATTGAGCATCTGGAACTTGGTGAGCACACAATCATCTACAGTGGCAAAACAGAAGGCTCAAATGGAGTTGCTATCGTGTTGAACAAATTGCTAAGTAAGTCCCTCATCGGCTACAACCCAATCTCCGATCGGATCCTGGTAGTTGAGATGGACACAAAACCTGTGAAATCAACCTTCGTCCAAGTCTACGCCCCAACCAACACGTACACTGAAGAAGAAAAAGAAGATTTCTATAACAAACTGCAAGATGTTGTGGACAAAGTGAACAAGAAGAAAGCACTCATCATTATGGGAGACTTTAATGCCAAAGTTGGAGTCGTTGCTGACATTGATCAAGGTTTCGGAAAATATGGATTGCGGTTTCGAAATGACAATGTAGACCTATACCAGCTGAATTCTGCAATGCAAACAAGCTCATGTTAATAAACACGTGTTTCGAGCACCCAGTCAGAAGAAGATATACATTATTGATAAAAAGTACAGAAATCAAATCGATTACATTGCCATTAACAAATCATGGATGTCTAAGCGTGCTGGACTCGAAATCAAGGCCTGGCGCTGACTGTGATACGGATCACATTCTGGTTGTCGCTAAGCTGAGACTGAAAGCCATGATGAAGAAGAGCCCCTCACCAATTCTGCGCTTTGATATTGGGAGGCTTAAGGACCAAGAGGTCAAAGATTCTTTTGTAACCCTTACAGAAAATCGCTTCAGCGTCCTCCTTGACGAAATGCAAGAAGAAGAAACAACACCAGACGAACTTTGGCAACATATCAAAGACATCTGGATAGATACTGCGCACACCACTATTGGCGTGGCAAAGAAAAAGAAAAGTAAACCTTGGATCAGTGATGAAGTCATTGAACTCGCGAAACAAAAACGAAGAGCGAGGGAAAACAATTCTGTGGACGAATACAAGACACTGAAAGTCAAAATTAAATCCCTTAGAAGAAGAGACAAGAACTGCTGGATAAGTGAGCAGTGCACTGAAGTTGCGACACACTGTGAGTAAGCAGGTGTTTGCACAGATCAGGAAGCTGAGAACAACCCCCTTCAAAGCAAACCAACCGTGTATCAATAATGTGCATGGTCAAACGCTCACAGATACAGACCGAGTTCTGTCTAGATGGAAAGAGTATGTCGAACCGCTTTTCGAAAAACCAGCAAACGAACCAGCGCTAGCAAAAATAACTGTTGAAGGAGAAAAAGAACCACCGCCCCTACTGGAAGAAATTGAAAAGGCAATAAACATATAAAATGGCTCACCGTCATCTGTGACGTATGCCTACAAGAACAAGAACCCATAGTGTCCCGCACCACACATCCAAGTTACTTATTATAAATCAAAGTTACAGGCTTATTATGAAGCTATTATTGTTATCCGCTCAGCGCACATCGTAGCCCTCTAGCGGTGAATTTGCACCCAGTGTCTTGATGATATTAGCCTGAAGATCGTTGGTAGGATAAAGACAGGGGATCAGTCTATGATGATATCCACTTTGGCATGAAGTGAGTGTTTTGCGTACACTTTACGCGCGTATGTTATGGTACTTCTACCAGCAATTGATCACTAGAGATACTCACAGCGCGCATCGGCGTTTGCAAATAAGACATGTAGCTGCGTTGGCGGCGCACTTTTGTCCCAACCCTTCCTCCCCATCCCACTGGCCAGGATCGATCTGGCGTAATTCACGCGCCTCTATTCTCTAGCTCAAAGCGTGACGTCAGATCTTCAGGCTAGGTAGGTGTGCCCGAATAATACAATATGTCAGACTTTTTGTGACGTCACTGGTTGGCAAACGAGAACGCCATGCCCATTGATCTCCATTATATTGACTGGATTGGTCATAGTTCGTCACAAAGGGATGTGCAGAGGAGCGGAAAAGTGGAATTTTCTTTCACAAGCAAGTAAACTAGTCTGCAGACAATAACTTAACCATCTTGTCATGTACAAACACAATGCTAATATTAGGCCGCGCCCGTAATGTGCGCCGATACACGTGCGCCGAAATTGTCGGTGTTATTGACGTAACTTTTGGACAATACTTACTTGATTTTGTTTACTAATGACATGAATTTGCGATGACGACATCAGGATAGCGATTTTAAATAATTATTCTGGGACCATTTTTGTTCCTCCAGTGGACCTTAGGAAAGAGTACTTTTTTCTAAATTCAAACTGGAAATTATTAAAATTTTCTTTAAAATGATAGCACACTTTATAGTAACAATTATTTATTATTATGAACTGCTTTTCCCCTCCAGATTTATCATATCATAAATTGACATACGTTTTGAGACCACTGATTCTATGCATGTATATTTTAAATTGCAAGATTTGATTTTACCAATAGGTTTCAAGAAAACGTAAAAAAGCAGTGTTTGTAACCCATACAAACAAATAACTGATGTTGGAATTTACGAAGCAAGGCTATTCTTCAAAGAAAAGCAACACTTTGAGGCGATGATCCAAGAAGATTCGCGTCAACAACATTGTGTGTCAACTCCACTGTCATTGCAAAAGTGGGAAGTGTTCATGTACGTAGTGAACCAAAGAACATTTGTAGTTTTATTACAATTTTAAATTATCTAATTTACTCACTTTCTTTACTTTTTAAATTGATAATTTAATTGTTAATTTCATAATTTATTATTTGATATTCCATATTAATGGAATCCTAAATCAATTTGTTTCATTAAAACATCTCAGACAGAATCATAGTTTTAATATTTTAGATAATTAGTAAAATTGCACAATCCCCGAAAAATATGTCATTTATTTGTTTTAATTAAAAAAGATCTTATGTGACTGGCTCTGGCAAAACCGTAAAATTTTCAAAAGTGACCTCCCAAATTTATCGTGAAAATTAACAATGTTCCCAACAACGTTTCACGATTTTTTCTTTTTCATCAAAATCTAGAGAAAATGCTCTATATGGTGACGTGAAAACTGGTCCCTCAAACTGGTCCCTGGGGTCAGTTTTTGATATTTTCATGGCTGTCACGCATTATGGTAAGTGCCGAGAAGTTTCGGGTTTTGCCAGAGCGGGTCACATAAGTGAAGTTGTACATAATTTAGTATTATTTTGTTAATTGTTCCAAGGTAATGGTTAATGATACAGTGTGATTCATCATTGCATTGTGCATAATATTCTGTTTACTTTGCTTTTTCTTACTTGCAAGTCTCCCGTTGCTTCATTTAATGTGAATGACAAAACAAACATTCCTTATCATGCTTGGCATCTGGTTGTCATATGTATATGCATTTAACAAAACACTTGTGTATTTATAAATTGCTCTTATCTTTAGGCATGCAAATATTTAAAAGAAAATTGTTCCTTGTAAAACTGAAAACTTCCAATATATTTTGTAATTAAACTGTTTTTAAGAAATCATTTATTTAATATCATCTTGTACTAGTGCAGAATGAAAGGGCTTATAAGGAGGTCATTGGGACACCCCACCACCTTCACCCCTACAGAGACACTTAACTGGGTTGTGTGCATGGGGCTCCCTATATCAAACAATTTGGAAAGGAATTTATGATGTCATAACAAATACATGGTTTTTGGTACATGCTGAAACGAATGCACTCTTTGCACGTAAAGGCATACGTGCATGTTTTCACGTAGTACTTAAATTACCCGTTTCGCTCGCGGCGCGCGCGTCCTGTGCCAGCCGCACAAACGTGTACAAATAAAAATTATGCTGTTTCAGCCTATCCAGTCACTGTAATGGAGATCAATGGTCACGCCAGCTAGCTTTTGAAGGAGCTGTTTTCTAACTTGAAAAATTTCTACGTGTGGGATCTTTAACATAAACCCATGGCTTCTTCAAAATTTAAAGAAAAGGATTTGAAAAAAATATCGCTTCCCGAGTTAAAGGCTTTAGCATCGAAGCGTGACGTCAGATCTTCATGCTAGACATAACCTGGCCTGGAGATCTGACGTCACGCTTTGAGGGTTTTCCCCTGAGATTCAACTTTGAACTTGGTTGATAGCTAGCGTGACGTCAGATCTTCAGTACAACGTATCCAATGAAATCCCTAAAATGGCACTCCTGGAGCCTGTCTTTATTCTTGAGGATAAGGACAGGGAACTGGTCTAGACATGACCTTACGTCACCTTACTTTTGCAAGTAAATCAAGAGGGCGCTTTTTATTAAAATCTTGTTAAAAGAGGGCGATGTTTCGTTACGTTTGGGCACATATTTCTAGAATGTTTAACGGCCAATTCCATATTGGAATGTTTAGCTTTTGTGTTAAGATGCTGTACTTGGAGGTTCCTGAGGATTGAAAATAATACTGGGTTGGAGCTCTTACAAAGTAGACCGAGATTCCGAGGTTTTTAGTTCTTGTTTTTTCGGAGACCTGGCAGACAATTATGCCCTGTGTGGACAATTGTGGTCGTATTCGAGATCCTGTGTGGATCATAGAAGTTTGTCTTATGTAGATTCACAATAAAAGAGCCTCTCCTGTACTGTGTGGACTTATCAGAGCCGTTATGCGTGGACCTTGGTGAACTTCAAGGATCACAGAAATAAAAACCATTATGGCTCTTAATAAATGTGTTTTGCATAATAAAACAAGATATTTGTTAGTTTTTTCATAATTGAAGTTTGTTCTGTTCATTTTGGAGACTTTTATGCCACTTCACAAGCCCCCCACTTTATTGGCAATTGAGTGATGTAATACATCACGTGATACCGAGACGTCAGGTAAAGAACGATTTCCTAGCAATGCACAGCTGTGTTTGTTTGTGTGTGTACGTGTCCGATGCGCTTATGTCAAAACTCCAATATATGTGTATACATATTTTCTTCCCAAAATTCCTTGAAAATATACATCATGCCTACAAGATGTCTCGTAGCAGGCTGTAGTAATACTCCTAGCGAAGGAGTAAGCCTCCATAGGTTCCCTAAAGACGAGGCACTACGAAACATTTGGGCCACAAAAGTGCGGTTGACGAGGGCAAAATGGTTCGGGCCATCTCCAACCAGCGTGATATGTAGCGATAAGTTTACTGCTGAAGACTTCGACACGAGCCTTCATGGGGAATTTGGGATGTCAAAGGCACCCAGACTCAAGAAAACTTCGATTTCAACGAAAATAAAGAAGCCTGTGAATCCCTCAAACGACAAGCCAAAGCGACGAAGCGATGCTTCGTTAATAGTCGCAATATACAAACACAAACACATGAAGGCACTAAATCATTTAGTACTTATGAATAGCGTGTAAAACGTTCATACAGGGGCACATAATCCCTTCTCAAATGGTGTAAACAGACTAATAGAGACCCTAGACCCAAGAAATAGGCCATATGGGGTAAATGAAAAGATGCCTGGAAAATGAGTTTCGTTCCAACCCCCGTGGGTTTACTTTTTAAAGGTATATACAGTGCGTATCAAAAAAAAGGTAATCCGAATTCAGGGCGTTAATATGCCAAGGTTATTTAGTTTGACAATTTACATGTAGTGTACCAAAGAAGAGGAACTCCTCAGCTTTCCATTGATACCTGTATCGATCCATTGCTGTCACACATGGCCGAGTACAGTGTTATTGAAAATGGCAAATTCAAATCGCATTTTTGCAAGTTTGGGTAATCAGTTCAAGGCAGTCTGAAATGGACGCATCACTTGACTGCCTAGATGATTATGTAAGATTGTTAAGCTGGTGCGGTAATCGTCTGTTACGACATCCTTTTCTTCAAGTTGGGTATTTAAGAATGGCCTGGGTTTAGGGACAGGTAGTTGGAAAGATGGTACAACTAACGACTGAACAGCGAGTTTTCGTGATTACAACATTTCACCAAACTCACAGTTTGCAGCAAACTCGCGATGCTTTCAGGGAACGTTTCCCAGAACGGGAGCCCCCAGCAGCCAAAACCATCTGGGCGAATGTTAGAAAATATCAAGAGTATGGCACTAGCCTCAACCGCAACAAGGGGAATTCTGGCAGGAGGCGCACCGGGCGATGAGAAGGGAACATTGCAGCAGTAAGGCAGCAACCTTTGGAGCATCCTAGGGACACCAGCGCAAGGCGAAAGGGGCTGAGATTGCCTTCGGCGACATTCAACAGAATCACGAGATTGGACCTCCACCAGCATCCATATCGGATTCACATCCGACATCAACTTACGCCAGGAGATTTTGCTAGAAGGCTGGCGTTTGCCAGATGGTTGATAGCCCGTACCGAGAGAGATGTCAATTTTCTGCGGAATCTCGTAATCGGCGACGAAGCTGCTTTCTCCATAAACGGCAAGGTCAATACGCATAATGTTCTTGAATATGCACCAGCAAGACACCCCCAGAATTCAATTTTGAGGTTAACATGAGTCGACAAAAGTGGACTGTTTGGTTAGGACTTTGTGGAAGTGGTCAGCTGATCGGACCGTTTTTCTTTCAAAGGAATGTCAATGGTAACATGTATCTGCAGATGCTCAATGATAACGTTTTACCGCAGCTGCAGGAACACTTTGAGCGACAGGTTCGTGGGGTCTTCAGACAACTCTGGTGGGCCCAAGATGGCGCCCCAGCACATCGCCTTATCGCTGTCCGAGATCGTCTGAGGGAACTCTTTGGCGAACGAGTCATCGCCGTCAACCATGAGGTGGAATGGCCACCAAGATCACCTGACCTCACACCATGTGACTATTTCCTTTGGGGACATTTGAAGAACAAGGTGTTTGCAACTCCTCCACGTGATCTTGATGAATTGCAGGGCCGTATTCGAAATGAAGTGGATGCTTTACGCAATAATCCGGCTATGGTGAGACGAGCAGTGCAGGACATGCTCCGTCGCTGTCAGCTTTGTGTCGAAAGGGGAGGTGGACATGTTGAAGGTGTGGGTGCATAAAGGGCAATGTTAGAAGAGATTCTTCTTGAATAATGTCCAGTCATTCCTAAAGAAAATCTGGTTTATCATACTGACTTTCACTAATTATCCTGCCTTGCACTGATTACCCAAACTTGCAAAAATGCGATTTGAATTTGTCATTTTCAATAACAATGTACTCGGTCATGTGTGACAGCAATGGGTCAATAAAGGTATCAATGGAAAGCTGAGGAGTTCCTCTTCTTTGGTACACTACATGTAAATTGTCAAACTAAATAACCTTGGCATATTAACCCCCTGAATTCGGATTACCTTTTTTTTGATACGCACTGTATAGTTAGTTGTAGATATATTAAACACTATATTAAAAGTTCTCCAAAAAATATCCAGTCAAATTTGCACAATGGACAAAGTTTGCCAAAAACGCCTATTGTGTGGTTTAGGCCATGTTTAAGACCGTATTTCTCAGAAACTAAACGACTGTGTCTTCTCATTGAATGGCAAGGATGGGAAAATGATGATTCATTCCATTTTATCAACTAAATTTTCACATAATGTACAAAATGCAACTATGAATACAATATGAATCCTGAGAGATTAAGTTGATCATTTGCTTCTGTTTCGCTACAGCTAACATTAAAAATAAGTGATTTTTCCACTTTCTGCCAATTTTGTTGACAGTTGATAATAATTAAAGAGATAATAATAATAATAATAATAATAATAATAATAATAATAATAATAATAATAATAATAATAATAATAATAATAATAATAATAATAATAATAATAATAATAATAATAATAATAATAATAATAATAATAAAGATTTGTAGCGCGCACATATCCACCCTGCTGGGCGCGGAAACAAAGAAAAAACATGAATACAAACACCAGTACAAATGGTATCACTGTTGTTACTCATTCTTCTTTCAGTGGCTGTTTAAGGTAAAAAAACATTTGTCAATCTTTTATTTTTATGTAACACAATACAGTAATCTTTTGCTTATACAAAGTTTTACAAGCACTCCCTCAAACATTTGTCCCTCGTTCGGTTGCTTTTTATGCATACAAGCCCAGCATCCAACAATGTTTTTTGCTCATACTGTACTGTACTTGCTCTACAATTGTTCGCCTTCATCAAACAGGTCATCTAGAGTCATCTACATCTGCATCGCAGAATGGGTCCATCTCATCTCACACTCTGTACATTTACATAAGTCCGCATTCAGACAGGAGCAAGTTTGGACATCCTCAACACCTCCTGATTTGCAATTAATTTCTGCTGAACAACCTCGCAGAAAACTTTGTATCCGACCTTGTAGTGCTCTAGCGTACTTTCAGGCATCATATCAGAAGACCTTTAGGATGAGATACAATAGAATAAGTTTCAGCCTATTTATAAGTTATTCAAAATACGAACATGGACCCAAAAATTAAACATAACTTAAATAACAAGAATTGAATTGGCAAAGAATTCATTACAGGCCATCCCAACTGTAACACTGAAGTTGGGACTGGGCCCAACTATTGTTGGGGCGATTCTACAGTAGTAGAGTTGAGACGGAACAACTACGCTATGCTCTGTTTTTCAAAAAGATACACATTTAATGTATTGGGGCACTGTCATCATTATATGGATGAGTTAAATAAAAAAGTAACATCAAATCAGTCACAACTTTGAATGAAACTACTGCATGAGACCATTTTATTCAAAGTACAAAGAACATTCCAATCATGGTGAAAGGGACAGAAGAAAGATCAACCATATGTTTTTGTTTACTTAAAATTCACCTCACTCTTCAGGCTGCCTCCTCTTCCTTGTGAGAAATCGAGTGTAGTTCTTGTAACAAGATGCATGGTACCTAACTTCAAGAGACACGCAATCTTTATCTCGTATATGGATAAGGACATCTTTATCCTTCTTGGCCTCTGCTGCCTTTCGAAGCATACCTCAATTAAAAAGGAAGACGAAAGAAGTATTTAAGTATTTGTTGTAATGATAGAATAATTACTAGTGGTCAACATCATTTAGTGTGGTGTGTGTAATCCTGTACCCATTCAGTATGTCGAGGAATATAAAAAAAAGAGGGGACGATTATTAATTGTATTCGGTCTAGTGAATCAAAACTCAATTTTAAGTAACAATAATTGAAACGGTAAAACAACAAAACGCATTCAAAAACAGCGGGAAAAAACCCATTATGGCAGGAATATTGCACTCCACTATCTTCTCCATGTTGAGTTGCCTTCTCAACTTTATGAAGATTATGCTTTTGTCGGCCCACAATTGAGCGTTTTCACCCAAACCTATTATTTGTAACTCTTTGGTCACGTTGCTGAGACCCAAGAGCTACAACGGACCACAGGTTAAAATTTTGCCAATATTTTTTTTGGGGGAAATGGGTAGGCTACCTTTAAAACATTCAACAAAAAACGTTGACAATATTTGCCAATTTTAACACCTGGTCCGTTGTAGCTCTTTTATAAGGGACGTGACCAAAGAGCTATGATATTTACACAGTTAACCCCAACCAACCTCTTCTAAACTAAATGTATATTCTTCTTGGCCTAGCATTTACTACTACTATAGGCCTTCCCCCAATGACCATGATTGATGACCAGCCCCTGCTACCTAAAAACTCATCGACAAAATCTAGACAATAATCTAGGGAAACAGATTAGTTCATTTCAGTACTGCTTACCTGCATCTTCACTTTCAGCCTGTCTGAGTTTATCCCTCACACGTTTCTTGTTTACGTTGATTAGTAAATCAACCTTCTTGCATACATAACATTTGGCCGGCAATACGGGACCCGATTGATAGTGACCCCGTTGACGAGGCCGACTTCACTCGGGTTTTTTAGGAGGCGAATGTGCTTTCTCAAACGGTGTAACCTCCTTACAATGCTTTTCCGCTACAGTCAGACATTTGGAATCAATATACCGACGGTAACACTAGCGTGAAACCTGATGTCTGGCTGCTTTTCACGAGCTTCCTCTAAGAAAGTTCAAGCAGGTCTAGGCTTACCAACTTCTCTGCGAGTTCTTTTTCATTTCCAGAAAGATTGATCCATTTTTTTGAGCACTCTACAATCTTTGACCATCGCACATTTGTAACAAATTGTGCTTTCTCAGCTGTAACAGATTTTTACGTGAACAAAACACTTTGGATTTATCGCGGAGTCTTCCTCACTCGACCGAGGCATGGGCGCCGCCATGATTGTTTTGATCGTCACATATAACCTATGACCTAGGTTGTGATTGGCGAATTTGGATCACATGGTGTCGGCGCGCAGGTATTCAAAACAAAATGTAACCAGCCAACGTACGGTATCACAACCGTAAACGGTGCTCGATCGCTGTCGATTATTTAGTGCAATTTTTGGTCGATAATTACTCAAATTTGACTGGCGTTTTTGTGGAGAACTTTTCGGAATCGTAATCTCTAGCAATTACCATATTAAAAACTGCAGAGTTTTCTTAGACCCACGGGGGTCGGAACGGGATGAAAAGGTACATTTTAGCCCGTATGGCCTAAAAACAATTTCAAGCCAAATATAAAGTTTATAGGGCCTATGGGTGCCAGCCCACGATCCCTTCAAAAAAGAAATGTTACCCAAAATCAATTTGTTTGCACATTTTTTGCACTGCTGACATTCTACAGAGAAACCAAGAGATTCTATTTGTCTGGCCATTCTAATACCCACAACCAGACCTCAAAATAAACATCTCAGGTTGCTGGAATGTCTGAGCAACGACAGCAAGTGACAGGATGAGTGATTACATTGGGATTAGTGCGGTAACATCAATGGGTTACAGCTGTACAGTTTCAATGGGTTGTCTGCTGGCAAGGGCTTACTTTGAAAGCTGCATACCGGGTCACCCCAGGTTTTTTTTTTTTTACCATGTTATCAGGCACTGTATCAATAGAGAACTTATGCAAAGTGGCTGAATTTGGGTTTTCCATGACGTAGTAAACAATAATTGTTTACAAAGACACTAAATGGTTTAGAGCGATGTCCCAGCGCAGGGTTTAGAACAGACAAGTAACTAACGCTAAGTCAGATACGACATGTCCGATCTACATGTATGTACTGTGTGCGCCGCCATGTTGGGTTTTGGACATCGTTAACAATAAATATACGGCGTAATTCACAAATCATACATGAAAAAATACACTATAACGTTAGACTAAAATAACATAAATTTTTACAACTTTTAGAAGAATTCGATATAAATGAAAACTGTGACTAGATTTTCCGGTCGGCGGCAATAAACACCAAACTTCCAAAGGTGCTTTTTTCGATTTTTTCAACCGAGTTTGGGTCACTAAATGATCGGTTTCTTCACAAAGATAGCAGTTTGGTGAACGAAAATTACACATCAGACAAGCCGTTCAACCTCCGTCGAATCTGGGAAGTACTAATCCACAGCAACTATTTATCCCAGGTCACGAGAAGACCCTGGAAGCAAGTCCAGTGAGAATGGGAGTGGCCAATTAAAAGATGGTAAATCGTGGTTTTTTAGCCTGCCACTAGAGTGAGCTGAGAGCTGTGATCACGTCACCAATCATATTTTTTTAAATGTTAATTTAATCTTCCAAGGTTTTTATGTGTTATATATTTTTTAATTTGAACTTCCTGTTTGGACCGGAAGTAAAGGTCACTCTAGTAGGCTTGGGCGGTTCCACAATTTCTGGAACCGGTTCGGTTCCAAAAAAAAGACTCGGTTCCGAGTCGGAACCGGTTCCAAGAGATTCAAAGAAAAACATAAGGATTACAGAAAATAATAAAACATATGCCCTACGGTATATTCAAACTTCGTTGTGTCCCTAATACGAAACGAAGAAGTTTCAATTTTCAACCGCAAATGCAGTGATGATAATGTTGTTTAATTTAAAATATGTTTCAGAAACTTTAAAGAAACGTTTTGGAAACGTTAAGCTAAGTTAGAGATTTGTTTCCATTATCCTACCGTTAGCAAACAACGTTACAAGCCGTGCGAGTACATGCCATGGCTTTGCATGTACATGCATGCTTCAGGGGTTGGAGCAATCATGGAGGATGGAGCAATTAAGCAATTATACCACCCCCTATGCACAAGGTAGCGTACTACCGTCCATGCCTATTGAAATTACATTAAGAACACTAGCAACATGACTAACTTCGTCACAAGATTATCCATTGATCATTCCACGTGCTTTCAACATTTTCAACAACATTTCCATAACCAAAGTATCCATGTTATGGGGCCAATTTATAAACAGGGGTTGGAGCAATTAAGCAATTGCAACACCCCCTACTACCGTCCATGTCGTTTTGCCGTATTGACAGTACATAACTTCGTCACAAGTTTATCCATATTACGGGGTCCCCTTGATCACTCCACTTCTCAAGACACGTGCTGTCAACATTTGTAACAACATCTCCAACAACATCTCCATTATAACCAAAGTATCCATGTTATGGGGCCACTTTATAAACAACTCAGTGACGCACAATAATACTACTAACGCACAGACATTGCGGTTTGCTTCAGTTGTATGTGTGGCGCCTTCACAAGTTTGCCGTAGTCTAGAGTTACATGTACATTTTGTCGGTCACTCATCAAAGAGAATCGGGTATTTTGACTGGAGCCGGTTCTCGGCTCTAGAGTTGGAGCTCAGAAAACTGCGTATTTCAATTGGAGCCGGGTTGGTCCTCAGAGTCGGGTATTTTGCTGGAGCCGGCTCTGACTGGGACTCGGCTCCCAGCCGGCTCTGGGACTCGGCTCTGGGAACCGGGTATTTGAAGGACTCGGTTCCGGAACCGACTCTTGCGAGTACCCGGTTCTTTAAAAGAGTGGAACCGCGGTTCCGATTCTTAATTTGGAATCGGGTAGAACCGGGTACCCGCTGGAACCGCCCAAGCCTACACTCTAGCTACACTTCTGCGAAACACATTTCAGATATTTAATTTTCTTTACGAATCAACAATTAGGAGTTTAGTTTGTTGTTGCAGGAGATAAGATTCTTCATAACAGTTGAATGAATTAAAAGTAATGTTACGAATCTTACCCTTTGATTTTGATAAATATTAGCACCCTCTATTTCACTTCTTCCACTTCCAATATTTTGCTTACGATGCAATTTCAAGCAGTCTAAGTCCCAGGGTTGTTTCCCCGGACCCTCGATTGTCCGGTATGAATATGCAATCCTTACAAGGACGCTACTTTTGCTCATGCGTATCCAGCGCCAACGCAATGTATAATGCAACACCAGCGAGAGCCTTGCGTGCGTGCCACACCCTCCCGCCACGTGGCTTGGAGCCGTCCTTTGGACTTAGTCTATTTTCCGAATACTTTCCTCGGAGTCCACCCCTTCACACCTTCACACCGAACACGGTTCGTGGGTGAACCACGGCCAAACAGTCACCGTGACTGACCCGCTCAGTCATTAGCCGTGTCCCGCGTGTATAGTGCTCCCTACCCAAGCACAGCCGCTGTTCCCCTCGTGCAGTAATAGCTTAGTATCCAAGCAAAATAGCTTAACATGTCCGGTAAGCATTTTTGCCCTTGAACACGCCCTCCTTTCTAAGTTGTCACTCACTTCACTTTCGTCAAATACCTTTCCTTATATGGAACAAGGACCTGTTGTATACCCTGATTTTGCACACGTTTCTACCCTTAGACGCGGAAGCCAAGCTTCTCATTGGCTAAGACGCTAAACTAGGCTAATGTTTTATTCATTCCTAGGCACCAGATTTCTATATAATCCCCGAGATTTCCTGATCTCGGGGAAGTGCGGTTCCGAATAATATCTGTGCGACTCGATCCGATCTATGACAGTGCGATATACCGAACTATTACGGTCCAGAGCCTCGTTCGTTGAACCAATGGTGCAGAGCGTCGATATGACCATTGCTTCGCCTAGCTATGCGGTCTGATACACACTCTGGCCCCGTCCAGACACCCCGTGTAGTCAAGCCCCGGTGGTCCCCGTCGTAGAGACCGACCAACCGCCCGTCTCTCGGTATAGCAGTGCCCGTACCGTATGCCCAGTGACAAGCCGCATGAACGAACGATGGTCCCCACTGACTGTACCCAATAGTTGGTATTCGTACACCCTATTCGGAACTTAGCACAAGTATATAAGTTTAACTATTGACATGTACCTATACGCTACCACTCCTGTCATACATGTTACTAGTGCCATTGTTAAATAGTGATGTTAATAATAAACCAACCCCATTGATTGAGATTGTCACAACAAAGTTTGTGTCCGACTATTATTTTGTTGACCCACAAAAGTGGGGAATGCAACAGTAATTTCAAATTCTCCCCACGTGAAGTTAACTTCCAGTTACATCATGTGACTGCTTTTGTATTTTTGTTGAATGCACTGTGATTGTTTCTGTTCCAAACTTGATGAAATTTGAGAAACTTTAGATTTTGTTCGAATACCCTACCATATGTTCGTAAGAATATTTTACATTTGAACTTCCATCACCAGATAACGTAATTATGACGTCATAACAATGAGAAACATGTACACGATATGGCCAATACTGATTGCAATTATGAAGCTTGTGTGATCTTTACTTTTAGTCAGGGCCGGATTTAGGACTGGGCAAGCTGGGCAGTTGCACAGGGGCCTCCACAACCAGGGTCCTCCACATATTTCATGAAAAAAAAATTGTAAGGAAAAATGTAGGCTGACCTGAACGACACGCACGTATCAATTAAAACCATATTGCGCGCCTTTTACGTATGGTTTGCAAGAGTCAAGTCTCGTAAAGTGTCTGGTCTGTAAATATATGTACTGTACTATATTCTTGTTATGATTGATCATGATTGACCTGCTTGCTTGCTTGCTTATTCAGATTCTTTCTACTTGAAAAAAATTACTTTATGGATGACTGTAACTATGTCTTGTGACTCTTGTCACCTTTTAGTTTTTAGTATTCTAAGGTAGGGTGGGCCTCCACTACTGAAGACTGCCCAGGGGCCTCCACATGTCTAAATCCGGCCCTGCTTTTAGTGTAATAAACTCTGGAGGAACATTGGCGCGAATAAGAATGAAGAATAACTCGAACAACATCAATAGATGTTTGGACAACCTACGGAGGCAGAACACCTACAAAAGAAAACAAAATCGAACAATTTCAATAGGTGTTCAGTAACCCGAATACTTAAAGGGACAATATCGTCACGATCAACAGGGCATGGAATCGGAGTGCTAGTTTTAGATTAATTCAATATTACCCTATAGGTTATATTACCGTTGCTGCTGCATAAATGAGCCAGTAATTTTCAGCCACTGTGTTCATCAAAAACTAGGACACCGATTCCATGTCCTGTTAAAAGTCTGTTCTGCTTGTGACGATATTGTCCTTTTAATAACTTGGCATCATGAATGTAACAAAATAAATGATGATAATTTTGATTTGTTTTTAAATTCTGAAACAGCAAAAAAGTTTGACATTTTTGGGGCTACCCTGTTGATTACACTGTACAAATGGTGTTTAGAATTTACACACACGCAAAATAAAACGCGTTTAGGAATGCGTTTAAATGCTAAACGGCCATCCTCTGTACATGTCACCAAACTAGACGTGCTTAGCTTTTTGACACCTGTTCGTATGGTTTTTAGCACTCAAACACACATCACAGAAAAGCACAATCTAAACATGTTTTAGGCTAAACATGTGAAAAAGTGAGTACAAGCTAAGTGTTTAGAAATGTGTTTAAATTCTAAACATCATTTTTACAGTGTACATTCATTCGTACTCGGGATCTACACCGCGGCCGTAGCGTGACGCGTTACGCTAAGTGAAATAATGTCGTGGATCTGAAACTTCACATATTGGTTTTATGCTTATTTATTGATTCTCATAAAGTATGAATTCCCATGAATACCTTTCACCAATAATTCATGCTTTAAAGGGGCACTCTTGTCATGTTTTTCGTGCGCTTAGAATTTACATGGCGCAGTTATGACACGTCCAACCTGACCGCAAGATTACTTGAATATTGCTGTCAGGTCGGGCACCTTTAATATAATGACTGCATGCGTCAGCAATGTTTCACATGGGGTGTCAACTGGCGGTTTAATTGTACTGTACATTATAAGCTCACGAAAAGCACGATATGAGGGCATCCGTAAAATGGGAAAAATAATTAAATGAGGCTTAACCTTTAGCACATTATAAGTGGTGTAGCGTAATAAGTGGTGAAATACTTAATTAAACGATGCAAGATTTACATGACCATTACATTTCTAGTGAGAGACAACATGGAGGAAGGAGACAATTAATATAAAACCCAACGCTTTAACAAGTAGAGACATTATAATGAGCATTATAAAAAATTTACTGAATAATCCAATCAGTTTTGTAACTATGCTACGTTGCGTCGAAAACCTAGCCCTCTATCACGTGAGCAACCTAACGGGTCACTAGTTACCTGAAGACGTCCGAAGGTTTCGGACGCAATGCAGCATAGTTTCAAAATTGTACGTTCTCTATGGTTCCAGTAACTGAATTATTTATGGGCTTTCTTTCTTGGCTTAAAATATAGGATATTTAGTTTGGACCAATCAGCTTTGAGCTTGTAAATTACTGAGCTTGTAAATACACCGATCCAGGCTGTCATTCAAACAGCACGTATTAACTTTCAATGTGGTCCAGTCTTTCCGTGATACGTGTTACTATGTCGGTCAAGCGCTTGGCTTTAATGCAGGCGATGGGGTGTGACCGAGTTTTCAATATTGCTAATGGTGGAACATTATTTGGATATGTGAACGGCACGTGAGACTCATAATGTTGTTGATAAGTTCAAGAAGCTTTATTTTAAATTGTATGAATTTGCGTATGAATTTGCAAATGAAGTGGGTGAGGGGCTGGGACGCAGCCGGAAGCTTTTCTGGTTTTCATTTAAAATGATTTTATTTAATAATTCGGGGGATAGAACTACCGTGCACAGATCGACAGATGTAATCGTACGCAAGTACATTTGTCTGTACGTGCACTCGAACTCGTGAAAAAGTACTTTACTACAAGTCTACAGTATTGCCTCAATTGAATTACAGTTGTCATTTACCAATATCATTTAAAAGATATAATAATAATAATAATAATAATAATAATAATAATAATAATAATAATAATAATAATAATAATAATAATAATAATAATAATGAGCGAATATCTTCGTTCAGGTTGTTTTACCGTGCGTTAGCCTGCATCTTTCTCCGTCTCAGGCTAATTATTTTTATTGCAGATATAGGAAAAAATCTTCCATTCGTCTTCAGTTTCTTTCCAAATGATGACACATCTATTATGAATCACATAAAATGCAAAAGAAAGAATGGTTTTAGTATAGTGGATGTCTTGTCGAAGCCCAGTTTTAAAATAAAACGGCGCAGTTTTATAAATTGAAACGTGTGTTTAGGCATATAATGAGGAAGCCAGTTACGTAAATATGTTGTAATATGTGTTGAGGCTAAACCCATAAATTCCAATTCAGATGAGTAATGCTGAACCTCAACCCATTAATATTGAGAATAAATGTTGTGCTAATTTGAGGAAAAGGTTGAGAACTTGATAGTTTGTGAGAGATTTTTAAACATTGGAAAAAAGGGTAGGTAGGTAATTTTTTCACTGATGTCCATTCCCACTGAACAAAAAGTGTGGGGTTAGGTATTTACCCCCCCCCCCCAAGATTTTACGCCCATGGGGGAAGTGGCAGCACAAACTTTCCAATGACCGGGGGGAGGGAAGAGAGATTCCGCTAATATTTAGTTATTCAATGTAACACATTATTTTTGCCTATTTTTACTTCCACGTGTGTTTTTATCTCGCTTGCATTCTTTTGTACGTTCTGTCTGTCTGTATGTCGTCAGTATGTTTGTATGTCTCGTTTGATTATCAAAATAATCAAATATGTTATAAGTTGTTTGTCTGTATGTATGTTGTAAGTTCTGTCTGTCTGTATGTCGTCAGTATGTTTGTATGTCTCGCTTGATTATCAAAACATTCAAATATGTTATAAGTTCTGTTTGTCTGTACGTATGTTGTACGTTCTGTCTGTCTGTATGTCGTCAGGACGTTTGTATGTCTCGCTTGATTATCAAAACATTCAAATGTGTTATAAGTTCTGTTTGTCTGTATGTATGTTGTACGTTCTGTCTGTCTGTATGTCGTCAGTATGTTTGTATGTCTCGCTTGATTATTAAAATATTCAAATATGTTATAGGTCGTGCAAGTTTCGTGACAATGTATTATATGGTGCCCATGGAAATTCGGAAGGGGAGTGCTAAAATGGGTGGAGGGGGATTAAACCACTGTATTAAAATGTACTTTTGATTTTAAATGTATTTATTTGAAATATCTTCAATGTTATAGGCCTATAATAGATTGCAATTCTTACATTAATTTCACTAGATCCCTTTGTGCTTATCAAGTTAGCTGGCTGACAACACAATATATAACACAAATTCCAGATGGCGCCACAATCGAATGAGGTGTATGCAAGTTGCCCAGAAATAACGTATATGTTTTGAGGTATGTGCTCGCTTTTTGAATAAAAGGAATATAATTGCTTCTATATTAAGGGAATAACATGTTGCCGGGCTGTCTTTACCGCACTATAACGACGGGTTTTGGGCGTGGTCACCAAAAACGGGTGTACACTAAAAACGAAAGATAAATGTACGTGCATGCATGACGATAAAAAAAAATCGCCAATGAAGCTTCACATCTGCTGTACTTACTTCCCATCGAAGTTCACGGTAGAACTTGCACCGTAGCCTGTTCTCATTTCCGAGTCGAGTATATACCGTGAACTCAAAGGCAGTATCTCGGAATTTGTGTCTGTAATGCTGTACGTGAACCCGATCCAGTCGTGCAGCCGTTCTTCGATTGCTGCCAGAATTAAAGCAATGAATTGTGTGTGTGAGAGAGAGAGAGAGAAAACAGAAGGAGTTACAACGGCCACTTTCTTATCTTGCGACCTTCACCAGCCCCATAAGAAAATCACATGGTCTCCCACAAATGTGCTTTTCGTAAGCGCAGTTGTTTGATCATTAAAATCGACCAAAGTGAAGGTGAGTTGTGGGTTTGTTTGTTATTTTTGCAATTTATAAATTCCCTAAAAATTCCCTTGCGAACACCGAAAAAAGTGTTATTTTGAAGAGGTGATTTGTTTGTTTCTGTTCAATCAAATTTCACGTGTACGCAATGATGTTTTCCTTCCTCCATATGTTGGGTTCTAGTGCTCGGAGTAGACTTTTTGCTTTCTTTGTAGCCATTGTGTCACTACACGTACCCATAGAGACCTGTGTCCTTTCTCTATGACGTACCCTGCATTTTCAGTGTGGGTTCCAGCGAATTGTTTTAAACAACATTTTGTTGTGGGCAGGGGGTGATCACACCGAAAAAAAACCACACACACACACTGTGGGCAAATTGTTACCAACAACATTAGATATTTACCGACAGACAAATAGTGATGAGGGCCATAGCAACCCTACCCTGCTTTACGTTTATTCTACTTCTTTGACCAATCGTAAAACACAAGCATTATTTCATAACAAATAGCATACCTTCGCGTCCCCTCACGAGCTCCTTGCCCATGGGATAATACATCGCTTCGGGATGGAACATCTCGGACATGGCCACAGTGTCGTTGGCAACTGCATAGTCTTCAAACAATTTGTTCAAACGAGCAATCTCTGTTTGTTTAGCTGAAAAATAACAAAAACAATAATGTTAATCATATTAATTGTCATTTTTAAAGCGCTTATATACACCACATATTCTAGACAAACATAATGATCCCAGATTCACAAGAAACTTACTTGGTGTAAACATGATGGTATCAAACATCCCTTGGAATATTTCTGTCGGAGGTGATATTTAGTACAATTTAATTCATTTATTTCGGGAATGAATTGTTATCCTACGAAAAATATGAATGCATTTTCACTGCATTAGTCCAAAAAAAGTCTCCTGTTTCTGGTCATCGGTCGGCTTCAAAATCAGTGCGGTGACGCGCTTTTTTCGGCCATCTTTTTTTTCTTTTTTTCCCAAAAGAAATACGTGATACATTGTATACACAGGACCAAATTTCCCACATACAAACAAAGTAGGGTGGCTGAGAGATGCCTCACAAATCGGGGAAATGTTCATACCCCTATGTGAAAAAGTCGTTTAAAAATGCCGACGCGCGAGTCTTAGGCGAAGCGCGCGGGGACCAGAAACCGGGATTTTGTTTGGCCTTAGGAAACACACTCGTCCCATTTTATGCATGAGAAAACCCCCAGAACTTTGGGTCTTCATAAGTGATTCCTCCCCTTCAATTCGCACCTTTACGCCACGCGGTTGGTTGGGGCATTCTACCTCCATGGTTGGGGCCATAGGGGTAAGCGGATTTATTTCGACTCTTGTGCGATCTGTCTGCCAACACAGTGTAAGGTCACTTCCCACAGAGCAATAGATAAGTGGACCGCCTACCAACATAGGGGCTGGTTAGCTCAGTTGGTAGAGCACTCGTACGGTATTTTACGTCTAAACATCTTAAATAAAAGTATCAGTCTTCAAAGTACATCTGAGCCTATACAGTTTTAGCATACATTTCCCTTCACGTGTATTACACGCTATATAGGCGGTAAACGGGCGTGCGTTCGTATGGTTTTGTTAACACTAAAATATTGCCTGACGAATACCGCGAGGTTCCGGCTAATACGAGACAATATTGTGTCAGTCCGGCGGACCTCGTGTTAACGAAAGCCGAAATGTATATCAACATCGCCTAATATGTCAGCTTACCTTGAGTACACGTATTGTCACCATTGGTCGGTACGAACACCAATCCAACTACCAAAAACATACACAGGTAGCCGGAAATAGACACAGTGTGTTGAGGTTCTCCACAGGAAGACATTATAGTGCTGATTGACTTGGTCTCAAATATGTGAGGTCGTTGCTTTGAAATGATGTGAGTCGTGGCTTGTGAACGCTTTGTCGTATCTCTAATGACTTAATTAATACACGGTTTAGGGATTATTAAACGAAAAATAGGACTGATAAATACAATTAACATGTACTAGTCTATGTGGAATTACCACGCCCATCGTCTGTGCGCACCAATCCCTAACTGACCTTTCTCTATGCGACTTTGTCAGGCTCGCGATCACATTTGCATATTTCGCCCACTTTTGATGATTAATTATTCATAACATGGAAGCTCTTCACCGCCCTTATACACACACGCGCAAACACCTAATGCTTGCATTAGTGCACGGTGATCATCAAACACAAACTCCGTTATTTCTTAAAAAGTTTGTATCTTTTGACGTATTAAAAATACGAGTTCTTAGAAAAATAATACGGTCATCAGGGACCGTGATTGTGAGAGACTAATGTAAATGACTGTCATTCTTTGAAGGTATGGATTACTGAGGATTATGATCCGAGACAATACGTTAATTTCAATAAGGATTAAACTTAATGTGTTTTTGATGATGGGCACGGCTACCTATATGTATAGGCTATGTCCAGATGTTACATCATATGCAATGTGCAGTACTATGCTGAATACGCCTAAAACGCTAACAAAATTTGCTTGGTTCAAACATGGAGGAAGGAATTTCCTTCCTCCATGGTTCAAACAAGGTTCAAAGCTACACACAAAGACAGCTTTATTGACAGTTTAAAGTTAGATTATTCACTTGTTGCTTGAGTAATTTGACAAAAATTCAGTTTTGAACATATTAACCCCGTTATATAAAAGGAAATTTTAAAATAGAAATGAACATTGCCTTCACAGAAGTAGATATATATTTTTACATTTGTCCGCATAATGGATATAATAACGAAAATTATATCAGTTATCTCATAAACCTTTACGAAGCTAATACATGAGTATAAATAAGTCGGCCTTGTAGAAATACAACATTTGAAATCTCCTTAATATATGGAGCTTTCGTAACTATTCAAAATTTCCTCTTTTTTCGTGCTGGGCATGTTTTCTTCACTGCGTGCTAAGCAGGATTTTGAATCTAAACAATTATATAAGAATAACATTTTGTTTATGTTCCAGAAAAGTTACGTCATCTAACCGAGTCTGGCAGAAAAATATGCTGGCGCCTCTTACGTATTGAGAATTAAGCCCTTTTCACACGAGCACTGATAACAAAGGTCCTTGGTAATGGGCGCCAGTTGTCTGTCGCCTCGGCCGTTTGCGATTTTTTAACAAACTTTCACACGACTTCCACTCACGCCAAAACTAACGTCCCTCGTTTTCCATGGAGGGTCAAAGGTCATGATTGTGCAATCCAATATTTCACTGGTACCGCGCGCAGAGCTTATTCACTGAACGCTTTTGTCTACGTTACCAGTTATTTTCCCGCAAAGATATACCCGTTGTGCGAAGTCAAATGTTACTTTCTCCCACATTTTGTTTTCATTTCCTTCCCATTTCCCGACAATTTTATTCTCGTTTTATTATGGATATCGAATCAAGTATACTTGCAACAATTCCGACGGATTCACAGAGCCAGATTTCTAACGTAAGGCCATCCAACGAGAAAAATAAAGTTTGAGTTACGATGAAACCGTTTCATTCACTGATCAACGTGATGGGGACCGGGCGGGACGGACGTACAAGTCGTTTTCCAACACACATCCGGGATTTATTGCAAGCTGATTTAGTGACGCGTTCTGCGCATGCGAAATGATACCGCCAAAGCAAGGGTTCCCTGTTTGGGCGCACGAAGCGTTTCACACGACCTATCGTGGCGATTTTAACATCGTTGCGATTTTTTGGAGGAGGTCTCGATCTCTGTTATAAATAACGAGGGTCCGTGGTAATTATTTAACAAGGATAGCTTTCACACGACTGGGATTTGCTATTTTTTAACATGGATGCGATTTTTAGTCAAGGTCCCTTGTTAAAACGGTCTCGTGTGAAAGGGCCTTTAGTGCTATAATCGTATTTGCGTCCAGGGTTGGCAGAGATGCCTGGCTGCAGTGTGGACGGGGTCTATCGACAAAACAACAATCGATCAATGAACGACATGAAGAAAACTAATGCAGAGCAAGCCAACCAGTTTTTCCAGACGTGAAATGAAATAGAAAATAAAGTTGTTTACAGAAAAGCACTGTTCCGAACGGAATCATTACCAATATAATATATTGCTAAAATAACATTTAAATAATAAAACAATAATGTGTCGCCCAAATGTCCCCAAAGCAATTCACCGTAACCAACTGCACTAATAAACACAGATGTTAAACTCTTTTGAAGAAATCCCGCCTAAAATCAATTATAATTTACGACATGTGTTAGTCTGACAGCTACGGTGATATATTACCGAAAATAAATATATGCAGTATTTTAACAAAAGATAATTTCGACCAACATACGTCAGCCATAATTTTGAATTTGGGGGGAATTTACACATTCATCTCCCATCCTCACTCCCAAGGAAAGTCGTCATAGTTTATTGGAGATAGATCCCTCACCCGTTGTGGTGTACACCAACTCATTTGGTGCATGTTTGGTGTACACCACTCCTTCATACACCAAATGTACACCACAAACTCTTAACAAAAATTATAGGTATATACACTAAAACTACGCCAATAAATCTTTGTTCACAGAGCACTACACCAAATATACACCAAAACTACACCACAAAATCTTGCACATTTTTTAGTACACTGCAAAACAATGTTGTTTGTTTTATTCATCACAGATTCTGTGTACTGATTATGGGGCGGATCCAGGGAGGCAATAAATGGGGAGCACGTAGTACAAAAGTTGGAACACATACGAAAACAGTAAATTTAGAATGTGTGGTGCTTAAAAACAAAGGTGGAGCCCGGGGCCTAATGAGTGACCATCCCCCCCCCCCCCCCACATTCCGCTGATTCCAAATGGGACTTGCTTAAAAATCCTGCTTTATAAAATAAAGGTAAATACTGGCTATAGAAATTCTTATTCTTGTAACCATTTAATTTTATCATGGGATCACTGAATGTTAGACCCTATTGGACTTGGAGAAAAACATTGTTTTTGCTGTTTTATTCACATGGAGTACCATGGCCGAGCGGTTTAGTTCATCGGATTTGTGTTCTGATGGCTGAGTCGTCAGAATGTGGGTTCGAATCCCAACCGTGGTAACTGTGTCCTTGAGCAAGACACTTTACCACAATTGCTTCTCTCCACCCAGGAGTAAACCTGTGAGGGCAGAGTTGGTTGTTGTGTTTGTACATGTACATGTACATA
The DNA here is from genome assembly GCA_029582265.1 of Zoroaster sp. YZ-2022. Classification (NCBI taxonomy): domain Eukaryota; kingdom Metazoa; phylum Echinodermata; class Asteroidea; order Forcipulatida; family Zoroasteridae; genus Zoroaster; species Zoroaster sp. YZ-2022. The sequence continues at coordinate 26,587,087 of CM055822.1, read as the reverse complement.
TTGGACATGTAGGCTTTGACTTGCATATAAGCTAACGTTATTCCTATTTAACACTTTGTGTACTTTCATTTTGTGCAAAAAGTCTGTTTTGAACTCATGAAAGTTATCAATCAAGTATACAGGACGGTGTCTACATTTCAGTTGACGATGTTTATCATTATTATGGCTGTAAAAACAGATTTGAAAAGTTTGTGTGCTAGTCAGTAGTAGTAGGTGTAACGCGCGCCTGAAATGCTGCGACGTTCCTATAAGTATAGAAAGATAGTTTGCATAGACCAATCCAATGACAAGGTAAGAAAAGAAAGAAAATCAATTAATAATTAATTCAAAATGAACAAACTATAACACTAAACCAGTAATGTAATTAGTAAGAACTTTTGGGATATAGATATATATAAATAAATTAAGGAAGAGTAACAACTAGGTTATCAATTAATTATCGATGGTGCCTTCAAATTCACAATATTGTCTTTGTTTATACAAGAAAGGTTTTAAATAAATAAATTTGCTTTTATGCGTTCTTTCAGCTGGACTTGACTGTCCTCTTTGAAATTCACAGTGGTTTTATTTGGGTAAACAAAATATTTTACATTTCAGCGATTCCAAATAAAATACCACCCAAACAAATTGATAATTTGTCTGCCAAAAAAATACGTTTACTGTACCGCTTCTGTGTTACATTTATCTACGTTGCCTTTCAAAATGGCCTTTCAAAATGGCCTCTCAAATTGGCCTTCTGACGCTGTATATCAACAAATACGGCACGCTGGTGAGTCATTCAACAAAAAAACGCGATGGGCCCACCACAATTTTATCCAATGTCGTATCCCGTGTTGCATCCCGGTGTTGTATCCCGTGTGCAAAATCTGAAGTAGTTTGTGGAGCTGGCCTCTCTACTTTATCGCATTTTTTTGCTAAGTGTCATTGATCGTCAGGCTAACGGGATGGGGAGCCGATCAAGGTGGTGGTCATTATGTCCACCTAGAAAATCGTTACAATTCCCAAATTTATACACTCAGATTTAAAATTAAATTATTCAAACTGTTATCTGTAACAGCGGCCATTTTTAACTTTCAAATAACCATTATGGCTAACAATGACGTCATTACTATTGTATTATTTAATATGGGTATCTTGCCCCTTATTCTTAAAACAAAACATGTCTAGTTTATGCTAAAAACCCTTCGGAATTCTTTAAGCATGCCTCTATATATACGTCAACAACATCATGGCTTCTATAACTTGTAAAACTCAAGTAACAGTGGTATACAAATAGTAGTCCGTCCACTATAAAACTGACCAGTGACCTTAGACACCCATAAACTAATCATAAAACTTCACTAAATAATATGTTATCAAATGCATTTATATATCATTGAAATAGTACTACTCACGGTCTTTCAGGGCTGAACTTGGCCTAAAATCATATTTGAAAATGTAGGCAAAGCAGCGCTTTGTTTTTACATTTTCCCAAGCAGCTGTATACCACTTCAAACAGTCAGAATTTTGCCTCGTTTCAAATTCCGCTGCAGACGCACCTCAAGCCAAGCATACGCTCGGAAAACACATACGTCACAACATAACAATCAAAATTCACTTTCACCGGTCACCATGGCTCTTTAAACTAGGACAAAAGTTTGCGTGAACACGTAACATTTGTAAATACATCTTTATTCATGAAAAATAGACTTGTTACCAGTCTGACTAAAGGGTTATTTACAAGGGGACATCAGTTGTTACAGTGGGATTGTGTCTGTACAGGTGTGTATAACTTAATTGTCATCTATATGTATACTCACAATGATCCATCAAATCCCAAAGATTCATGTGGACATAAAATGTGTAATTCTAAGTTAATTTATCTTTTTGTTTACATATATGTATTTGTTTTCATATCAAATCATTTTGTATTTTGTTTTCTAAACAGTTCTCTCATATTGATGCGTCATGAAGAAGCAAGGATAATCACTGCGCCATCTACAGACTCATCGGAGGATACATTTGGATTGATCCAAGACACCTCTACTCCACCAATACAACTCTAATTTTCCCAAAATATTCCAAAAAGAGATTATTTTTTCATGCTGTTGTAATTTTCAGTTTAAGGGACAGTATTGTCACGATCAGAGCCGACTTTCAACAGGGCACGAAATGGATTTCCGCAGATGAACACAGTGAATGATAATTACTGGCTCGAATATACAACAACAACGGTAATACACGTATGGCCTTATCATATCATGTGGGTATTATATTCAGTCTCTGAGCTAATCTAAAACTAGCATTCCAATTCCATGCCCTGTTGATCGTGATGACTGTCCCTTTAAGCTAACAAGCTGGTAATTTTATGCAGAAATGTATTTTCTGTAATTAGTTTGTATAGCATCATGTACAAGTACATAATACGTACAGTGTGTATGTCAAGTATACGGAGTGAATACACGCAGGGAACGATTTCGTTCAAACATTTTGCATAGCAAAACTGCGATGCAAAAAATGAATTTGCATAGCAAAATATTTTTTTGTATAGCAATCTGTGAATTTTGTGTAGCAAATTTAAAAATGCTTAAAATTACAGTATGTAGTGTGCATAGGTAAAGGTTTTTTTTTTAAGGCGTTACTGTCGTTTGGCTCATAATATGAATGTCCAAATTTTACCAGAAATAGGCCTAATAATTTTTAGTGTCCGGAAATTGAGCCACAGGTAGTAAAAAAACTCCTGCGTAACTATTTTCGCCAAATTGCAGTCATTCATGAAAGTTAGTCCTCCGTCCATTTTCTTTTTTGTTTACATTATTATATCGATCGCTAAAACAGAGGCAAAAAAACAAATTACCGACTGCGACATGTTCGGGTGCTTTTCAGAGTGAATTTCGCCAAGTGTAATTTTACTTTGTGGTATAATCAAGCTTGCATTAAGAACACACTTTCGTACAGATTTGTCCTCTATTACAGTGTATGTGACAACCCCATAGGAGTGGAGTTTGTAAAGAAAAAGTTAAGTAAGTTAATCACCCTTCAATTCGCACCTTCACCAAAGGTTTGTTTGGAGGCGAATTAGTTTGAATCTCGCTTGGTAGCCAACACAGCGTGAGGTCACTGCCTGTAATCCAATGCAATACATGTGTGTGTGAGTTGGTTTTGTGTATAAGAGTGTGCAGTGTATATGTAAGGGGTATATATAGAGTCATGTGCATGCTCAGATGAAAATCCTATAGGAAAGAAAGAACAGTGAATTCCATCCCGGATCCTGTTTTTCTGTTAATATAATATAATCCTCCTAAATAATAATAAATCAATCCTTGAAAAGAAAACTAACATAATAACATTCATTTTATCATGGAGGAATGTGCTCTTCCTCCGTGATTTTACATAGTGTATATTGTTCCAGATAAGTACATGTAGTGTTGTAGCGGGGTAAGCTGCACAGATTTGTTTTGGCCGCATATTCTATTAAAAAACAGACATATTCAAAGTTATTCATCCGTCCAGTTGCAGTTTGAAAGCTAGCTATGCTTTTTGCAAATCATCTGAGCGCAACCCTCATTGTGACTTATTTCAATACGTTTCATATGACTAAAAATACAAGAAAGGATCTGCACTTTTTTTCTTTCACGCCTACATGTTTGTGTTGCATTTCCAAAATATGCGTTGAAATAAGTCACAATGAGGGTTGCGGTCTGCATATTCTATTAAAAAACAGACATATTCAAAGTTATTCATCCGTCCAGTTGCAGTTTGAAAGCTAGCTATGCTTTTTGCAAATCATCTGAGCGCAACCCTCATTGTGACTTATTTCAATACGTTTCATATGACTAAAAATACAAGAAAGGATCTGCACTTTTTTTCTTTCACGCCTACATGTTTGTGTTGCATTTCCAAAATATGCATTGAAATAAGTCACAATGAGGGTTGCGGTCTGCATATTCTATTAAAAAACAGACATATTCAAAGTTATTCATCCGTCCAGTTGCAGTTTGAAAGCTAGCTACCGGGTATGCTTTTTGCAAATCATCTGAGCGCAACCGTCATTGTGACTTATTTCTATACGTTTCATATGACTAAAAATACAAGAAAGGATCTGCACTTTTTTTCTTTCAAGCCTACATGTTTGTGTTGCATTTTGAAAATATGCGTCTATAGTATACCCCATAAAAATGAGTGTTCACAGCCAAGTAAGAGCCAGCGCTTTAATAGATGGGTTCTAAAGCAACTGTAACTTTCTTTAAAATATAAATAATCAAAAAGGAAAAGGAAATCATGAAACAAATTAACTGAAATCACTTTTAGTCTTCAAACTTTAGGCAAATCTTTCTTTTTCTCTGAACCCCCTTTTCCGCAAATTCACCGTTTCCTTTGAATATGCGGCCAAAGCAAATCTGTGCAGCTTACCCCGCTACAACACTACATGTACTTATCTGGAACAATATGGGAGCTGAGATGGTTTCAGGAATGATTTATGAGCCTTATGAGCCTTATGAGCAGGGATAATAATATAATGCGCCTTGAGCGCCACTTAGTTGGTGGATACGTGCGCTATATAAATCTATACATTATTATTATTATTATTAATATACACTATGTAAAATCACTGAGGAAGGAAGAGAACATTCCTCCATGATAAAATGAATGTTATTATGTTAGTTTTCTTTTCAAGGATTGATTTATTATTATTTAGGAGCATTAGATTATATTAACAGTATAACAGGATCCGGGATGGATTCACTGTTCTTTCTTTCCTATAGGATTTTCATCTGAGCATGCACATGACTCTATACCCCCTTACATATACACTGCACACTCTTATACACAAAACCAACTCACACACACACATGTATTGCATTGGATTACAGGCAGTGACCTCACGCTGTGTTGGCTACCAAGCGAGATTCAAACTAATTCGCCTTCAAACAAACCTTGGGTGAAGGTGCGAATTGAAGGGTGATTAACTTGCTTCAATTTTTCTTTACAAACCCCACTCCTATGGGGTTGTCACATACACTGTAATAGAGGACAATCTGTACGAAAGTGTGTTCTTAATGTGATTTTGATTATTAAAAATTCGTCAGGAAAATGAGTGGTTGAAAGCGCGATCATATTGTGTGCCGAAATGATTCTAAATCTCACCACTACATACATGTATATAAATGAATGCTCATTTTGTTAATTTTCAAAAACTTTTATTATAAAACGAAGTTAGTAACGTTTCTAGAGTTCCTTTGTTGAATACGGCCGTAGTGATCGTATGAAAGCGCACATGTGAACTGAACACGGTACTATTGTGTCTAGGGGTGGCTCAATTGCTCAATGTTCCAACCCCCAACTCAGGAGAAGAAAAAATAAACACGTGCTAATTAGCTTTAAAAAACTGGGCGGTTGTTGCGTGCTTTCCATTTCGGGAATTTTGCCCGTAGTTAATTCATCAGCAGAAAAATATTGCATGCACATAGAATTTTAGGCATTGCGGATAAAACCTTTACGGATTGATGGGAAATAAAGTTGCATGTACGGATGCACATAGGTAAAACAAGTGCACGTGTTTACTATTGCATCAACACCGTTGCGTCGGCGTGAAGTCATCGTTGACCACGTACGTCGCACGGACGTACCCCCCGGCATGGTCTGGACACACGGAAACAAACCCAGTCGGGACGGATAGCTTGATATTTTTTGGTCGGAAATATACATGTAAACGTTATTTCGGGAAAGGTTTGTGAATATGGTTTCAAAAATGTTTATAAATCTGTTGAAATTTGTATCGCAAAATCTGCGATGCATTGTTTGAAATTCCATCGCAGATTGTCCAAATTACGTCGCATTTTAGTGCGATGCAATACAGGGGAAATCGTTCACTGTACACGTTATTTTTCTCATCCAAAAAGAACTTTCTTTCGAAAACAAACAAGCTTTCATAATTCCCACGTTTGCAAAACACCTTAAAAATACCTAGTAAAATTAAGATGTTTCATTGGCAACGTGTTTCAGGTCTTCAAGAAATGGCAAATCTGAAACACAAATTATAACCAACCCCGTACAGTCGTTTACGAGCGAAATATATATGAACCTCCCACCAATTTTGCTCATTCCCAAAGCTTGTGAGCAGCCTAGTACCCACTGCTCATGAATGCTAATAACATAAATTCCCACGTTTGCAAAACACCTTAAATTAATATACCTAGTAAATTTACCATGTTTCATTGGTAATGTGTTTCAGGTCTTCAAGAAATGGCAAACCTGAAACACAAATTATAACCATTTTGCTCATTCCAAAAGCTTATGAGCAGCCTAGTACCCACTGCTCATGAATGCTAATAACATAAATTCCCACGTTTACAAAACACCTTAAATTAATATACCTAGTAAATTTACGATGTTTCATTGGTAACGTGTTTCATGTCTGGAAAAGTTGCGGATTCTTCAAGAAAAGGCAAGTCTTAAACACAAATTGTAACCATGAACAGCGTTGGAGACGTTCAGGAGAAATTTTCTAAGAACTCCCCGTGAACTATTCTCATTCCCAGGGTTTATGAGCAGTCTCGTACCCACTGCTCATGAGTGCTGTTAAATAATGCACAGATGACATGGAGATTTCATTTAAGGATTACAGATTTGACCCTGCAAGTGAATCTCCTGAACAAATAATGGAGAAATCATAATTTTTGCAAGAGAAATAGCGCCACCACGCATATTTACAGGCGACACACTTTACCCAAGTGATATAAAGTCCACGTATTAATGATTTGTCTGGCGCAGCTTATAGACCCGCAATGTCTTCCCAACATTGTTTTTTATGATGTCATAATGAAGTTTTGACGTTATGGTGACGTCATCAGATATCGAATTACATCAAATAGAGCTTTAATATTACAAAAACTCATATCTCATTAACCACAAAGGAAACATTCACAATGTTTGCATCATATAGACCTCGAATTATGTGACACGTCGTACACAGGCATTACCTCATAATAATTCTCAATGAGAATAAAGTCACTATAGTGACATCTTATCGTTTTCAAAAATATGTTTGACGACGTCATCACAGATCAGAGCGCCACCTAGCTGCAGGGTAACATATTCCCATCTCAGAAATTATTGAACAGAATTTCAAAAAATAAGTATGATGATAAAAAACATCCAGTGTATTGCTTTCGTGATAAATTTAGTAACGTGAATGAACCGGAAGTGAAGATGTTCAGCTTTGCACATTATATGTAATTCAAATTATATATTATGAAAAATCATCTCCTGAACCAAAGTAGATAGTAACGTTATTTTTCATGAACTTTTATTGTGTCAGATGTATGACCTTCAAATAACCTGATCTGACCTTTACCTTCGGTCCAAACAGGAAGTTCAAATTGAACACATGCTAATGTAAAATTGATAGGACTTTTGAATATGAAATTGATATTTTATAATAACAGATGATCCACATTTGGGTCATTCCATGAACGTGGGACCAAAAGTGTGACATGGAGGTCAAAATTTCAAGTTCATTAAATAAAGAAAAAAAAATCAGTTTTGTTACCTTATTTATCATAGTTTTGTAGGTTGTCATCTTTTAAAATAATAGATACAAACATTAAAACTGGTGTCATGTATTTACTTTCTGCTTCACCTGATATGAGGTTAACGATGTAACAAAATTACAAGGGGACACCGTGTCTTGTTACGTTGTGTAATATACTGACTAAAGTTAATGGATCAAAATAGGGGAGACCCAAGAAATGTTTGTTTGTTGTCATAGTAGGTCTGTATGAGATGCAACAATAGGTGAAAGTTATAATCATCAGCTCGTACGTTGTAAGGAATAACACAGGCCCCAATATCTGAAATACATGAAAAACACAAGTGTACCACGTTCATGGAATGACCCATTTGCAAATGTGATTGTGACATCGTCGATGATAATTTGATCGAACCAGAAGTTCTCACGAACACTCGTGTTTGTATCAAAAAACACTTGCATGAGCTCGTTTATCCGTTTATCACACAGATTCTTGTATAAGGAAATTATACTAAATATTTTTAAATAGCTTTGTATGGTGAAAAGGATAAGTAAATACTGTTTGCGGTGACACCACGTAGAAATTCTCTTTTGAGTAGTAATTAGTTCTGAAAAGAAGTAGTTATTACACTTCAAAGTTTCGATCAGTGTGCTTCAAGAGACTGTTATCAGGAGAATGTTTCTCCAGTAGACGATTAGAGCATACTAATTAAAACGTCAAGTTGCAAAACGTTGCATGCCTTTGATTTTTTACAAATCTACCTTTGCCTCTGGAGAGAAAGGAGAAGTAGCCACCAAGGACAAATTACATTTACTGGTCAAAATTATTATCCGAAAGCCAACTTGGAGGAGTGAACATGATAAAAATTATTGTCTGAATTGTTCTCATCTCAGAGGAACATCTGTATTAAGCCAGCAACTTCCATGAATAAACATTGTTAATTAATGTTCACTTCTTTGTCATGACTTAGACATCTGCATTAAGGCAATAAAATAGTTACGGGGGGTGGGTGATGTACCTCTATTGTGCCCTCCCCCATAACTGAAAATACCAATTTATAATATAACCATGTCAGGCATTGCGAAAGTTCCCACAGGTGCTCATACACTGGATTGAGATTATTTTGACAAATATGCAATGTCATTAAATACACTGCCGCATAATCCACTCATTAAATGCAGGGGTGTGGTTTTATAAAAATTTAAAAATCATTATGAATGGGTAGCAGGCCTGGGTCTCCTTTTAGGGGAGGGAGGGAGAGAGAGAGAGAGATGATGATGATGATGACTGGTATGGGAAGGTAGCTACTTTATTTCATGACGAGCCGAAGGTGTTCTCACCGCTGTAAGCAATATACAGAAATCCGTCCTCGTCTTTGTGTTCCTCGTCGATGGCTTTCATTGTTGAACTGTCATCAGAAGAAAAGAAAAATAAGATTTAAAGAGACTTTTTAGTCATCTATATAAGCTAGGTAATTTACACATTAGTAAAGATTCAATATATTATTGCGTAGAGGATCAATAAATAGCTATTTGTGAAGTTCCAGCTCAATGGGTTAATACCAGGTGAATACCAATTCTATTACCTACATGAAGTGTGCCAGCCTGTTGGGATCCTTACCATGACATTGTACTCCAAATTCGCTCAAGCACAACGAGCATGGTTACAAGTTTTGCTACCTTGTCTGACCTGCCGTAAGCCTGGGTATCATGGGATTAGGCGCTTGACAACTAGACATGGAAAACTTAAAGTAGACGTGGGCGAACCATCAGCTGCAGGGCAAACAATGGGCGGACGCGATAAAAAGATAAAACCTGTAGCTTTGCATGGTGAAAAGTAAGACTAATTGCGGTGACACCATGTGAAATTCTATATTGAGTAGTAATTAGTTCTGAAAAGAATTAGAGGTTACACCACGACGTATGTCGACGTTTCGATTAGTATGCTCTGATCGTCTTCAGGAGAATGCCGGACTCTGGAAAATGTAGCTGCTTAAGTAGGCTGGTGGAGGATAGGGCGATGTCTGGATACTGGAGGATTAGTGCGTTGAAGCGTGCAGGCGGGAAACTGGTGAGGCTATAGGATCCTAGGAGTGGTGGAGTGGAGTGTGTTCTCACTGAACTGAACAAGCACAAGGGAGGGTGGGGTGGTTGATAATAATAATAATAATAATGTATAGATTTATATAGCGCACGTATCCACCAACTAAGTGGCGCTCAAGGCGCATTATATTATTATCCCTGCTCATAAGGCTCATAAGGCTCATAAATCATTCCTGAAACCATCTCTGCTCCCTGGGGAGTATACAGCTCAATTGCTGCCATTTCTAGCGCATAGAGAGCAAACCATCTCTGCCTTCACAGGTACCCATTTAACCCCTGGGTGGAGAGAAGCAATTATGGTTAAGTGTCTTGCTCAAGGACACAGGTGTCACGGCCGGGGCTCGAACCCACACTCTGCTGCTGGCAACACCAGAACTTGAGTTCAGTGCGCTAGACCACTCGGCCACGACAATCCACTTTTCGTGCATTATACAACACACGGGACCTACGGCTTTACGTCCCATCCGAAGGACGAAGCAATTATGGTTAAGTACCTTGCTCAAGGATACAAGTGTCACGACCGGGGCTCGAACCCACACCCTGCTGCTGGCAACATGTAGGTGATCCCTCAGTCTGGGGTGGGTTGTGGACTTTTGATGTAGAAACCGATGTCCCGTGGAACAGTGTCGTGTTTGAAGATCTCGATGGTCTCTCTGATGCGTCTGGTGTGCCATGTGTCGATGGGTGTGATGAGTTGAGCTGCCTACCAGTCGATTTGGTGGTCCTGTAGCCGTGTGCTCGGTGTTTTTCTGTCTCGTTGGGAGATTCCGTCCTGTTTCCCCGATGTAGACTTTGCCACACTCACAGGGGATCCGGTATACTCGCGCTCTGTTGCAGGGATCCGGTTTATCCTTGTGAGTGTGGAGAAGTCCTTGCTGGGGACGGAGTGGTAAACTTGGATGCCTGCTTATTGGCGATAAATGCTTAGGTGTGCACGCGCGATACAAACCCACTTATTCCCAAAACTGTTCTAGCCATATGCCTCTGGTCGTTTTTGCTTGTAGGCAGAATTCTTTTTCGTGGCGCATGATAAATGCCAATGATTATTATTATTACTATTATTATTTTGCGTTAGCACAGCATGAAAAGAAAGATCTTGATTTCCTTTCTGCCGGATACACATCAAGTCAAGCTACATCCCGTAGCCTTAGATCTCGAGTGTCTTTCGCAGAATCCTTGCTGTCCCTAAAAGTGCCGACTTCTGTAATAATTCTACTCTTACAGATGTTCCTATCTCCTTGAGATGTTTATCCAACGCCTTCGGGATTGTACCCAGTGATCCTACTACCACGGGAGTAACCTCCACCTTGACTTGCCACAGCTTGCGGAGTTCTCTTGCTAAATGCTGTCGTTGTTGTTGTTGACTGCACTGCTTCTTTTTGAGACCTTGCATGTCAGTCTGTGGAACGATACATCATGAATGGCCAAATCCATTGTTCTTGGAGTATAATGCCATGGACGGGGCGAGTACACGAGTAGCACACTTCATGTAGGCAATAGACTTCTATTAATATTTACAAATACTGAATAGGAAGTGTATGTAATTTCTACAAGTAGTCAATAGAGGTCACTGTTCTTTCCCACTACTAATCACACAATACTATTTGAATCTCTCTGCTTGGTGAGTTTTATCATTCCATAGATTGTACTCACCTTGTTGTTGGTAGGACTTTATTAACAAACAGGAACAAAGGATTTTCTGGTGGAAGTTCAATCCGTTTGCGGATCATATACATAAACTGGGCAACTGTGAGGTCGCCCGGCACCAGGAACTTTCCTTTGTCAATATCGGGAATCTGTGATTTGGGGGCTTTCTGCACAACGACCGGAATGCGATCCGGAAACTTGACCCGAGTCGCTGAGGATTCAGCTATTCGCACATCTGTGTGACCATAAAAACAGAACAAAATAATAATTAATAGATTAACAAACAAAAGTTTTATGTTATTTAAGTAATCGAAAATAGCCCTTTAATTTGTAAGCATGGTAAGAGGTTGCTCCAAATGGCTGTCAGGCACCAACATATGGGGGCGCTATCACAACTGGACTATTGAGTATATTGTATACTCCTTCATTATTGTCAATTGTCAATTGTCAATTGTCAATTGTAATTGTTATTATTTCGCGTTAGTACAACATGAAAAGAAAGATCTTGTTTTCCTTTCTGCCGGTTACACCTCGAGTCAAGCTACGTCCCGTAGCCTTAGATCTCGAGTGTCTTTCGCAGAATCCTTGCTGTCCCTAAGAGTGCCGCCTTCTGTAGTAATTCTACTCTAATAGATGTTCCTATCTCCTTGAGATGTTTCTCCGACGCCTTCGGAATTGTACCCAGTGCTCCCACTACCATAAAAAATTGTCAACATCTATCCAATCAACCTACAAAATTTACCAGATATAATGAATGACCTAATTGTAGAATCTAATTTGTTTCCTACCTTTATTTATTAAAAAGAAAAACATTTAACAAAAATATAAGAATTTTGTGATTTGGTTCGGTTAACCGTGAAACTTGCAGTACTAGTTGCCATACATGTATGATCATCACAGATTGGTCAAAACATGTATTTGAATTGAATCTTTTGTTTATTCAATTCAAATGTAAATATGTTGTTTTTTTCCCCGCCAGTTTCCTTGACATTGTTAGTTATTATTCATCTCGGTATGTTCTTACATGATAAGCATCTCACATCTGTGCATCTCAAAGGAAGTAATAATATACTGAGACGCAATAGAAACTTACCACTTGTTTTGGAACAGCATAAAATTGTAATGGTTCAAAATAAGACAACACAACAATTTGTATTAGAAATGTTGGCATTTTATTGAGGAAATGCCCACGTTTTGTCCACTGTACTCGATCCCATCTGTATCCACTTCACCGCGAGTGCACATATTACATTTGTGCATTGTGATTACTGATGATTTAAGGTCGAAAAAGTGGTAAGTTTCTATTGCGTCTCAGTATATCATTCACAGTGTAGGGCCTGCATGTTCTCAACTGACAAAAAGTACCCTGCTTGAGAAATGGTACAGTCCTATGCGCACAAGAAAAAGAGGAAAAATGGCCGCCGTAAAAGTTAGCGTGACGCATTTTAGTATGACCCCACCTAAATCTGCTAATGTTAAATTAAAAGTCTGTTCCCAGCCTCCTCACCTTTTGGCGTTTCCTCCTTAAAATCCCACTTCATTTTTCCCAATGACTTCTTATGAAGCAGTCTTCGATCTGTTAATCTGCTGTACTACTCTGGAAATGAGAGTTTGTTCTCAGTCGTTCGTTGATCGGTGCTATATTGATCCACCGATGTATTCTAGTCATAATTCAAGGACACAGATAGTCAACGTCACCTGCTGGTTCCAGGCCACTGATCTCTATTACTGTCAGTATAAATATAATAGAGATCAGCGTTCCAGGCGCTTCCGGTTCCAGGCATGTGGGCAATTAACATAAATGGGCGTGCCTAAACTACAAAATACCCTGTCACATGCATACCTAGACTTGATTTCAAGTCTGAGATCGCGGTTATTTTTTGTCTACCAGCACATCAGCCACGCAAAACGCCCCTACTGGCTATCACAGCCCTAACTCGCGCGCGATCTCAGACTTGACCCTCTTGTGTTTGTGGGATATTCATGCTTCATAGCTAAAATTTACATTATAATACGGATGCTAGAGAGATGGCCAATCAGGAGGCCACAAAAACCTTGTAGGCCGCGTCTATTACTAACAGGTTACACTCGCTTAAAATTCTTTCTGTAATATTCATTCAATATTAAATTTGTATAGTGCTTGGTACGTAAACAGTATTTGAAATGATAGGTAAATTTAATGAGATCTTAGAGTTGTAAAAAAGCACAAAATAAAATACATAATTCCTTCTCTACAAAAAACGTCTTACCTACAGTTTAAATGGAATCGTTGAGTACATCTCCTCCAACTGCATGTAGAAGGTTTGGTTTGAATATTCATGTTATGGAAGGCTTTCCGACCAATCAGATTGTTCCGTCCACTTTTGGACTAATTCGCAATAGGGTATGTACAAACCGACGAACAACATTCCCAAGTCTGTGATCGAAGGTTAATGTCGGAGGTTAATACACAAGAGGGCACTATTTAATGCAATACTGTATTGGCTTCACGCAGACAAAAAACCACGATCACAGACTTGGAACCAAGTCTATTTTTAACCTCCATGGTCTAATGCATACGTATATACCAGGACCGTTGGCGAGAGTGGCATAATAATTATATCCATGCTTACCATAGCAATTTGCTTCAGCGGATTTCTTTGGTAACCAGCCAAACTTTCAAACAAAATGTATGTGTTTTGACTGGTATTCTGTTTTATATTGCTTAGCAAAAATATTTTGTTTAGCAAAGTTCTCTGCTAAACAGCTCTATGAAATTTAAACAAAACTCCTTGATGTTAACGTTCAGAAGTAAATCCTTTGTATAACCATGGAGGTAGAATCTTATTCTACCTCCATGGTATAACAGTAAAAGGAAAAAAAAGTCAAACCTTCATTAGAACACAAATGCACATGCACAAATGACTGTACAATGGCAATCCATTACTGCAGAAAAGAAAATCACGTTCCGGATGTGGTCCTGAGCTCCGCCCACTATCGATTGATATTTTATTTATTTATTCGAACCTACACCTTAATATCGGTGGCACACAATGATGGTGCGTTCAAAAGAACAGAACAATGGTATAAAATTAACAACACTAAACAGTACAATGGAATAAAATTAAGCAACGAACATCAATAACGAAATAAATAAATAAATAAAATCAACAAAAAATAAAACAAAAAAGCAAACATTACGTGTACGCAATAACATTACCATTAATGGCGAAAGGGGGTGTGCCACAAATTTCAAATTAGACAGACGATAAAAAAAATTCTGTAATCCTGGTTTCATGATTTCATAATTATTTGTGTATTAAATCGTAGCAATCACATTACATTAATTGAACAATGAAATATCAATTATTTTTAAACCATACGAAATTTACAGTTACTTCTGAGTAAAAGAAAATGCTTTCATTGTATTTAAATTAGGCAACTATATAATTATTATAAATCATAAAATAAAAAAGATCATACACAAACAGTGGTATTTCTTCAGTAGAAAGAAAAATAAACTACCAGTTCAGTAAAGCATGTAGCCCTATTGTTTATAGACTTCGGGCTAAATTTGAAGGGAAGGTTTAACATTTGTATTTGGAACCGAACGTTCATTTCAACACAGCGGCGTAGCCAGGACTTTTTCAGTGGGGGGGCCCAGGGGGTATGGGTTTTCCCTTTTCTTTTTCTTTTCTGTTTTTTGGGGCACTATGAGGATTTTTCGTGGGGGGGCACGTGCCCCCCCAGTGGCTACGCTGCTGTTTCAACAACACTCATTTTCAAGAAATATATAATAAAGCTAAGTATGTGAAAGTTTCATCACAGTAAGTGTTCACGTGTTTAAGAAAACAATGAAAAACTATTACATGTTTTTTTTTTTTTAATGTTTTACAAAATTGTTGCAGTCCGGCAACATTTCGTAAATTTGACATAAGAATTCTGGTTATCTCTAAGATGAAGACATTTAAGATGAAAACAGAGTAATTTCTCTGGATGATTGATACTTGAACCAACTTTACACCAAGTACAATTTTAACAGACAATGTCGTCACGATCAACAGGGTATGGAATCAGAGTACTAGTTTTAGATTAACTCAGTGTGACCCCAAATGATAAGGGTCATATTACCATTTCTGCTGTGTAAATGAGCCAGTAATTTCAAGTCACTGTGTTCATCTTTAACTAGTAGTAGTACACCGATTCCATGCCCTGTTGAAAATCTACTCTGATCGTGACGATATTGTCCCTTTCAGAAAATGATTTGTACCTTCCCTTAAACGTACCTTCCCTTAAACGTACCTTCCATGTATTCAAATTTCTCCGTATCAAAGCCTAATATTTCTTGTTGAATAAATACTGGTAACTACAGTAAAAGTTTTATTAAAAACATATATAAACATCCAGTGATTTTTATAAAGAATTTAATAACAGCCTCTAAAGTCTTAAACCCTCCTTATCGATTCATAACACAAACAGATATAGGATTTATATTTTGCTTATAAAATTATCTCCACAAATTAATTATCAAGTACTGACATCCTTATCAAATATGTAGAAACTGTTTTTATATTATGCTACATGCTAAATTATACACTACGTGCAATATCTAGTACGTATGTAACATAAGGATATTATTTTTCGCAATTATACGATACCATTAAATACACAACAGGGTGTGATTGGACAAAAGTAAAAATTCCTGAAAAATGGGTAGCGGTCCTGGGACTCCCTTTGCTCTAGAACACAAAGCCCCCTAGACGTCCTCAAAAATTAAACATCGTTTAATTTTTGAGGATTTACAGATTCGCCACATCCCCACAAACTAGAAACTATAGGTTTGGACAAAATGTAGTCAACTTTTTTTTTCCTTGGTGGGTATTTCCCTTTGTCTTTCAAGAAAATTCCGAGGCAAAAGGAGATTTGCAAAAAAAAGCTGTAATCGGGAAAATCCTAGCAATCACATACCTGTTGACCAAGCTGCTTAGGGTGTTAGAGAAGGGATTACGACACGGGCATAAATCCCAGGGGATGGGGAATATACCCCCACTTTTTGGACCGGGGGGATGGTCCATAGGATCATCCCCCCAGAATTTTCCATGCGTTGAAAAAAATATATATTATAATAAAAATACACATGCAGAACTTTAAATCACCCAACTCCACCCAACCACCCAACCCCCCCCCCCCCCCCACTTTTCATCATGGATTTACGCCAGTGGATTACGAAACATTGGCAATAACAATGCAGAATTGTCTTTGAAGGCTGAATAAATAAACAGTGCCTATTTTCCTGTGGATACATTTTTGGGGAAAAACCTTTTGAAGAAAGGTATAACATTAGTTTAATGTTTACAAAAACTTCTTCTATAAGTATGCTTACTCTCTTTGAACCAATACATAAAACAACCGACCAGCTTATTACATTGATTTGTTTAAACAAGAAAATAGTTGAAATGCATTGAGTTTTGTATTCATTCTAGCATGGAATTTAGGAAAGAGTACTCTTTCGAACTGGAAATAATTTCACTTTTCTTAAAAATGACAGCACCACAGACAAAATTATTTCTTTATGGAAGATTGATACTATCATCAGCTTTATACCAAAGAAATTTTACTTAAAATTTTTACCATTTTGGTTATTTTTGTATCACTAATTGTATGTTTTACCTTTAAAGGGACAATATCGTCACGATCAGAGCAGACTTTCAACAGGGCATGGAATCGGTGTCCTAGATTAAGATGAACACAGTGACTGAAAATTACTGGCTCATTTATGCAGCAGCAACGGTAATTATATGTGGGTAATTATTTTCAATCACTAAGTTAATCTAAAACTGTGATTCCACTGTTGATCGTGACAATATTGTCCCTTTAATATGCAAATGTTGATGAATCTTTAACCGCAAGTACTGATTACTGACTAATGGATTTCCTAAAGAAAATGGCTGGAGGGAGCCACAACAGATCATGCTGTGATAAAAGTGTGATTATACCTATACATATATCGACAGTGACCATTAGTACACCGAGTATTGATTAGTGCATACATTGGTATTGTACGGTTTCTCTGTCACTGTAGACCTTGATCACAGAGCGACCATTGCGGTTTTCTAATACACAAGTCTATGGGAATCATACTAAAACTTGTGTTCAAAATAGACTGGTGCCTTTCAAACATTTTTGGTTCTTCATGTTAATTGTGTTCCCTGGCAATCAACGAACCAGATACATACACATACATCACAGCTACATAAACTGTGCAGCAGTTTCTGAATTAACCAGTTCACGTCGGAGGCCGTGTATACACGCAATTGTTTTTTGCACCGTGGATCGGAGAGGGTCTAAACACGCCACAGGAAACTCCGGAATATTTGTATGCATGCTCGGTTCAGCCATGCGTGCACAGTGACATGCTCGGAAGTGCCGGCCACCCGCTGTGGAAGCTTCCATTAACGTGTGTGTGGGAAAAAGAAACCCGCCACAGGGGCCCAGAAAAACTTTTTTATTCCCGATGCGAACTGGTTAAACACACGTAACTAATTTCTTATCAAAACATTATCTCTTCAATACTGGGATTTTCAGGGTAGGGTTAAAATACATTTTTGGGCAACCATGTTTACAAACTGTCTGCCCAAAGAGCTAGTGTATTGTGAAAAACTAATTTTTTCGAGAGCCCCATATAGTAAGTCAATTATTATTTTGTTACTTATTTTTGACCAACTATATCTGTATTCACATAAAAATGTTTCAAAAAGTTACGGAAATAAATCAGATTAATAAAGTTCATTACCTTATCAATATTATATACTGACATATTAAACTACTAGCCCATACTTTATATTTACATAATATTTCATGGAATGACTTGCTGAAAAGGTAGCTACATGATTTCACGATGAGCCGAAGGTGTTCTCACCGCTGTAAGCAACATACAGAAATCCGTCATCGTCTCTGTGCGACTCGTAGATTTGACTCATTGTTGCACTGTCATTGGAAGAAAAAAAAAGTATTTAAAGGGACATTTCAGTCGCCTATAGATGATGTGACCTTTGTTTACAAAATTGTGGAGCGGTCACATTTTCTTCCCGGCAGTGGCGCATCCCGTTTTGGTTTAGACAGGTAACATCATAACATCGTCTCATTGATCTCCATTGATCTCCATCATCACTATAATAGAGATCAATGCATAGTTTATCGACGATGTGGCCTGTGACATCACTCCTAAACCAAAACACGATCCGAGGGCATACTACCGAGGAAAAAAACGTGCTGTTTTGTTTAAGGAGTGACATCACAGGTTACATCATCTATACATCATGTACATGTATATGCTGGGAAAGGTACGTTACACATTTGTGGAGTGTCGTGGCCGAGCGGTCTAGCTTACCGGACTCAAGTTCTGGTGTTAGCAGCAGAATGTGGGTTCGAATCCCGGACGTGACACTTGTGTCCTTGAGCAAGACACTTAACCATAATTGCTTCTCTCCACCCAGGGGTTAAATGGGTACCTGGGAGGGCAGAGTTGGTTGATTAGCCCTATATGCGCTGTAATGGCAGCAATTGAGCTGTATACTCCCCAGGGAGCTGAGATGGTTTCAGGAATGATTTATGAGCCTTATGAGCAGGGGTAATAATATAATGCGCCTTGAGCACCACTTAGTTGGTGGATACGTGCGCTATATAAGTCCACACATTATTATTATTATTATTATTTGTAAAGAGTCAATATTACTGAGCAATAATACACTACATGAGTGATCGACATCTGTGAAATTTCAGCTTAACCCTAACCCCCTAGATATTTTGTCTGAGAACCTTTCTGAATCCGCCAAAATTCAACATCATGCACAAAACACTACCACCCAACTGTTGGACTTAGCTGGAATTGAGACACCCGGCTCCATGCAAAGTATCCCTGTCTGGGCTATACAGTACTGAGTCCATCAAAATCCAACAAACCCTCCTGTTGGAGTTTGAATGGTTTGGGATGGTTTGGGTTAATTGGTTAATATTTAGGATATAGGAAATGTATGCAATTTCTCAAACTGGTCAATACAGGGCACTGTTCTTTCCCAGTACTAATCACAAAATATAATTTGAATTATGACAGCAATCATTAAAGAGGGGCTCTAAGGTCAAATTCAGTTTTGTGATGCACTCATTTTCCAATAGATAAAGTCCTTATATCACAAGTCTCTTACCTTACATTAAAATGGTGTAAAATGCCATTGTATTTGTTACCCTTCCAGTACGAAATTTGTTAACATCCAAAAACATCCAAAAACATCCAATGACATCACATTTCAAATATATGGGTCTGTGCATTTTTGTACGGGGAATTTTTAGTTCATTCCTGAATCTCCATGATACTCAATCAAAACGGCATTGAATTTGACTTTATGACGAACGAAAAATTCCTGTATGGAATGTACAGACCCATTTATTGTTGACATCCAATGACGTCATGTTTCAAATTTCGCAATGAAAGCGTATCAAATAAAACGACATTTTACACCATTTTAACGTGAGGTTAGAGGCTTTGTGATATTTGTCCACTTTCATAAGGACTTCTATCTATTGGAAAATGAGTGCAGCACAAAAATGAATTTGACCTTCAGAGCCCCTCTTTAAAGAAGCAAGGAACATGCATACTTCTCTGCTTGGAGATGAAGGAGTGGTTTATCATTTGGTAGATCGCACTCACCTTGATTGCGGTAGGACTTTCCCAACAAACAGGAACACAGCCTTCTCTGACGGAAGTTGAATCCGCTTGCGGATGATCCACATAAACTGGGCGACCGTGATGTCGGCCGGCACCAGGAACTTTCGCTTGTCAATATCAGGAATCTGTGAGTTGGGGGCTTTTTGCACGATGACCGGAATGCGCTCCGGATACTTCACCCGAATTTTTGACGATTCAGCCATTCGCTGATCTGTATGATCATAAAAAACCAAAATCAAATGATTTGATTAAGAAATGAAAGTTTGATGTTATTTGATTACTCGAAATCAGCCTTTTGCAAGCATGGTAAGAAGTTGTTTTTTGTACATATTTTGTTGTTGCCTGTAAGCTTGGACGATAACAAAATAATATTGAATATCGCGATACCTTTTAAAAAAATTTTTTATTCGATTACGATATCGAGAACCTTTTTAACCCTAACCCTCCAGGGTATTTTGGCTAGAAACCCTGCCAGACGCAACAGATTGCATCGTTTGTCAAAGTGACTTTACTGCCCAGTGCAGCAAAATCCATCAGGTCACAAATCTCAAGGCTGAACTGCCTCAGAGTCTGTGGTCACCAAACGCAGCAGGATACAACTCTGGCATTGTTCAATGGGACCAGCTCTTAATAGAAACAGACTTGGCTGCTTATGCACTGGTGTTGACAGCTGAATCCATCAAAGTGCACCAGACTTTTCCACCTGATGCACTTTGCTGCGTCTGGCCGGGTTAGGGTTAAATTATCGAGATATCACCAAATCGCAATTAAAAAAATGTATCGTAATTTAAAAAAATCGTCATTGTGAGTCAAGTCAGAAATTCCATGGAAACAAAATTAGAACAATCTTTTCAGCTTTTGGAAGTGAGAAACAAAAGCGAACTACTTCAGAAGTACATACACACTATGCAAATGAATTTGTGATTTATCGTGATGCTTGTACAGGGCTACATACCCGTGGTTATCGGCTCTAAAGCAATCATGCATGAGTGAAAATGTACTCGTGATATTATCGAAAATCGTGATATATGTTTAGCGATATATCGTGGATGACAACAATCGATATCACTCAAGCTTAGAACTTTGTCTGATCATTCATGTTTTTTTTTTCCACTTGAAAATTTTCATCAGGTGTTCGTAGCTCAACTGAGGCTAGATTAGTGCTGCACCGATTACTTGGTTAACAAAATATTTATACAATTATTCGAAAATTTGTATGGTTGGGTTATCCAAAAACTACTTTTCAAAAATTGATTTTTGTACAATAACCCCGTAAAAAATCCATCAACATCTATTCAATTATCCACAAAATTTACCAGATATACTGAAGAACCTAATTGTTTCCTACCTTTATTTATTTTAATAAAAAAAATTAAATAAAAACAATGACATTTAATGATGGTCGCCATCTTTGAATTTTGTGATTTAAAAATTTGGTTTGGTTAACCGATTAACCGTATTATTTATGTTCGGTTTCTTGGTTACTAAATTAACTGTAAACTTGTAGCACTAGTTGCGATGTATCACAGATTGGGAAAAAATTGCATTTGAATTTTTGCGCCAGGCTCACTATTGTCATTTTCATGAGATCATCCATTTACACGAATACAGATTTATAATTACTCTGTTTGCATTACAATTAGTTTACAATGTTTTGTTATTCAAAACAAAAATAATACTACTATATAACTATAAAGTCTAAGTCTGAAAGTTAGTTTTTACTTCTAGTTTAACCCTCCTACTTCTGGTACCTTTTTCATACAAGTTGATCCACCATTTGAAACCATTCGCTTTTGTGGTTTTGAATGGTGAAATAACTGTACAGTATTGATTCCCCCTAAATGGTTTTGAATGGTAGGTCAGCTAATACAAAACCTTGTTTGGATCTTTCCAAATGGTAGTACAGCTAATACAAAACCTTGTTTGGATACTTCTAAGTGGTGAATCAATGGACCCTCTATGCATTTGAATGGATTTGAATGGTAGTAAAGCACTACCAACACTACAGTCACACTTCAAATGGTATCACCATGTGTGTACAAAACCAATGGCCAAAATGGGCATTTTGGTAAGTGGAAATTTTGAATGGTTTCAAATGGTCAAACAGTAGGACTAGGAGGGTTAATGAAAGTTGGCGATAAATTGTAATAATAGTTATACACAAACCGCACACATAATACAACAAATCCGTGATCTGTGGAGAAGTCTGGTTTCACATCCCCGTGCATCTGTACATATTTAATACAACTACACCAAAATGTATTTCGAGTTTCGACTAATCTGCTTGGAAAAAATGTTACATTTCCCAGCCTCGATCCTCACCTTCTGGCGTTTCCTCCTTAAATTCCCACTTCATTTTTCCCACTGTCATCTGTAAAATGATCTTAGAATGACTTCTTAACTCAGTCTTCTGTTAATCTGCCGTATTGCTCTGGAAATGGGAGCGTATTTGTTCGTTGACCAATGCTGTGTTTTTGATTCACTTGCTGTAGTCAATGTCACCTGACGTATGACAAACCATTTCCCTATAGCTAGCTAGCTAGGCCACCCCCGTGCGTCGATGTTTTTGTTTTGGTCTCTGATCTGTCGTTTGAGGTTCATGCTCAAAATAGAACCTACGCACTGAAAAAATATCCGTTGACTGGTCCCTTATCTCACACTCATATCCCGGCCTAGTTTGGTCGGGAACCTGCGATTTCTACGAAGCTTATGGAGCGCCAATTGTTTCGTAATTCACCGTTTTATTCAGCATATAATATACATTTTTTGTATCCTCTGCTGACAATCCTGATCGAAATGTCGAGTTGTAACCAACCAGTTCTTTCAGAACTAACCACTACTCAACTGGGAATCTCACATGGTGTCACCCCAAACAGTCTTTACTTATCATTTTTGTTAAGATGAGGCATGATTCCAAAGCTTTATCTAATCAAGAATAGAGACTGATCCCCTGTCTTTATCCTCAAGAATAGAGACGGGCTCCGGTGGTACCATTCAAGGGACTAATTTCATTGGATACGTTGGGCCAAAGACCTGCCGACACGCATCGAGGCTCGCCTGCGAATGTATTATACGCGCTTGCATACTTTTGCCATAGTAAATATAGTTTGAAAAATTGCCTGTTTTTGTGGACGCCCATCATCGAATCGACGCACTATCGCTGCCCTTTCACCCACACTGCTCTAACAACATACGCCCTCAACATCAGCTCATGCACAGTGCGAATAATGTCAAAGTTGAATCTCCGGCGGGAAACATGGCGGCCGCACGGCCGGTATCTGGCGTAGCCTATGCTTGTTCGTGTCTGAATGATAACAACTGCCAAAAATATTATACCGCTGATATAGTGAAACAAACAACTTAATTTTTAGCGTATTTAAAACAAATACTTATTACGCTACAAAATTAATACTGATTGTTGGGGGCATGTTCCTTATCAATATTTACGGTGATGAATATTCTTTCATTGCAAACCGTCAGATAAAGCAATGGTCTTATGACCACAACTTCATGAAACAGCCATCAGCTCCCATGTCTTTTTTTTTTTCTTTCGATTCTGGCATTGGTGAATGAAAAGGCACACATCAAACTATACCTGTCGTTGTTTACACGTTAAACGTTTTATTAAACGTTTTAAATCATACAAGAAGTCTATATAGGTTGAACCTATATATATATACCAACCTGTATATATCGCGGAACCCGCTGCTATATGGGATTCTAGTCGGCCAATTGTCATCGGGCAAGCTCGGTGGTCGAGAGGTTAAGACGTCTGCATGAGTAAGCAGGAGGTCGTGGGTTCGAATCACGCCCGAGTCGCCTCGCGGCCTGTGTAGTTTTTTCACAGACACTCGGAAAGCACTGAGTATACAGTGCCATACACACGTCGGTGTAGGGCAAAATTAAATCAAGAAGTCTATAATTACTTCTGATTATACTTATACCATCTTATAGGTATTACAGCCCCCACCCCCCATTTTGGGTCGAGCAAAAATAAAACAAAATAAATTTGTTTTCAAATGTAAAAAGGCAAAGATTCAGTTACAATTCTCATACATGTCAATGTAAAATAAGGAAGTAAAACCTAATTATTTTCCACATTTTACCAAATTCAAGAATAAAGATGTCAATCGAATTGGTGGAGAAACGTCTTCTAGATTATGCTTAATCTATTTGAATCAAGATTATACATCACACAAACAACCTGTGAAAATTTCAGCTTATTACATGCTTTTGTGTCGTTATATAACGAGAGAAAAGCTTTAGGAAAGAGTTTTTCGAAGCAATCGTTGAACTTTATGAAAAACAGCACTTCAGACAAAATTGATACCAGCATGATTTAATTATGCCATCAATAGCTTTACATAAAATTAACATAATCTAGTGGGTGATTTTGAATGTCCAATTCTATATATGATTTAATACAAATAAACAGGGTTGGCATGCGCGCAAGCGCAAATGAACGAGCGAAACCTATTTAGTGATGTTGACGACATGTGCCGTTATTCGTATACCCTGAGACTTATTCAGTGTCGAATTCGATGCATGTCTGCAGAAACGTGTTTTACGAGCTGTGATATCTTATAGTGGCCTACTGGTATATATCAGATACGTGAAGTCAAGTCTCTTCAGGCGTGTCGAACCCGGTCTGTTCCTTTCTCTATGGTCTGTGACTATGTGGTCTGGTGGTATCACAACTCTTCAGAGGTGAGTAAATAAATATACTAGGCCTTATACACTTTTGTTAATCGCACAATTTTCAGATTTTTCGAACATTCCACGTTCAAATGAGTAGGAAATACCTGAATGCATTTTCATTATTTTGTCGTTAGTGACACACAATGCATTAAGCTAATTTTCACAGGTTAGTTTCTGTACAAATTGAGGCTTACAATTTTCACAGATTGGTTTCTGTACATATTGAGGCTTACAAGTTTTACAGAATGGTTTCTGCACTGTAAAAAAATTTCCGTAATTTTACGGCGAAAAGTGTGTAATTTCTACGGTGAATTACCGTAATCACCCCCAATCACCCCTTTCTCATTGTTTTACGGCCGAAACCGTAATATGGCCGCTCCCATTGCAACATGCACTCTGGGTTATATCCAATATGTAAATGATCTGAACTTAATTTGACCTAGCTTTGCCCTCGAATCATTTCCAAGGTTTAAATATGTGAAAATGGGTGATTTTAGGCCATTTTCAACTGTTAATTTTATGATAAAAAAGGTAACATTTTCATGTTCTTTTCTAATGTTGTTACCATTTTCACAGGTTGGTTTCTGTACATATTGAGGCTTACCATTTTCATAGGTTAGTTTCTGTACATTGAGGCTTACAATTTTCACAGGTTGGTTTCTGTACATATTAAGGCTGACCATTTGCACAGGTTGGATTTGCCAACCTTACTAATGGTTCCCGTTAAAGCAAGTGTGCAATCGTATTTTATAAGACTCAAAATATATATTATTTCATTTTATCGTTAATGAGAAAATGCATTCAGACTCTTATTCACTATAACGTGGAATTTCTGTCTATAAATGATAGAAATTCCTTTAGGAAATTGTTTTACTAATTCATCACTAAATTTATAGCATCTGAGACTGAAAAGTGTTAAAGCAATGCTTTAAACACTTTTTTTAATTTACCGAATGATATTTACAAAAACTCGTACAGATGTGGAATTACTTTTGTTTACATCATCCAATTACAGTTTATAAAACAGAAGATGTCGTCGTCACCACCAAAGGGTTTCCTGAATGGGACCATTGGTATCCTCATTGGGAGAATAGGATTCCAATTCGGATAAAAGTGTACCCCAATCGGGGTAGTTTACCCGTCATGCAAAGCTCGTCCAAACTCAATATACTTGGCACCATCTTTGGCTTATCATACAGATGAGTTAAATGACGTCAACAATTGGTCGACAAAATTATTATTACATTTTTCAGGATCGTTAAGAACTTTAATTTTTTTTTTTTTTTTTATTCATTTGTTTTTGTTTTTGCAAAGTCATGTTGGTAACATGACCTTGACTTTCGGTAACGCTATAGTTTGATATTTTTATTAACTATTTATTAGCCACAGCAGTTTCTCAAACACTGTTATCAGAAATCTTTCCCTTGTAAATGTAGGCCAACTTTAGGGACAATTTGGGGTTACGTAGCGCCCAGAAAATCGATAATAATAATAATAATAATAATGTGTGGACTTATATAGCGCACGTATCCACCAACTGAGTGGTGCTCAAGGCGCATATTATTACCCCTGCTCATAAGACTCATAAGGCTCATAAATCATTCCTGAAACCATCTCAGCTCCCTGGGGAGTATACAGCTCAATTGCTGCCATTACAGCGCATATAGGGCTAATCAACCAACTCTGCCCTCACAGGTACCCATTTAACCCCTGGGTGGAGAGAAGCAATTATGGTTAAGTGTCTTGCTCAAGGACACAAGTGTCACGGCCGGGATTCGAACCCACATTCTGCTGCTAACACCAGAACTTGAGTCCGGTAAGCTAGACCGCTCGGCCACGACACTCGATGCATTTAATGCGTAACTATGGTGGATTTCTGGCAATTATTCTAATACATTGTTCTCATTTTTATTTAATGTCCATGCCGATATTACAATTAAAAAATAGTAACTATTCATTATGATTTTATAACGTAGTGGCCACGCCATCGAACATTTCGGTTCCATATACTGCAAAAACTAAGGTATTAAAATAACACTAGTGGTGTCAACTTTATTCTTCCATGGTGTTTACATTGTGTGAGTTGCCTAATATAAACACCAGTGGTGTAGTTTTTAACACCACATTTGGACAGAATTTTTAATAATAATTTATGATGAATTAAGATAAACGTTAAGACTATGACCAATAATACATAGGGCTTACGATAAATAATGGACTAAATTTCAAAATATGTTTTGTTTTCTATTTGAAGCCATTTTTGCCTAACTTGTAGGTTATCCCTAAAATATTTTCATAAAACCAATTACATTTTTATTTTTATTGTTTAGGATTAATATCCTGTAAAGCTGAGGAAAATTTGCTGAGCTGTTATGGGGAGGTTTGCAGCTAGTCTTGTTATACATACTGGAAAACCGTTTCCAGTATATTGCTTTAATAGGCTTATGCTATTAAGATTTATTTATTTTATATAAATTTCGCCAAATATTAAATGCATTTTTTTCTCTGTCCTTATCTCATAGAAAAAGTGTCACGTTCAGTCACGGCTCTTTGAGATATGACCTGATTTCGATCCAGCGCCGATTTTGTTACACTGTGATCAACCTAAATATGACTTGAATGACTTTGTCTTACCATGTGATCTGCGCATAAAATAGAACACATCTTATACTCCATTAACATCAAACCGCGTAGAATTCCTTTCACATCAAGAACTCAAAAGAGGTTGATTATGGCAACGATGCCCGTACACTCTGTTCATGTAGTCACCATATTACTGACAGCTTTCATATGCACTGTTGTGGTAACATCTCCAGTCAACCAGTTTTCCTTTCCGACTCAATGCAACGTTTACCGCCAACCCGGTGATCTCATCTTGGGAGGAATGTTCGGCATAGCTCGCTCATCTACACTGACATGTAATTTCACTGATGACGAAATCAGCTTAGGCATGCTCTTACCAGAGGCGATGGCATTCGCAATCCAAAGGATCAACAAGAGAGATGATCTACTCCCAAATATCTCCCTAGGATTTGAGATTTGGGATTCTGGTAAGACAGAAGACATATCTGTTGGGATTGCATTATCCTTTGTGAGTGATTCACCACTCGATAAGTCACAGGCAGGTAACTTGCCAACGAGAAGCAAGGTGATTGGTATTGTTGGTCCTACGACGAGTGCAACGAGTATTTTAGTAAGTAAAATTACTCAACCCTATCAAGTTCCAATAGTATCCACCTGGGCGACAAGCAATGAGCTGTCCAACAAAGCTCGCTTTCCGTTTTTCCTCCGAACTGTACCACCTGATCAGCTCCAGGCAGGTGTCATTGTGGACTTGTTATTGCGTTTTGGCTGGGAGTACATCGTGGTGATTTATTCAGTTGACAGCTACGGTATTCACGGAGCTCGTGAATTGATTTCTAAGGCTGAAGAGAGTGGCATATGCATAGCGATGTCAGCTCCTCTGTCGGAGCTAGACACCGATCGTGATTTGGAGGGCATCGTGTTGGCACTGAGGCGCCTAAGTTCTGCCCGTGTTGTAGTTATCTTTGCAGGAGAAACGGCAACGTACAAGTTCCTTCAACAGGTTTCGAAGACAGACTTCCCATATAAGATAACTTGGATTGGCAGTGATGGCTGGGGATACGAATTACCGACGAACGACATACAGGAACTTGTCAGTGGTGGAATTTTCGTCCGATTGAACCAACAAAAACAACCAAAGTTTGAAGAGTACCTGAACTCGGTTGATCCACGGTTGGTCAATACTGCTGGCCCATGGTTCACACGCTACTGGAGAAGAAATCTAGACCAAAACTGTACAGATATCGAACCCTTGAAAACATGTGCCATTCCTATGCCTGATGGGTTTTCCGCTGAGTACAACATAGCAGGTCACATTGAAGCTGTCAACGTATTCGCTCATGGTCTTCATTCACTCTTAATGAATACTTGTCCGCCTGGATCGGATTTAAATTGCTCCCTCACACCAGCTCAGATTGATGGAGAAGAGTTCTTAAAACATATTCTTCAAGTTAATTTTAGTAGCACCACAGGATTGGGAACATTCAACTTAAATGAAAACGGCGATCCTGAGGGAATTTACGTTCTGACTAATCTCCAAAAATCTGACGACCAATATCGCTTCGTAGTCATCGGAAAATGGCACTCTTGGAAGGATCACAATCGGCTTCAACTGGACGTTGGGAGAATTCAGTGGGTCAATGAGATTCAATCGAATCAGATACATGTTCCTCGATCGTCCTGCCGGCAGACATGCTCAACGGGATATATTCTTGTCCCTTTGGAGCAGAAGTGTTGCTGGGGCTGCCAAAGGTGTAACAATAATGCAATTATACGAAACGGTACTGAATGCGTGGTATGTGAACAAACCTTCTGGCCAAATGATGATTATGACACATGTGTTCCTATTATACCGAAAACCATCAACCTTGCAGACCCTCTGATCACCAGCATCATTGCTCTGGCATGCGTTGGGTTTATTATGTCGTGTCTAACAGCTTCTGGTATGATATATTACCGACATAACCGTCTCGTAAAGGCTACAAGTCGTGAGCTGAGTAGCTTAAATCTTCTTGGTTTAGGCATAGCCTATGTGGCGGTAATCCCACTTCTGCAACCACCTTCTACCCTGACGTGTTCTGCGTCCGAAGCACTTATCTCAATGTGTTTTACCCTGACGTATGCACCTACTCTCCTCAAGGTGAACAGAATCTACCGGATATTCAGAGCTGGGAAGAAATCAGTGAGACCTCCAAGATTTGTTGGACCAGGACCTCAACTTGCCATGGCTGGCGTACTTATTCTGATGCAGGTAAGGACTGTATATCAATTGAGTGGCAAATAGTATAATTTAATAAACATTACATTTATAACAATAAAAGGGAATTTACCTGTCTTTATCACAGGAATAGGACCGCAGAATCGTGGCCCTGGTTTGGGCTGTAAATGACCGAGCCGAAGGCGAGTTCCTTTAACTCTTGTGGCCACGACTCCGATGGTTCATAAACGCCCGTGTCGATTTTGATTTCAAAATTATTTTATATCTACGAGTTTAAGGACAGATGACATTCCAACTTAATCATGTTGGTAATTGTGACGTAATTCCAACATATACCACGTCCACTTCGCACGTGCTGGCTTCAACGATCATGTCATCAGAGGCCCATTGGAAATGCATTGACCACGCTTTTCTTTAAGGATTCACACAAGAAATTAGAAAGCTTGGAAATTTCATTTGTCAATTTCTGCCTCAAGAATCGCTTGTGAACGTTACGAACAGGATAATGGAGATCAATGTATAGAACAAGAAGTCTATTACCTGCCGTACATGGCCATTTCGATTTCGTTTTTCAAAATTTCAATATTACAATCATTCAAAGAGCTAGAGCCACTAAATTTCATTCACAAGCGATTCTTCAGGCAGAAATTTACTTTGTTAATAAGATTTTGAGTCTGTACAACACATAGGCCAACGTTAACAGCAAGTCCCACGCATTTTAATTTCTTGACTAAATCCTTATAGACAAGGTTGGTTAGCATTTTCAATGGGTTTCTGATGATCGTTGGAGTCAGCAGGTGCGAAGTGGGTGTGGCATTTTGGAATTACGTCACACTTTATATACCAACATGAGTCGCCAGCATGCTGGTCAGTATAATATGTTCCGGTCTTAATTAGGTAGGCTTGGGCGGTTCCAGCGGGTACCCGGTTCTACCCAATTCCAATTTAAGAATCGGAACCGCGGTTCCACTCTTTTAAAGAACCGGGTACTCGCAAGAGTCGGTTCCGGAATCGAGTCCTTCAAATACCCGGTTCCCAGAGCCGAGTCCCAGAGCTGGCTGGGAGCCGAGTCCCAGTCAGAGCCGGCTCCAGCAAAATACCCGGCTCTGAGGACCAACCCGGCTCCAATTGAAATACGCAGTTTTCTAAGCTCCAACTCTAGAGCCGAGAACCGGCTTCAGTCAAAATACCCGATTCTCTTTGATGAGTGACCGACAAAATGTAACTCTAGACGACAGCAAACTTGTGAAGGCGCCACACATACAACTGAAGCAAACCGCAATGTCTGTGCGTTAGTAGTATCATGGAGCTAGTATCATTGTGCATCAATGAGTTGTTTATAAAGTGGCCCCATAACATGGATACTTTGGTTATAATGGAGATGTTGTTACAAATGTTGACAGCACGTGTCTTGAGAAGTGGAGTGATCAAGGGGGCCCCGTAATATGGATAAACTTGTGACGAAGTTAACAGTCATGTTGCTTGTGTTCTTTGTGTACTTCCAATACGGCAAACGACATGGATGGTAGTACGGTACCTTGTAGGGGGTGGTGCAATTGCTTAATTGCTCCAACCCTTGTTTATAAATTGGCCCCATAACATGGATACTCTCGTTATGGAAATGTTGTTAAAATGTTGACAGCACGTGTCTTGTGAAGTGGAGTGATCAAGGTGGCCCCGTAATATGGATAATGTTGCTAGTGCTCTTAATGTAATTTCAATAGGCATGGACGGTAGTACGTATGGTGTTCTAAAAAGGACACATGCATATTGCAAGAAGAGTGTTGTCGCGTCGCACTAGAAGTGTGTCGCGTCGCACTAGAAGTGTAGTCGCGTCGCACTAGAAGTGTGTCGCGTCGCACTAGAAGTGTAGTCGCGTCGCACTAGAAGTGTGTCGCGTCGCACTAGAAGTGTAGTTGCGTCGCACTAGAAGTGTGTCGCGTCGCACTAGAAGTGTAGTCGCGTCGCACTAGAAGTGTAGTCGCGTCGCACTAGAAGTGTTGTCGCGTCGCACTAGAAGTGTTCACCATTGCAGTTTTTTTATCGTATGAAGAGCCGTATGTGACTAAATTTCGACTAATTAAATATATACGACTAAAATAAATGTAAATCCATATATTTACTAGAAAAACCAATTATACAAAAGCGGCAACCAGACTGGTTGGCAGCTAGCATGCATACGGTACTAAACATGAATTTTGGGATTTATATTCCTTTAAAAAAGTCCTCCACAGCCCATACATTATTGTTTTACAGACAGGTTTTGTTTATGAATTAGTGTTGTAGTTAACAAAAACGTTGCTAATCCTGTTACAAATATTTACAACCTAAACCTAGTCTCGATCCCAACTACTTACATGGAAGGTGAGAATTCTAAACCACAAGACTACCATGCCACTCGAATTTGGCGGTGAATTAAGTACAGAAGAACCTTTGTAAAATTGTATTTATAAAATAATATAAATTGTTCAGAAAAATATTGCGCAGGCCTACAGGTTTCACTCGTCCCCACCGCCCAGGGCCGTAGCGAGCGGGGTCAGGGGGTATGGGGTGTGACACCCCAATAATTGTTCTCAGTCGGCAAATCAAAAGTACTAGAGCAAGAGTTGGTCCAAAATAAATTTTAAGTCAGCAACATTTGTATGTTTTATATACTGATGCCTCTTTTCACAACAAACTATTTTAAAGCAGAACTTTACCCTAAATTCATGGTCACACAATAATGTAATTATACGGGGGGCTAGATGACAGATAATTAAAAGCAAAAAGGACACAAACACATGGTTTTATTTTTATAAAAACTTTTTTCAATCATCAACCATTATATAGGCCTACTGTTAATTTAGAGGAATATTGTGTACATGTGCAACACTGTCCCAAATAATTATGTCCCACAAGTTGCATTTTGAGATAATCAAATTTGTTACACAACTAACTGTATTAACTCTAGGCAGGAACACATTTACATAGGCGTACGGGGGTCAATATTTCTGGGGGGCAAGATCAATTTTTGCCCGAATATTGTAATTGTAACTGATTTGCCCGAATGTTCATACTGCCTTAGCAGTCGTTTAATAAGTCGTTTTGATCAAACCATAGTGACTTACCTATCTGTACAGGCTCAGAAAAAATAGGATTCCCGTCCCTTCCTTCGTCCGAAGGTATCGATAATTCGAACCATATTGGCTGCGATGCACCTGTTTGAATATGGCCGTTCGATGTTTATCAAAGCAATACTGAGCCGCTCCTGTCCCATAGTAGAGCGAAGATATGTTTTCATTCGACGTAATCCACTGAACGACCTTTCGGCCGAACACGAAGTAGCGGGAATAGTTGCGAATGTTGTCGCTGCTTCGTATAAGACAGGAAGTATGTCTTTCAGTCCGTTGAGGTACATATTCGAAACGACATTTTCTCCCGTTGTCGGATGAGAATCTCCCCTCTCTTCAATTGAGTTCATATAAATGTTTTTTTCGATTTGTAGTAAGTCCCTATCGATGTCATAAAACTGTGATACCGCTTCGAAGCTCTCGTTTGAAGGCGAATCATTCAGTATGATGTCTCCCAATGAGCACAAGATATTTTGATCATTACCTTCGAAGCGACATTTCATTTCAGCCATCACCTTATCCAAGCTGCGATAGAACGTGTTGATGCGGTAGTGAAGTTTCGGTGTCAGGACCTGCGCTCTTGTGTCGGTAGATTCGCAATGCCAGTTCTAAACAAGCTAGCTATACCTGTCGTGTGATACATTTTCTATTGTCTATTTCTCAGAAGAGAGATAGACTCAGAGAGTAGTAGTCAGACCAATTGACCGAATATTAATGGCAACATTTATTCATTTTGGCTGTCTCATTTTGCCCGAATGGATCAACTGTTTTTGCCCGAATTGGGAGGGCGAGTGCCCCCCCCCCCTGCCCCCCCGCCTCGTACGCCTATGCACATTTATATATGTTATGGAATACATCAATCAATGTTTCTTTTGAAGCCTTTTTGTCTATAATTTCAGTATAACTATTTTTTCAAAATGATTTTTTAAAGTTCATGAGACAAACATTTCACATAATAAACAACCTGAATGTATTTTCACTATTGCTGAAGCTTTCATATAGGCTAGAGTTATGCATCAACAAAATATTACATTCACAGAAAAGAAATATATTTTACTAAAAAAAACTTTCTTAGTGGGTAGACATTCACAGGTCAGTAAGTCTGACCAAGTTCCAATTTTTCAGTGTAACTTTGACTTGTGTCACCATAAAATGACACAGACTCAAGGTTTGAGGAATACGTGTCTGCTATGAAAGTTTAATACATACTTAATACAAAGTTGATGACCACTTGTAACAGTCTTACTTAAAGAATTATGGTAGCTCATTAATATGTTAGGGCTAGCCAGATATTTAAGTGTTTTGGGACTGATGGAATAAGCCACGAATATGTATAAAACATATCACTGGCTGAAATATCGCGGGATGGTAATTTTAGTTGGCAGAAAGAAATCGCCCACCCCGCTTGCTGCCAGTGAGGACCTGGTTGGTGGGGACGAGTGAATTTGATTTAACTGAGGAATCACCAACAATAAAAAAGTGGAAAATGCAATAAAGTAAAATAATAGGAAATAAGTAATAATCAGAAATTAAAATAATCCAGTCACTATTCTAGGTTCGTAACATCCAAAAATCAGAGAAACAGAAGGAAAGTAACACTACTGATGAAATATTAATAAATGTCAAAACAATTCTTCATGATTGGCAATTCTTTAATTACAACTGTTACAGCTGGTCATCAACTTTGTATTAAGTATGTATTAAACTTTCATAGCAGACACGTATTACTCAAACCTTGAGTCTGTGTCATTTTATGGTGACACAAGTCAAAGTTACACTGAAAAATTGGAACTTGGTCAGACTTACTGACCTGTGAATATCTACCTACTAAGAAAGTTTTTTTGTAGTAAAATATATTTCTTTTCTGTAAGGAAATGTATTATTTTGTTGATGCATAACTCCAGCCTATATGAAAGCTTCAGCAATAGTGAAAATAAATTCAGGTTGTTTATTATGTGAAATGTTTGTCTCATGAACTTTAAAAAATCATTTTGAAAAAATAGTTATACTGAAATTATAGACAAAAATGCTTCAAAAGAAACATTTGATGAATGACGTACCGTATACCATTAACATATTTAAATGTGTTCCTGCCTAGAGTTAATACAGTTAGTTGTGTAACAAATTTGATTATCTCAAAATGCAACTTGTGGGACATAATTATTTGGGACAGTGTTGCACATGTACACAATATTGAATGGTTGATGATTGAAAACAAGTTTTTATAAAAATAAAATCATCTGTTTGTGTCCTTTTTGCTTTTAATTATCTGTCATCTAGCCCCACCCCATATAATTACATTATTGTGTGACCATGAATTTAGGGTAAGGTTCTGCTTTAAAATAGTTTGTTGTGAAAAGAGGCATCAGTATATAAAACATACAAATGTTGCTGACTTAAAATTTATTTTGGACCAACTCTTGCTCTAGTACCTTTGATTTGCCGACTGAGAACAATTATTGGGGTGTCACACCCCATACCTCCTGGCCCTTCGCTACGGCCCTGGGCGGTGGGGACGAGTGAACCCTGTAGGCCTGCGCAATATTTTTCTGAACAATTTATATTATTTTATAAATACAATTTTACAAAGGTTCTTCTGTACTTAATTCACCGCCAAATTCGAGTGGCATGGTAGTCTTGTGGTTTAGAATTCTCACCTTCCATGTAGGTAGTTGGGATCGAGACTAGGTTTAGGTTGTAAATATTTGTAACAGGATTAGCAACATTTTTGTTAACTACAACACTAATTCATAAACAAAACCTTTCTGTAAAACAATAATGTATGGGCTGTGGAGGACTTTTTTAAAGGAATATAAATCCGTATGCATGCTAGCTGCCAACCAGTCTGGTTGCCGCTTTTGTATAACTGGTTTTTCTAGTAAATATATGGATTTACATTTATTTTAGTCGTATATATTTATATTAGTCGAAATTTAGTCACATACGGCTCTTCATATGAGAAAAAACTGTAATGGTGAACACTTCTAGTGCGACGCGACAACACTTCTAGTGCGACGCGACACACTTCTAGTGCGACGCGACTACACTTCTAGTGCGACGCGACTACACTTCTAGTGCGACGCGACACACTTCTAGTGCGACGCGACTACACTTCTAATGCGACGCGACACACTTCTAGTTCGACGCGACAACACTTCTAGTGCGACGCCACACACTTCTACTGCGACGCGACTACACTTCTAGTGCGACGCGACTACACTTCTAGTGCGACGCGACACACTTCTAGTGCGACGCGACAACACTCTTCTTGCAATGTGCATGTCCTTTTTAGAACACCATAAGTACGGTACCTTGTGCATAGGGGGTGGTATAATTGCTTAATTGCTCCAACCCCTGAAGCATGTGCATGTAAAGCCATGGCATGTACTCGCACGCACGGCTTGTAACGTTGTTTGCTAACGGTAGGATAATGGAAACAAATCTCTAACTTAGCTTAACGTTTCCAAAAAGTTTCTTCAAAGTCTCTGAAACATATTTTAAATTAAACAACATTATCATCACTGCATTTGCGGTTGAAAATTGAAACTCCTTCGTTTCGTATTAGGGACACAACGAAGTTTGAATAGACCGTAGGGCCTATGTTTTATTATTTTCTGTAATCCTTATGTTTTTCTTTGAATCTCTCGGAACCAGTTCCGACTCGGAACCGAGTCTTTTTTTTTTTAACCGAACCGGTTCCAGAAATTGTGGAACCGCCCAAAGCCTAGTCTTAATCAGCCGTTAATACACCCTGACGGAATCAGATTTGTCCAATATGATTTGTTCTGATTGGCTTGATTTGACAGATGTTTTTAATCCCATTCTTAAGAATACTTGGAAAACATTTATATAAGTAACACCAGACGTCTATTGCCCACATGAAGCGTGCTAGCCTGCTGTAATCCACACCACGACATTCTACTCCAAAATGCGCGCACACGTACAATGAGCTTGGTTTTGCTCCCTTGCCCAGCCTGGGGCGCGTTTTCGCGACCCTGATCAGACACATGTTTTGGCTTTGGTCATTGGTTAAGCGTTTTCGCAAGTTCGGTTGTGCTGCGATGACGTCATTGTTTTGACCAAACGTGAACCGAAGTTTGTGATTGGTTACGCTTGGTTTCAAGATGGCAGAATGTAAAAAGTAACGAAAGTTGTTTTAATTGTTAAAACATGATGGAATGATTGTTCGTATACAAGTATATCTTTCAGGTTTATTACTATCACTCACGAGTAATTTTTGCCAAAATGTTAATTACACAGTATATTTTGAGAAACAGAGGATTGAACACGTCACAAACTGAAAACAATCTTAAACTAGACACTGGCAACCATCTGTGGGGCGAACAATGGGCGCGTTCGATAAACTAAGGTGTGCGAAATACAGTTCGTTCACACACTGGGTAAGTCTCCCAGCAGACTACACTGCTCTTCTTCTTGAGACCTTGAGCGTCAATTTGTGGAACATAACGTCACAATTGAACCAAATCCATTGTTCTTGGAGTACTCTTAATTATATAGGCTTCTGGTGACACAAATGGGAGTATATTCTGTCCCACCACAAAAGTGCCCTTTTTTCATAAATGAGTCTCTTTCGTTCTTCATGTCTTTACTTTTAAAGGCTTGTTACACATTAGGCAAATAGTATTTACGCAAATTGTGAGTATACTGAATTTGATGTTCATGCTTATCTGCGATTGACACAGTAGGGTGCTGTTTTGTGAGAGCACAACTCTGTGATACAGCAGCACTGAAAGTGCACTAAATCAAACCACCAAACTTTCCTCAAGAAAACAGCATTTGCCCCCAAATCTGAGCACTAAGTTAGCAAGAGAGCACAATCAATTGAGAGAATTACCTTTTTAAAAGATATGGAATTCAGTCAACTTTAAGCACAAAACACCGACGATGTTGCATCATTCTGATCCCACTGTGACATCACTGACTGGCTCAAGAATATGCAAATTTAGTATATGAGACCAAAAAGTGTCTAAAACATGCACCACAAACTGGAAATTGAATTAAATGATATCAACATGAATACAGCTAGAGTTGTTCACAATGTTTACATGTTTAACCATTTTTATTTAATAGAACCTTTAAGCATATTTGTATCTGATCTTAATTGTATGTTCTTTTGTTTAGCTCGTTGCCGTGCTTTTGGTTGGCATTTTACATCCAGCTCGTCCCACCCTCCTGTTCACCTCTCCACCAAGCAACCACATCGAGCTATACTGCGTCTTCAGTCCAGCTTTCCCTGGATTCTCCGTCTACAATCTTCTCATCGTCCTGCTGTGCTGCTACTACGCATTCCGAGCTCGCAAAGTACCCGATAATTACAACGAGTCTAAGTTTATTGGAGTTAGTGTCTACTCCTCGTTGGTGTTGTGGCTTGCTGTCATACCTGTCTACACAACAGCCGTCGAGGCAGCCCAGAAAGTAGCGTTCCTATCTATAACTGTAATAGCCAATTCTTTCATTACAATTTTCTTTGTTTATTTCCCCAAATTATTTGCCATTCGATTTCAGTCCCAAGTCCAGATAGTAGATGGCAATGTCAACACGCATGTATCAACAATCGGGGTTTCATCAATTCGTCCTGGCCCATCTACGGTAGTCTTGTAAAAAAAAAAATTAAAAGTACCGTTAGAAAAATTGGCTGATGCCGGACTCGAACCCGCGATATATATATATATATATCATTGGTATATTTACCCTAAAAAAGACTGGCTCAAAAGACCAGTTGAGACTTGACACTTGACACTTGACCTCAAAGGTACTTGAGACTTACCGGGTACTTGAGACTTGGCTGATTTTACCTCAGAGAAGTTTGTTAACTTCAGTTTTAATACTTTTAAAACTGTTTTGAAACGTGTTAATGTTAGTGACTAACGTTGGTCATTTGTATAATACAGGCCTGCTGTTTTTGGCTGAAAAGGGTACAAGAGTTGCAACCTCTTACAACAACGGTTATTTTTTGTCAAGGACTGAGGTACATATGTTTTAATCGTGAGGCAATAAAACAATACAATGAAAAATGTTTTCATTGATTTGATCCCTTTCATTTATATTAATATGGCGTAAAACATTTTTTTTAACTGATGGTTTCAGTGTGTTGAGATATTTGAAGATATCTAAAGAAAAAATAACAATAAATAAATAAATGAAATTACGAATTCGGACGAAACTTGGGTTACTATAGCACATATCGATGAGAGTTTAGTGATGATCCGAAAGGACTTGTAAAACGTTCAGATTAATTACAAAACATGTGGTGGTGGTGGTATATGCACTCTACGAGTGACCGCTCTCGTTTAGGCTACGGTACTCTAACGCACTCGTAGATTTCCAAGCGATAATTAGGTCCTCAGGGAACTGAATAAAATTAATATTTGACATAAACTCACGGTTAAATATAAAAAAATAATAAAAACACTTTTTTTTTTCAAAATCAGAAAAGGAATAAATTATTTGTTTAATTCGCAGCATAGCGTTGTACATCATGGATACGTGCAAATGCTTTGTTTACCGAGGAGCAAATTTGACTGTTCAATGAACGACTTGGCATGGGAAAGTATCAGGGAGGTGAGTTATATGAATGACCTTTGGTTTGCTTTTCGATTCAGAGTGATTTTCTTTTGGGGGGGTGCTAAATGTTAACATGTATACATGGTTATAGACCAAATTTCCCATACACAAAGTATGGTGGCTAAGAGAGGCCACACAAATCGGGCAAACGTTCATGTAAAAAGTCGTTGAAAACATAACGCGGCAGAATTCCAATTTATCTAGCAATTTTGGCTGCAGTTGGACATCGTTTCATAGTCACAAAAATAAAAATAACAACAGAAAGAAAACTAAAAATGCCGACGAGTGGGTCTGAAGCAGCGAGCGGAGACCAGAAACCTGAGACTTTTTTTGTTGGCCTATAAGGAGAAAAGTTTGGATCGATTTTGCTTCCGGATGACCGACTTTACGAAAACGCGTTTAAACCTTTCAAGCCTACTACCCATCCGGTGTTCATTGAGCCTGCACTGACGCGTTGCATATAATTTGCATACTTAAACAACGGTGTGACTTTTTTGTGAATTGGCTTCATAAGCTGCATTTAAGATGTTTGTTTTATAAAAGAAAAACATGTTTTTATAGTCAAATGTGATTTTAGTTGGTATAACTGATGTATAGCAAGTCATTAGAGTGAATAAAGTCCTAAATAACAAGTAGCTTAAACATTTCTTTTTAA
The DNA here is from genome assembly GCA_029582265.1 of Zoroaster sp. YZ-2022. Lineage (NCBI taxonomy): Eukaryota > Metazoa > Echinodermata > Asteroidea > Forcipulatida > Zoroasteridae > Zoroaster > Zoroaster sp. YZ-2022. Next base: position 26,547,274 of record CM055822.1, on the reverse strand, counting down.
TGTTTACACTGATGGACCTTTCTGGTTACATTTTGATAAAATCAAAGTTGCATTTTGATAGAATGTCTATAACTGCATCCACATTTTTGTAAGAATCAATAGATATGTTTATCAACCAGCCTGTGGAAGTTTCAGCTAATTTCATTGTGTTGTTAAGGAGAATATATTAAAAATACATTAAATTGAAAAGATATGATTACACTAAGTTCTGATTCTTACAATCTCGTCGTAATTATGTCAAATACGTTGACAGTGTTCAAAAAAGTAATTACCTCTGTGACTACAATGGCGGTCAGAAATGTTGACACATCTTTTACACACTAATATATCTCTGCACTGAGAAATGAAATCTCACCGAGAAACTCACCTTTCCCCCATCCAATGGGTTGAGAACTAATGGCATACCTTGAAACAATCAAATATCTTTCATTGAGAACTAACTGAGAGACCCGCCCATGCATGTGGTTAAATATCGCACCGGCAAATGTTTCCAAATTAATGGTGATTTTGAGCCGGCATTGTTTGGGGGTGCGCCAACAGGTTTCAATTCTGTCCATGACTGTCGTCTTTTGTGTGGGAACCACATGAATTGAGCATGGTACCTGTCATAATGGGAGTTGTACATGCTATTCTGAAGTTCGCACAGTTCTGAAATTATAAGTAAGGGTGGGGAAAACAATTGATATAATGGTGTACTACCTCAAAGGTATACAACATTGACGATGAATTGTTTCTATATGCATTATGGTAACTTTTCCATTGAGATAATATTTAAAACCAATCACAATACACCATCTAAGTCATCGTGAGAAAACTGTAAACAATCATTCTCGATTTTTACAGAAAACATTCGGCTAAAAGAGTGGCCACAATGGAAACTTTCTCTGAAATTTAAGCACTTCACACGGATTGTTTTAATTTGGTATACTATAAATGTTGTGCCCTTCCTTAATATGAATAATATTTATTTATTTATTTATTTATTTACTCTTATTTATACACGGTAAGCCCATTCAGCCAGGGGTTGTTTTTCAAGGGGCCGTGATTAAAACCTTGTAAACATAAATTATACAATATAAATAATAAAAAGTATTTTAAAGAGCAACAACAAGAATCGGACATATATATTATGTATATAAAAATGAAAAATTACAAGTAATTTAAGAATGAAAAAAAGAATACGAAAGTAACAAATATAGGCCTGCTTAAAAGTAAGAGTAAAACAAGTGAGATGATAAGGATTATAGGCCCCTATATAAAGGTAAATGAATAATATTTAACCCAAACGTTTTGTCTTTCAGTGTACACTTATGGTAAAATGTCTGTTAAATGCATACATATTAATTTTTAAAAATCAATAAAAAACAACCTTTAATAGTGAAAATTAATGAATTGAGATTTGTTGTATTTCTTTTTAAGCTGAATTCCCGTCAGTCTTATAAAGTCGACAAATTTGTTTGGGAAATAATTTCACTAAATTGTTAGCACCTCATATACACAAATATTTCAAGGGATGTTTGATACCATCATCATCTCTATACCAAGTAATTTATTGTGTAAAAATGTGATAAATTATATTTTTGAGAATCTCAACAGTGTATAAGGGCGTTAATGTAAATTATCTGTGGTTTGTCCCCCAAGGTTCTATACAAAGCAACGCTGTCTGATGGCCTTTCTGGTCAATGAAAGTCAAAGATCGTGTTCTGCTTAACACACATTACTTCTGCACTACCTCCGAAGTGTTTTTTCTCTCTCTCTCTCTGACATTAAGCGAGTTAAACGCCATATATACATCCCTCATTCACCAAGAAAATGGGTTCATCAAATTATAAAAAAATAATGTACGTTCTTTTGGTTTTCAAGCCATTAATGCATGTGTAATTCTCATTCTCGGCGATTTCAAAAACCTGTCCTGGTGGTTTTCGTTTTTAAATTTAAAGTGCATCTTCAAGCATCTAAACCTTGCGTGCATTTCTTTGACATGTTTGGCGTCACTTTTTTCACAATTTACATGTAGTTCTTGATATGGTTTTCCTTTGGAATATTTTTTATTTAAGACTGTATGGGAATACTTACCTAACTTGTGAAAACTGAGATTTTGACCCACGAGAATAGCTTATTTTATCGTATGAAGCCATTTTGATATTATGTACAAGAATGCACGTAGAAAATCTTGATCTTCGATCGCGGTGGTTAAACACTAAAGAGGGTCCCCAGTGCACCTTCAAGCATCTAAACATATATTGACATGTATGGTGCAACCTTACACAATTACACGTACTGGATGTTATGGTTTCCTTATTAGGAATATATTTAAGACTTGGAATACTTAAAGTTGACCCTCGAGCATGGCTTCTTGATGGAGCTATACAATGAATGCAAGTACATTTATTTATGTATTTACGTCATCTTTAATGAGGGTAAACTCCGATCAGTGCACAGCACTGCTTTCCATGGAGGCCCTCAGTACAAATACAGTAATAATAAAAACAAAACATACATCATACAAGCTAAAAACATCAAAAGCACATATACAAAAATTATCAAAAGGTACAAATTACAAATTATTTCAACTTAAAATGTGCTCCTTGACATACTTTTTAAAAGTCAAGATAGTTGGCAAGCTTTGAATGGCAAGTGGAAGATTATTCCATGACCTGGCTCCAGAGAACGTGTATGAAGGAACGTTTACCAATTTCAGTTCTTATAGCTGAGTGAGAAATGTTATTACTGGTATTGGATCTAGTATTATAAGAATGAGTATTCATCTGAGATTGTATACCAATTGACAAATACTCCGGAGCCAGGCCATGGACACACTTGTACATAAGAATATTTTTTAAATACTCAGCCCGCTCACGAACCTGCATCCAATTTAATTCACTATATATGTCAATCACATGTACATCTCTAACCTTGTAGCCTAATGTTAATCTTGCTGCCCGGTTTTGTAAAATCTGAATTCTGTTAACATATTTATCAGCACCATGAGTACAAACTGTGCAACAATAGTCAATGTGAGGCAAAATGAGAGCATTATACAATATATTACGAGTATATTGGACTGGTCAACATACCAACTCAACCGTTTCATTACTCCAATTCTTTGATAAATTTTGGCAGCAGTTTTATCAATGTGCGTGTCCCACCTGAGATATTGATCAAACCATGCACTAAGATATTTAAATTCGGTCACATTCTCCAATATATCATCTTTAATTTTAACAGTCAAATTATCACCTTTTTTATTTTTTGAGATGTGCCAGAAGTCATAACTTTAGTTTTCGAAGCATTGAGAGTTAATTTATGTATTGTACATCCATTCAGAGACAATTTGCAATAATCAAAGTCCTCTTTGATCGCTATATATAGGTTAAACACTATTAAAGCGGTTCCCATTGGTATTCGTTTTAAATTCAAAGAGACTTTCAAACCTTGATATGAATTTATTGACATGTTTGATGCCATTGTTTGCACGATTACATGCGTATTGGTTGATATAAACCATATCAACCCACCAGGAAGGCTTATTTTCTTGATGGAGATATACGATGAATGCGCATAAAGTCCTAATCTTCGAACTCGATGGTTAAACACTAAGGCGGTCCCAGTGGTCTTCGATTTTTAAATTCGAAGTGACTTTCAAGCGACGTTGCATTGTTGAGCAGGTCTTTTTCATTGTAGCGGTGACTTATTTTGGGAATAGGAATTTAGCTATTATCTCAGGGAGACCGACTGTCGTGCTATTGTATCTGAAAAAGAGTTTGTGTTTTAATGGACCTTGGAGTTATATGGACAATCGCTATAGGACGTCACTTCTGACTAATCCAAAAACCAGTAGGACTGCTTTGAAATCCCAAAGGAGTAAATTGAAGGAGAGGCATTGTTTTCGTAAAAGTGCCGGACATGATATGCTTGATACACGAGGGTGCCCTAAAAGTACAAGGAATACGAGTCATACACATTTGTCAATTCATGACACAAGCGCAAGCCGATTTGCGTAATGTATGCTCATAATGATCAAAATACTGCAAAACTGTCCATATAGAGGCTTAGCGAAGGCATTTTCTTTGGGGGTGTGGAAGCCAATTTACCGACTGACATCAGAGTTGGGGGCGCAAATAGTTTTTGTTGGTAAATTTACCGACACAACATTAATATGACCAGACAAAGTACAAATGTACTTGGTTGGCCCCAAAATGGACACTCTGTAAAGTCGGGGGGAGGGGGGGCAGGGCGAACTGCCACCGAGACAACTCGACCTTGTGACATCTCGACCCACGAGACAACTCGACCCTTGTGACAACTCGACCCACAAAAAACTCGACCCACGAGACAACCTTATGACAACTCGACCTCCTGTGACAACTTGACACAATTTATCGTTGTTCAGAAGTGGATCATCACGGGATGTCAAAGCACACTTGCCCGCTCTTGCCTGTCGTCAAAATATGATTCATAAAAATATACATTGGGAAAAGATTTGGGATATATTTAACTCTTGGAAAATCCTTTTAAGAATGTAGTAAATACTAGTTATATTAAATATACCTAATCCCCGGGGAAAATATAATGTTAAATAAAAAGAAGAGTACAAATGTATAAAAAATTTAAATATTATATTTTATTGAATGCCATTCAAATTTAAAACGTGTTCATGCTCATTGCCGGTGCCAGCTTTTCTCCCTCTCCCCTGTGGACGAATGCGAGATATAAAATTATAGATTTAAACTTATTTGAATTTTTTTTACAAAACGTGTTTTACCAATAACATCCTTGATTTCAATATAGAAAGGAAAACAAATTGTTTGAAAAATGAATATAATTATGTCATAAGCTTGGTTTAACATTAACAGTAGCGAATAAATGATGACTGGATCATTATTTACTGTAAAACCCGATGCTTCTTATATTTTGAAAAATGTGTAATGATCCGATGAAAAAAAAGAAAATGTTTGGAAAATGCCATCAAAATAACAACATGGTTTGGCCTGTGTGTTGGACATACGTCCCTTTTTGGTGAATTTCAACCCTTTACCATTCAATAATTCATAAGTCGCGACGCATTCCAGTAACCCAACTCGGCTCAGCGCGTTGCAATTTGACTACATCAATCCTTCCCGCGGCCCGCAGCGCGAGCAAAAAAAGGGTCGAGTTGTCTCGTGGGTCGAGTTATCCGTGTCGAGTTGTCACAAGGGTCGAGTTGTCTTATGACCTTTTATATGACCTGCATGCCACCTCCCCATTGTCAATAAATGTAACAATCACACTCAACAGTTAGACATAGTTTTCTTCCGTTTTCTGTTGTTTGCATTTGTACAATAGTCTAATGCAGCTACGTAATCAGTGGCGCAACTACGAGGGGCACAGGGGCACGTTCCCCAGCCAAGGTCTGTGTCCCCCCCCCCCCCGGGTGCCCAGTTCAGAATTTTGAAGAAAAAAATATGATATGGTGTGCCATGTTCGAGCGGTTTAGTGCATCGAATTTGTGTTCAAATCCTGACCGCGACCGTGGTACTTGTGTCCTTAACTTAAGCAAGACACTTTACCATAATTGCTTCTCTCCACCCAGGGGTAAATGGGTACCTGTGAGGGCAAAGTTGGTTGTTGTGTTTGATTAGCCCATATGCGCCGAAATGGCAGCAATTGTGCTGTATACTCCCCAGAGAGCTGAGATGGTTTCAGGAATGATTTATGCGCCTGATGAGCAGGGGTAATAATGTAATGCGCCTTGAGCACCAGTTTGGTGGATACGTGCACTATATAAGTCCACAGTATTATTATTATTATTATTATTATTATTATTATTATTATTATTATTATTATTATTATTATTATTATTATTATTATTATTATTATTATTATTATTATTATTATTATTATTATTATTATTATTATTATTATTATTATTATTATTATTATTATTATTATTATTATTATTATTATTATTATTATTATTATTATTATTATTATTATTATTATTATTATTATTATTATTATTATTATTATTATTATTATTATTATTATTATTATTATTATTATTATTATTATTATTATTATTATTATTATTATTATTATTATTATTATTATTATTATTATTTCGCATTAGCACAGCATGAAAAGAAAGATCTTGTTTTCCTTTCTGCCGGTTACACCTCGAGTCAAGCTACGTCCCGTAGCCTTAGATCTCGAGTGTCTTTCGCAGAATCCTTGCTGTCCCTAAGAGTGCAGCCTTCTGTAGTAATTCTACTCTAACAGATGTTCCTATCTCCTTGAGATGTTTCTCCAACGCCTTCGGGATTGTACCCAGTGCTCCCACTACCACAGGAATAACCTTAACCTTGACTTGCCACAGCTTGCGGAGTTCTCTCGCTAAATCCTGATATTTGTGTACCTTCTCCTTCTCCTTCGAAGCTACTCTACTATCACCCGGCACAGCTATATCAATTAGATGACACATCTTTGCATGCTTATCCAAGACAACAACATCCGGCCGTCTATGTTCTATAACATGATCTGTCTGGATGTTGAAGTCCCAGAGAATCTTGACATGATCCGTTTCTTCAACCTTTTCCGGCACATGGTCGTACCACTTCGATTGCACCTTGACACCGTACTTCTTACACAGATCCCAATGGATCACCTTGGCCAACTTGTCGTGTCTGCCTTTGTACTCTGTCTGAGCATGCACTCTGCATTCGCTGACAATGTGAAATACAGTCTCCTCCGCCGCATTGCACATTCTGCACATAGAAGAGACATCTGACTTCTCGATCCTTGCCTTCATCACATTCGTCAGCAGAGACTGGTCTTGCGCTGCAGTAATCAGACCCTCGGTTTCTTTCTTTAGTTCTCCTCTCCTCAACCATTCCCAAGTCTTGCTACTTGCCACTTCTTCAGTACATCTCAGGAATCGGCCGTGAAGTGGTTTTTCCTGCCAATCTCGTGTTCTTTGTTCTCTTCTTTGATTCTTATACTCCTTTGGACCTAATTCGTCTGCCTTCATGTATTTCTGCGCAACCTTCAACAACTTTTCCCGAGTACTTCTTACATGACACTGCAAGCTCCTTCTCTCGATTATTATTATTATTATTATTATTATTATTATTATTATTATTATTATTATTATTATTGTTATTGTTGTTGTTGTTGTTGTTGTTGTTGTTGTTGTTGTTGTTGTTGTTGTTGTTGTTGTTGTTGTTGTTGTTGTTGTTGTTGTTGTTGTTGTTGTTGTTGTTGTTGTTGTTGTTGTTGTTGTTGTTGTTATTACATATAATGTCAAAGTATTACGCATCACATGCACTGTACACGTACGCAGGATGAAGGCCCGGCCTGAGCTTGCCAATATTGAGAAATAAATCGAACGTTGTATAACGTCCGCAATAAACGTATTTAAAAGTTAAATGACATTCGAGAGTGAGGTTGCCCCGACAAATAGACAAAATAGACACAACCTCTTGTATTCATTTGGTCGACCATTCATTTATTTATTTATTTATTTATTTATTTATTTGTTTATTTATTTATTTATTTATGCCGAGGACGGACGTGTTTCTTTCGAGCTCCCGTGTAAGGCCTAATTCTTAGCTCTTTCTGACCTGGTAAGGTCCTTGTATTTATATTTATAGTGCAATTTATTGTATATAGATACCCATAGACCAAGCCCACCGTGTAAATATCTGTTATTTTCGTGTATTTTATGTGTATTCTTCGTTTAGTTTGTGTAGTCTGTATTGCCGGGGTGGCCGCCATGGCCAGTCAGGCGGGAACCTCAGACGTGGGTCAGCCAAGCGCGACCGGGCCCCAAGCCCATTGTTCCTGGTGACGGACCGTTCGCGGGCGTCACCCAGGAAGAATGGGGCGTCTTTCAGAGTCATAGACAATGTGTCCATTGAATCCTATATGCAGGAATTTAACAATTGCGTGCCAGCACACATTCATGTTGTTTCTGCAAGTAGAATTTCTAATAACCGTATTGCCGTGTACCTGGGTTCCAGAGAGGAGATAGCCGAAGCCATTTCGCTGGGTTTTACCTAGCTAGGATGATCCTATCGTTATGTTTCCACATAAGCGCTAGGATAAAGAATGTACAAAAAAACGTAGATGCATGTTTACGTGCATGTTTTACGAAGAAATAAACACATTGCACTGTAATACCTTAAATCTATGAATCTACTATGAATCTATACTGTATTGTTATTATGTGTATGCCTTTGATCATAAAAAATGATCTATATGAATCTATACTGTATTGTTATTATGTGTATGCCTTTGATCATAAAAAATATTGTAAATTACACTGTGTTTTTGACCAATTCTTGCCTTGTTTTGATCTGCTCTGCGGTTCGATTCTGTCCGCACGATGTGATAACACGGCGTACCCCTACTGTTCCATTCGCTTTCACGGTCATAGGTGCAATTACCGGCGCCGAGCAGAGCCGTATATTGGGCTGGCTCTGGAGCGGAGCGGCAAACAGCGCTCCCGACCGACTTCAATCTGCGCCAAACATCACACCCGAGACGCAGCAAATCTTAGAACAACAACGTAACGAATTAAATATTCTCCTTAAAAATCAAGCCGAGGGCGCCCTCGTCATATCTCGTGTTCAACATTTTAATGAAGTGGACACGAGCTCATCCTATTTCTTTAACCTTGAAAAACATCACTCTCAGTCTAAAACCTTGTCTAACATTCGCCTCTCCAATGGAACAATTACCGAAAACCCCGAAGAAATTAGAAAACACTGTCGAAACTTCTATGAACAGCTTTACAGCCATGTCCCAACTGACGAGGGCGCCCTCGGATCCCTTTTATGTAATTTAACTAACTTGGATCCTCGAGACGCAGCTTGGCAAAAACAAAACGCCGGGTTTTGATGGCCTTACTTCTGAATTCTACACTTTCTTCTGGCCTCTTCTTAAAAATGACCTCTTCGATGTTCTAAATTTTGCCGTTTCTTCTGGCTCCCTTCCGCGCTCTTTCAACAAAGCCATCATCTCCCTAATCCCTAAAAAGGGCGACCTCTGCGAAATTTCAAATTGGCGGCCTGTCTCGCTCCTTAATACGGATTACAAAATGTTTGCCAAGCTGCTTGCGAATAGACTAAAACAATTTATTGGTAATCCTAGTCTCATAGTCTCACAGTTTCCCGCCTGCGCGCCTCAACGAACTAATCCTCCAGCATCCATTCAGGGGATGATCCTCCAGCAGTCTACTTAAGCAGCAGCATTTTCCAGAGTCCGGCATTCTCCTGAGGACGATCAGAGCATACTGATCGAAACGTCGAGTTGTACCCCCAGTTCTTTTCAGAACTAATTACTACTCAATTGAGATTCCACATGGTGTCACCGCAATTAGTCTTACTTATCATCCTCACCATGCAAAGCTACAAGTTTTACCTATGATCAATCCTACTGCGTCCCTGGGCGCACAATCTATAATAACCTGAACCTTTTACGTGATGTGATTAATTATTGTAATTTTAATGATCTTCCTCTTGGCGTGGTCAATCTTGATAAGCACAAAGCGTTTGACAACGTTGACCACGTCTACCTTTTCAGTACAATGAGAGCCATGGGGTTCGGGGACAAATTTATTTCACGCCTCAATCTTTTGTACAGCAGCGCCGAGAGCCACATCAAAGTTTGTGGTTCCTTGACCGCGCCTTTTCCCTTTTTGAAAGGAATTCGACAAGGCTGCCCGCTCTCCGGGCTGCTGTACTGGATTGCAATTGAACCCTTTCTTAACAAACTTATAAATGAAATGCAGGGTCAAAGTTTTCTTTTACCTAATACAAACAATTACTGCTCGGTCTCGGCCTATGCTGACGACGTCACAATTTTCGTCACCTCCGACTCGGGCTTTGAAACAATTCAAAGAGTGTACAGTCTTTTCAGCGAATCTTCTGCTGCGAGTTTAAACTATGAAAAATCCAAGGGTCTATGGGTCGGCTCATGGACCGGACGAAGCGACAAGACCCTGAACTTTCACTGGAATAATCAGGGGCTCGTTTTTCTTGGAGTTCACCTGGGAAATAACAACAATTACAATAAACAAAATTGGGAAAATTGTAAAGCAAAACTCTCCAAAACCCTGACCAGCTGGAAACCTTTCTCTCCCATACTTTCTTTCAAAGGCAAAGTATTAATCGCCAATCAAATTGCTGCCACCAAAGTCTTTCACTCTCTCGCCGTTTTGTCTTGTCCCGAAAATATCCTAGGTGAACTCCAAAAGATGCTTGTCGACTTCGTCTGGTCCCACAAACGCCATCTCCTTAAAAAACAAATTCTTCATCAGTCTTGTAATAAAGGTGGACTTGGTCTGGCTTGTCTCCAGGCACGCAGCCTCACTTTCAAGTTCAAACATCTACAACGTTACCTTCAATTTAATACCCACCCTTGCTTTTTGATGATGGACGTATATTTACGTCGATATAAACGTTTAGAATTAAATTACCAACTTTTCCTACTAAACTTAGAACCCAAATTTTTCACCAGCTTGTCAGTTTTTTACAGTGAGGTCTTGCGTGCCTGGTTGACCCTCGAAGCTCATATTGAAACACCTCCGGACTCCATCAACCATGTCCTAAATTTACCGGTAATTTACCCACCTTTAATCGATCCCTTGCGGGGTGGCACGGCTTTCGCCTCTCGACTCTGGGACAACAACATCTATCTCATCAAGAACCTACTCAACATCAATACTGGAAAGTGGCTTCAGGCTCAGGAACTCCAATTGTCTTCTGCATCTTCTCGTCCTTTGTCATCTCGTCTTTTGAGTAAAGACCTCTCTCGCCTGCACAAGTCCTTGACTTCGTCTTTCCCAACGCTTTTCAACTTGACTGGATTCCTTCATCTCCCTGCTCAACTTCGCGATGCCCCCTCTCGCCCTACTTCACCCGGCCAGGTTCTCTTCGATGGCGACAAAGACGCCCTTTCTTCAACCTCTAAGACTTTGTACAGTTTCTACAACCAAATGAACGACTTATCAGCTCCACTTACTCCCTGGCACGGACTTGTCTATTTTCCGCCTTCCCACCACGTTCCTTGGAAGGCAATTTATCAGTTTCCCACATCCAATAAAGAAGGGGACGTCCAATACAAACTTCTACATAACGTCTTACCCTCACTACCGGTCCTTCATCATCTAAACCCCAGCATCTCCTCCACCTGTGGATGGTGCGGCGAGAGAGGCACTATTGTCCACCTGTTCATCACTTGCCCATCCATTCAGCCTGCTCTTCGTCTTCTCCATCGGCTCATCGACCGCCTCCTACCCAACCTCGCTATCAGTTTCGACACCTATTGGACTCTCATTCCCTATGCTCAGAGTCGAGACAAAATGGCCGTCCGCCTGGCAAACTTTCTCATTATTAGCTTGAAAAACATAATATATTGGTTATACCGTACGTGCAGTAAATCTGACCCTCTCACTGTCTGGAAATACCGCCTCAAAAATAAAATTATCCTTGAACTTAATTACTACACACTTATTAATTCTATCTCATCTTTCCTTGACAAGTGGTCAATCAATAACGCCCTTTTTGTCTACACTACCGGTAAACTGACATGGTTGATTTAATTAATGTTTTGTCACAAATTTATATTTTTTTATTTATTTATTTATTTATTTATTTGTTCTCTATAATGTTTTTTTTCTTTACCCCTTGTCTTATCCCTAGGTTGACGGGCTTAAGCAGGTCTCGTCGCTTCCCAGACGAGCCGTGGTGATTTTCGCCGCCCAAACCCGCTACCTATCCCGCATGGGGGACTGGCAGTGGGCACTTTTGTGCCCACACCAGACGCTAAGGAACCCATGCCCCCCCCTCCCCTGCTCCCCTCCCCTTTCTCCTCCCCCTCCCCTCCCCAAGACAAGGGTATCGATAAATTCAAAATGTACTTTACTGTTTTTCATCTTTGCTCTACTACCCTCAAACCCCTTTTGTCCCCTCCCCCTATGCCCTGTTGCTACCCTTTGGAAGGACTTGGGGTTTTCCAGCTTCCGAAGGTAGCAACTTGGCCTTTGTGGCATTTTTAAGTTAAAATATTGTTTTTTCTAGTTTTCATTGTCTTAATTCACAAGTATTAAGGTACTGAATGTATTTCTTTATAATTCTTTAAATTTTGTATATATCTGTATATATGCTGCTATTTCAAGGAATTTGAAATAAAGTTTTCCTTTGAAAAAGTATTTATTTATTTATTTATTTATTTATTTATTTATTTATTTATTTATTTATTTATTTATTTATTTATTTATTTATTTATTTATTTATTATTATTATTTTTTAAAGTTATTGTGCCTTATCCGGGCAATATACACTTTCATATGTGCCAGTTCTTAAATCTTCGTTCTAGGCCAATTTTATATATTTTATTATAATTGTAATTTTGTTCCGTTTTGCAAATAAATCAAAATCAAATCTAATCAAATGTAAGCGGCTAACCATGGTCAAGCTTTCTCAAAGTTGCTGTATCGAAGATGATACAAACTGATGTACCAAATGGCTGGCCATACCGAAACCTTTTTTCTCGCAAACGATATACTTTAGTGTTTTATTTTATTTATTTTTATTTTTGTATATAACTTGTTTTGAAATAATCATATGCTAAAATCTGGATATTATATTCGTAACATATCATTATTTAAAAATAAAATGTTAACGTTCCAGTTACACTTTACAATTTTAAAAAATATACTTTGATGTGAACGAGTCTAAATATTTTGACAGAATGAAAAAATGGCGGTTCATGAAGTCTATTCTCATCCGATCCTACAGCGATATAAAGCCAGTTTATGCACAAATGCAACGTTGTTTGTCATTTTAGTTTTCCTGCTGACATTCATTGGGCCATTTCTGATAGTTTTCTGGAGCGAAGGTATTCGAATAAGTTTTGATCTGATTAGGCCAAGAGAATGAAAGTCATAGATTTGCGTCCGGGAAATTTTGAAAACACATGAGGCTTTTTTTTCATTATTCATTATTCATTATTTCCATTGATCATTAATAACACTACAGCGCAATCACAAGATGTTTCTTCTAATCTGTGTACGTACATGCATCATTATACGTGCGGGCCGCACACACAGACATACATGTACTAGTACTACTCACTAGGCTCAACAGCGAACGTGTTGTGCATGTGAAGGCGGTACAGTTGCAGGTGCGGATCGGACGGAGTTTACCATACAGTTTTACTTTTTGTTTTAGCGCGATGCGACCTTTTTTGTGAACAACGTACGCGGGACTAAGACTGTAAGAGAACATGCTAATGATTATTTTATAGCGCACATAGGCCTACTGGTGGAAATTTGGTAAAAACTTCGTTTTACTGATGTGGATGATTTGGAACTAAATTTGTTTGGTGAAAATACCTTTTTTGTGCAAATAATGATTTTTTTGGCAAATAATGAAAAATTTAGGCGGTAGCTTTCGGGACATGCGGGCGGTGGACGCAAATCTATGACTTTCATTCTCATGGCCTTATTGGATGGAATGGTTTCTAAAAAGTAGCGATAACACCCAAACGCCACTTAAGGCCAATGAAAGCTGATTACTAGTTTCTCGTCAGCGCCCGCACGTGATTTTGGCCCCGCACCAAAAAATTTCATTATGCCAAAATTTCATTATTTTGCAAAACATTTTTGGGAAAATCCGGAAAATCCGACGCAAACTACTCCCAAGCTAAAAGGAACCATTCCGATTGCGCGGTCGATGTTTTTGCAGCTTCGCTGTATCATGCAACATACCGGTCGTGCCCACCTTCCATACAGCTGGGCCCATGGGAAGCGCTGATCTGCCTAGCTTCACAAATTTGCGAAAGAAAACCCATGGCATGCAGGGTATATAGTGTACATGCAGCTGGTGCAGCCGCTGAGAGCCGCGGAATGACGTTCACAGGTCACACAAATTGCAACCTCGTTTCCAGATCGCATACTATGTGCCCGGCCTATCCGGGTCGTGTATTGTCGCCGTGGTACGAGGTTGGTATTGATCGATCGTTGTCATGCCTTCAAGGTATGTTCATGTCCTTCTCTTCACAACTCAATAGAACTGATATTGGCATCAATCTCACATTTCTGGGTGAATTTAGAACCTAAATCTGTTTCAAAATGGCAGTTCGTGTATGTGTATGGGTTGCATTTTTCCTTGATGAAAAATAATGAATAATGAATAATGAAAAAAAACCCGCACCAAAATTTGATAAATGGCTGACGAGAAACTAGTAATCAACTTTCATTGGCCTAACACATTTCCGTATGTGCCACCATGTAAAATTAAAAATCTTCTAGAAGTCATAAAAATCAAACGGTCCCGAATTTCCGAACAAAATTTTCAGATAATGCAGTGTAATTCTTACTCTTTAAGATAAGATAATCCGTGAGGTTGTGCTTGCGATATTTGTCCAGATATTTACATTTTTCGATTACGTCTTTTGTGTTCCGGCTCGCTCACTTTGTGTATTTTGACATGACTTTTAGCATTTGACCCCGTTTGGCAGTCTCATAAAAATTGCATTTTGGGTTGATTTTAGAGATTTGCATGAAAGTTCAGGGGTCAAAATGTGACGCGGGACAACTACTGAATAATGAAAAGGTGTTTTGATTTTATGAGAACGATTGTTAAGGTAAGAAAAGAGGTATTTTTCAGCACTTTTTTGCAAAAATATGTAACTTTTTCATATATAAAGTGTTCAAATGTGTGTTAAATCTTGAACCCCGTCGTGGATTCACACATTTGGACATTCTCTACACTGTTTTTTAACAATATAAACAGAGACTGGTCATGAAAACATTAGCGAACTCTAGCGACAGGGGCTTTTTAGGGGTCATGTCGGGGCGCCCGCGCCGTAAAAAAAATTATATGAATGGAGCGGAGGAATACACAAGTTCAAGTGCAAGTTCAAATATTACTCTTCTACAGTAATTATTAAATGTGTTTATTTTTTGTGTATTTTTTTATATTTGGAAGTAAGGAATTATGAATTAGTGATTTAGTTTTTTGTCATGGGTAATTATTTTTTTAATTTTTAATTTTTTTGAAAAATATAATACCAAATCACATACATGTATGCTGTATCCTTCCTCCGTTGATGTAGTGCCCAAGAAAGTAAAATTTTCAAATTTTCACAAAATGTTTCTTGATGTAGGCCTACTGTTAAATCATCATCATCATGCTAAATGAGCTAGGTACCCAGTTCCATTAGATGTTTTTATTCAGTATTTGTATATAAATATTTCTTCATGATGTCTGTCAATTATTTCAGGGATTTTTACAAAAACTGTGGAATTTGTTTACTAAAAAAAAATGAGCCAGGTGTAAACCAAGGACAAATCCAGAGAAAGTGAAGGCGTACTAGGTCAAAGAGGATCTCAACATACAACAGTAAGTCAAATAAAATTCAAAAAACCTGTTTTCCCCCATTTTGTTTATTTCATATTATTTGCTTCAATATGCTTTTTATCAAGTTTAAAATTTGTGACAAATCAAGAAATTTTGTCTCTTCTAGATAACATATGTGCGTCTACCATCTGATGACGTTGATGAAGACATTATCGTGGAGAAAGTTGAGCTTCGGTGTGATCCTACAGATACCAAGGAAAAGGTACGATTATCAACCAAGTGCTTTGTTGATTTATGGTTGATGCAAATCATGATTTTACATTTCAGTTCCCATACAGTTACAACTCAAAAACTGAACAATAGTTGTTTAGTTATTTATTTTTTTATTTCGATCTCTCAGTAACCTGTGGGCTTCAAGATACCTGTGAAAAGAAGATGATGAATAAATATTAATTTTTATTACCACATTACCACTTTACTTTCATTTGTTGTTGAATTTAACAATATGCCATGCTAAATATGAGTTCATAATGACTGCAGATTATTTCTTTTCAGAATTTAACTTAATTTAGTGATTTGTCAACTTATGGATAATTTATTTACTCATCCTTTCAGGTAACTCAAAGCCAGGAGTGGTTTAACATCAAATATGAAGGACCAGATGATGCAGTGTATACCTTTAAGTTGAAAGAAGACTGGATTGCTGGAGATTTAAAAATACTAGGGCAGGATCAATAAAGTGGGCTTCAACTACAAACCTGATCTTGACGACGAAAATGGTCAAAATTGCACAATATTACAACATTTAAATGCCAATATCTGAAGAACCAAACTACTTATTTGAAAACAAATCACATCATTGACTTTCCCTTATTCCCAGCTTCAATTTAAGGTATAACTTGGCATATACTTAATTTTTTGGTATAACTTAGTACAATTAATTCTAAAATGCCCAAAATCGGCGGCACAAGTAATTGGAATTTTACCAATTTTAAAAGCCTGTTTCTCAAGAACTAAAATAAATATTTGAAAACAAATTGTACCACTGACTCTGTCTCATCAAGAGCTTTAATTTGGTGTATAACTTAGTCCAGAAACATTAATTTTTAAAAATAGGGTTTCATAGCTATAAAAAGGATCATTACCTGTTTGCATTTGTACGTGTTTCATAATTAATAGTACTTAATCAGTAACGATATGGCTTGATTCTGACACTTAACTGGTTGTATTTTGGGCAGTTACAAGCCAACAAACCTGCAAAAGTAACAAAGTACCTATAGAATGTAGGGCCAAATTTTCAACACCTTTTTTTTCCCTTTTTCTAAATTGACCTAGGATAGCGATGCCAAACCGAGCCGGATTTTCACCATGTTCATGCTGCCTATTCCGTACTGCACAAAATAATGCATCACAAAATCATGTTTTTTTCACAACTTGTGAACATTATTCCACAAAAATACAATGTAATATTCATTTTCAACACCTTACCTTATCCTTAATAACGTTATTTATGTTATCCTTCTGCCATAAAGTGACATTTTGATCCAAAATATTTTATTAATTATGTGTGGAGTGCCATGGTCGAGCGGTTTGCATCGGATTTGTGTTCTGATGGCTGAGTCGTCAGAATGTGGGTTCGAATCCCAACCGCAACCGGGGTACTTGTGTCCTTGAGCAAGACACTTTACCATAATTGCTTCTCTCCACCCAGGGGTAAATGTGTACCTGTGAGGGCAGAGTTGGTTGTTGTGTTTGATTAGCTCATATGCGCTGAAAAGGCAGCAATTGAGCTGTATATTCCCCAGGGAGCTGAGATGGTTTTAGGAATGATTTATGAGCCTGATGAGCAGGGGTATTAACCCTAACTCCCTAGACAACAAAGGAAGTTGGAGGATTTTGAAGGATTTTTATTGTTCAGTAACAATGCTTAGGGAGTTAGGGCTAAATAATGTAATGCGCCTTGAGCACCAGTTTGGTGGATACATGCGCCATATAAGTCTACGTTATTGTTATTATTATTATTATTATTATGTGTGTTTGAACAAATCTAAAGTCTGACATAAAATTTCTGACTTTTTTTTGGAGGAGTGCTAGCACCACTCAATGTAAAATGTTGTTTGTACTTTATTACAAAAAGCTAGGGAGGCAAATAATGTACCAAAATGAAGAAGAAATTATGATAAATTAGAATATGGGTTCAAAATCCAAATTAAATTTTTTTTTATGTGTGAAAAGTCCATTGTTATTTTTTAAATATTTTTTCCCAAAAAAATGAAATGTTTTGGTAAATAACAAAAAAAACTAGGGGTGATGATGATATGGTGACAACGGTTTTTGGAAAGCTTAGGTTGTCAGCTATCCAGCCATACCTAACTTGTTTTAACCCTAACCCTCCAGGGTATTTTGGCTAGAAACCCTGCCAGATGCATCAGATTGCATCGTTTGTCAAAGTGACTTGACTGCCCAGTGCAGCAAAATCCATCAGGTCACAAATCTCAAGGCCAAACTGCCTCAGAGTCTGTGGTCACCAAACGCAGCAGGATACAACTCTGGCATTGTTCAATGGGACCAGCTCTCAATAGCCTCAGACTTGGCTGCTTATGCACTGGTGTTGACAGCTGAATGCATCAAAGTGCACCAGACTTTTCCACCTGATGCACTTTGCTGCATCTGGCAGGGTTAGGGTTAAAATAATATGCCTGTAAGTGCCTAGAGTGGGAATTTCAAAACCATACCAAGTGTCTCAACACTCAGAACTGTAGATTTTACCCCAGCGCTGTTCACAACAGGTGCGCAAAATTTGTATAGGCTAACAATAATGAATAGTAAGTATATCTTTTGATTAGGATAATACAAAAATCTATATAATAATTAGTTTGGGTGATTCTTGATTTTTTATTATTGTTATTTTTTAATCAAAAATGGTTCCTCATGCAACAAGTTTAAAAGTAAAAATACATACATTAAAAACAATTGAATACATAGGGGCCTATTTCACTTCTGCATGCATTAATTAATTAGTTTTCATATACATGTAAAATATTAAAAATATTATTTGTATTACTTTATTTCTTTGTAGGTTATTTATTAGTTTACATTCTAATTCCACAGAGTTTCACTTAAATTCCCTAACCTTGACTGCTGTCAGTACAAAAATATTTTAGATTTGTATTTCTTAATATAAATATTTATATTTCTATAAATAAACAGCCATGTGCTAGATCATATGTACATATTTCACCCCTTTTCCCCAGATAATAGTCTTTCTAATGAAACAGTATTGAAAAATCTCCAGTCAGCCTATAATAAAGATACTGCCTCATGGATCCTTGAGTTATCATCAGTCTGATAAAGCACTTCATAATTCAGTTGAAGTTTCCTTCAGACGCGTTAAGTGTCTGTAAAAAAAGAAAGACTTGTGTTATTTATTTAATTAAACATGTGTTTTCTGATTAACTGTTTAGTAAACAGTATATTTTAAATTAAATGAAGATCTTTGTTTTAACTTTTTGCAGATGAAAGACAGCTCAGCAGAAAATTATCCAGTCACGTCAAGCCAGGAATTCAAATGCATACACAATACACATATGTGACCTATTTATTTCACTGTTATTAATTAAAAGACTAATTAATAAATATTTATTATTTCAATAAACAGTACAAATTTTCATTCTTACAATACTACTTTATTAAGACTTTGAAGTATTATCTGATTATATAAATGCATTGCTTATTGTACTAAAAACAATGAAACTGGCCATGAAAGCAAGATATATCACAGAACAGTCATTACTTTTGTTGCGTATCAAGTGCGTATTGAATGAACAATTAAATTATTAATAAATATTTTTGCAATTGTCAAAAGGGCCCAATATGAGTTGTATGTTAACTTGTAGACTCTGGAGAGATAAAAGAAAACAAAAAATATGAAAAAACAGTATGCTTAAATAAATTACTGACATTTCAGAAAAGATTCATTTTCTTGGCGGAAAAATATGTTGATGTCAATTTTCATAATGAGCTAATTTGCATATACAGTGATTTACATGAAATCCACGTACAGTATGTTGCAGAGGAGACTCTGCTCTTTCAACATTATTATGAAAAATAAAAATTGCTTTGGCATCGCTATCTACATGTTGGAACCGCAGTTGTGTATTTTTAAGTCAGATTACATAAATTTACAAGAAGTAACCGGTTTCGGTGTGGCCCTGCATTCTATAGTTGTACCAAAGTGACTTCATAGATTATCGATTACATTGGAAAACGCCTCTTTCTAGCACTAGCAGACAACAAAATGGCCAACATCTCACTGACACTGGACAATGGATGTGCATGCAATTCATTGCTCAAAATTTCCTTGCCCCACTACTAAAAGTGTGGCATGGACCTGAATCCTTAGCCACACGTTGGTTCCATTGACGCTAACAGTCTCGATTTTGTAAATTCTTAGCGCTCAAATTGATGATATTTGCAACTATTTTGACACACTAGATACGTACCTTACATGTTGAACTAAAGCGGCCAAAAAAATGGTGATTTTACTTACATTTATATTCCGTGACACTGACATATCGGCCTTTAAATATTACATGACGATCGGCAGTTGCAGATTTCAACGAGGGTGGCCATCTTGAATTTATGAAGAGACGTTAACGGAAAAACAACTTGCGCATGCAACAATTTTACGACGGCTGTTTTATGTGTGTACACACTTGCTGCAGAGATACGACCATATGATTTCGCTGATATGAACTTTAAAGAGACTACTATACTAACATCGAGCAGTTTTTATCAGATTAACATAAAACAGCCGTCGTAAAATTTGGGGGATCCCTACCTACAGGTATGAGGGTATTGCCACGTGCACTGTGCCCAATATGCAGGGGAATGGACATTTTCAATTTACCAATCCCTACATCAAGAGACGGGCGGCCTCGGGAGGGGTAGGGGAAACAATTATGTACATAATAAATTACCCTTTGATCAAACCAAACTTCACATTCATTGTACATGTTTCTAATTCATTGAACAGGTTTCTGGCTGAAAGAGGCCTTTTACCGTGAACAACCCACCGTCCGTTTCAAGCATGAGATGCTCCTTCTCATAGACACCCAGGAAGCCTCCTCCTACCTCGCTTGGAGCACCTATCAGAAATTCAACCAGCTACAGCAGCAACATCTAAGAATTCCTCTTGTCAAGGTAAGGAACTTGTAAATACAAAATGATCCCTGTTCCCTCCTCCCAAACTTGTCTTCAGATACCCATCCCACTCCCCAATGTATTAGTTAACCTGCAATGTATCTGGGGTTCTTTTGCTTCTTGGGGTCTTTTGGTAAATATGCACACATCAACCCAATTTTATTTGCCAAGCAAATCATAACACACCATTTTTAGAGGGAAGGTGAAATACTGGTATTTGAATACATATATGAAAGAGGCTCATGTTTTTTTTGAGAAAACAACAAAAACTGGTAGAATGTCGTATCCGACTGCCACTTTTTCTCATTAAATATAACCAATAATGTAATCTTACCTACCCAGTAAGGTGGAGAACATATGGATGATGATGGACATATACTTCAAATTATTCCAGGATATTTATTTCATGAAAAATCAGGCATTTTTGGTATACGATGACTTCCTCAGTCATGTCAGTCTGATCTTGTCAACTCCCCTATAAGTGACCAACACGGTCATTGTACATGCGCAGTGGCAACTATAATAGGATCCTTCTATTTTCTGAAGGGGAGAAATTTTTAGAAGGGAAATCAAGTCCGAAAACCTTTCTGTACCGCCAAAAATCTATGGAATCATTTTGTTTGGTTAGTGGTTGCAAATTTTTTTTTTTTAAACCTTAAAAAGTGGTGGTCGGACACGACATTCTTCTCCACAAAAACTATTACCATTCTTATGTTTTCAAAGTTTCCGGACAGCAACTTCATGTTTATTTGATGTAACAATTCTTTTATTTTTCTCCACAATGAAAGCTATTCAGATGGAATCATTTCTCAGGATGATTGATACATGCACTTGACACTAAGTAGATTTTTTGAAGAAAAAATAATTACTTTGATAGTCTGGTGATTACCAATGTTATATATTATTCCCTTTATATGAATAATAAATCGTTGATCCAAAGACAGTATTCAAAAATTTACAATAATTTTGTCTGCTTCCAAAATGCGGAGCTGTACAGGCAGAATATTTTTGTAAGATGTTTGATTCTGTCTCTATCTCTGTACCAAGTAATAATGGCTTTAATTTGTATACAATGTTTCCCTCCGTCCCTTATAGACAAGAGAAGAAGATAGTAATCGTGATGGCAAGTCTGATTTTTGATTCTGTCTCTATCTCTGTACCAAGTAATAATGGCTTTAATTTGTATACAATTTTCCCCTCCATCCCTTATAGACAAGAGAAGAAGATAGTAATCGTGATGGCAAGTCTGACATGCTCCACTTCTCTGTCTCAGTGCCCATCCTAGCAACAGAGGAAATCGTCGGTGTGAAGCTCATTCTCATTTTTGACTACAGATTATATGTGAGTTACAATTCGTTTCAAACTAGGCTTCGAGAGAACAGAATTGGGTGGAGGGAGGCATGACAGGGTTTCTAAATAGTAAATACTTTACATTTTGAAAAAGATTATTCCCAAATCTCACTCGGCCATATAACTCTAAACAATCCCCCATCCAAGTATGGAACTCTGTCAGTGATTTCCATTGCATCGCACAGTAAAATGCTTCCCAAATTTCAGTTTACTGTACAAAGTTCAACTTTTATTCACAATTCTGAAAAAATCTGCCTCTTGAAAATGCAGTTTCAAGCATCTAAACCTTGGCTTCAGGGTTGTAGCTAGAAGAAAGTGAGTGGTGGCTCAAAATGGCGAAGCGGCGTAGTGAGCGGTTTAACAAAGCTCTCGCTCAACACGGTCAGGGGTCCAGGGGCCCGCTTAAGGGCCCCTGGTGGGGTCCAGGGGCAACGCCCCTGGCGGGGGTTCAGGGGGCAGCGGTCCCTGAAGCTCCTGGATTTTAGCATTATTTTCGCTTTGAAACTGGAGCAAAAAAGCTGGTAATATTTGACTGGGCCATGTTTACATCGATATCGCACGTGAGTGAAAGCAAAAACTTTCAGTTGTCAATCACTACTAGTAGTTCGCGAAGTCTGGGTAAAACAAGCGTGGCTTTATCGGCTTACACGTGCTCTAAGCTACGGCGAAGACTAGCGCAGCGCCGAAATGATAGCTGTTTGCACAGTCGTGAGTAAGCACACGACGATCGTCATTGTACTTCATATCATGCATGCAGCAAGAGACCACCGATCATCCCACCACATCCCATAATTTTAATGACGCCAGGGGATTTCCCCTGACGTCATATATTGATGTTATGTTAATGTATCGTACGTGTTGAACACAGCTGTTTTTGCGATACAAGCTATTTTTAATGTGATATTGGACGGAATTAAAGGAAATTTACGCCTTGAGTAATGGTTTAAATGAACAAACACGAGTCAAATATGTTAAAATCTTGTATATTTTGCATGATTTTAATAATTTTACACCACTTTTTGTGCCGGTCGGTGAACTGTTATTTTCATGTGAGTGCCGGTCGGTCAAGCTGAGTGCCGGCTACTGCCGACCGGCGCCGACCACCGTGGCTACAACCCTGCTTGGCTTGTATTTCTTTGACAAAATTTTGAGCGAAATTGTTCCTTGAAACTTGGTCAATGTCAACAAATACCAGCTCTTCCAACTTTTAATGTAAAAGGTACAACCAAAATATTTTCAAAAATTAGGACGGTTATCCTTAGTAATCTGAGGAAAAGTTGCAATAAACATTTTATCAATTTCTTTTTGGTTGCTCGTATTTAGAATGAGTTTTTCCCTTCTGAAATACATAAATTTAATTCTGTGTATTGGTTCATCTGGCGGAGATTTTACAATTTGTGATTAATTTTATTTCCCAATCAGAGATTTTTACAATTTGTGATTAATTTTATTTCCCAATCAGAGATTTTTACAATTTGTGATTCATTTTATTTCCCAATCAGAGATTTTCAACACTGCAAATGGAATCCATGGCCTACATTGAACACACGTCATCATTACAAGGGTCAGAGTTCACGGCAGATGGGGAGCTGAGACTGAGACTTAAGATGCCACTCTCACACAAAGCAACTGACACCAGATACAATGTGAGCCAATATTGCTGTTAATAGTGAATCAAACTTATTGTATCTCTTGAAACATTTTCTATGAAAAACATTAAATTGTGGAGTGCCATGGCCGAGCGATCTATTGTATCGTATTTTTGTGTTCGGATGGCCGAGTCGTCAGAATCCTGATCGCAACCATGGTGCTTGTGTCCTTGAGCAAGACACTTTACCATAATTGATTCTCCAGGGGTAAATGGGTACCTGTGAGGGCAGAGTTGGTCGTTGTGTTTGATTAGCCCTATATGCACCAAAATGGAGTACCATTCTCCAGGGAGCTGAGATGGTTTCAGGAATGATTATACGAGCCTGATTAGGAGTAACAAATTGCATAGGGGCCTATAAGAATTGTTTATTATTTATTATTATTATTATTAACCAGATAAGCTTGTGCGATATCGATTTTTTTTTTGCATCCACAATTTATTGCCAAACATATATCGCGATTTTCGATAGTTTCGCTATTATTTGTTTCTCATTCACGCATGATTGCTTTAGAGCCAATAACCACAGGTATGTACCCTTCTACAAGTGTCACAATAAATCGTAAATTCATTTGCATAGTGTGTATGTACTTCTGAAGTAGTTCGCTTTTGTTTCTCACTTCCAAAAGCTGAAAAGACTGTCCTAATTTCATTTCTGACTTGACCCACAGTGGTGTTTATTTTAATCGCGATATATTTTTTTTAATCACAAGGTTCTCAATACCATAATAGAATAAAAATAATAGAATAATAAAATGTATTTTGATATCGATATTATCATGGTATCGCCCAAGCTTATAACCAGATCTTCCTAATTATTGTATTTATTCTCTTTTCACAGGTTCCAGTCATCGACAGTGATAGCATTTTTGCATCAGATTACCAACTGTCCAAAATATTCAGCAATTATATTTCAAGAAATGGTAAGTCGTCTTTCTCTTCTCCTTGGGTTTTTTTGTGAAGCAGTTTTTTTTTTCTTTGTTGAAATCTTATTTGTCATTGGATGGTTGATTTTTAAATAGCAATTATCTTTTAACCCTAACCATGCTGAACACAACAGAATAAAACAAATGGAAACATGGTTGGGTCTTTGTGAGCAGAGAACAAAAGATGTTCTTGCCGATAGATCTTGTTGCACTCGCCGATAGATCTTGTTGCACTCAGCAGACATCACACTTGGACAACTGATGGATGCTGTTGCATTGAGCAGGGTGTCTAGCCAGTTATTGAAGGGGGTTAGGGCAGCTTCACACTTGGACAACTGATGGATGTTGTTGCATTGAGCAGGGTGTCTAGCCAGTTATTGAAGGGGGTTAGGGCAGCTTCACACTTGGACAACTGATGGATGTTGTTGCATTGAGCAGGGTGTCTAGCCAGTTATTGAAGGGGGTTAGGGCAGCTTCACACTTGGACAACTGATGGATGTTGTTGCACTGAGCAGGGTGTCTAGCGAGTTATTGAAGGGGATTAGGGCATCTTCACACTTGGACAACTGATGGATGTTGTTGCACTGAGCAGGGTGTCTAGCCAGTTATTGAAGGGGGTAAGGGCAGCTGCTCTCACTTTCGCTACCTTGTGGAGTCCTATAACAAAAGGGAAAGGCAAGAACAATTGGTCTCCACAAGGAATTTGTGTACAAAACCTATGGGAAATTATTAAGTACAGGAACAAAGGAAAGAACAATAGAGTTCTCCACAAGGATGCAAAAATGAGAATGTGTGTACACTTGGACAACTGATGGATGTTGTTGCATTGAGCAGGGTGTCTAGCCAGTTATTGAAGGGGGTTAGGGCATCTTCACACTTGGACAACTGATGGATGTTGTTGCATTGAGCAGGGTGTCTAGCCAGTTATTGAAGGGGGTTAGGGCAGCTGTACACTTGGACAACTGATGGATGTTGTTGCATTGAACAGGGTGTCTAAGCATGCTGTGAGGCAAAAAATGGGCAAACATGCTAAATACTAAGGTGCGTGTGCAAGATACAGTTCTCTCACACGCCGGGTAAGTCTCCCAGACTGCACTGCTTCTTTTTGAGACCTTGCGCGTCGGCTTGTGGAACAACACGTCACGAATGGCCCAAATCCATTGTTCTTTGTTCTGCTGTGGACTAGGATAGTACATGAGTGGCACACTTCACGTAAATAATAGACTTAAATAATAGACGTAAATAATAGACGCCTTGAGCACCACTTAGTTGGTGGATACGTGCGCTATATAAATCCACACATTATTATTATTATTATTCTGGTTATACGTTAACCCTAACCATACTCAATGCAGGATGCAACAAATGATTAAACAAAAGAACCATTGTTCTAACTGCTGGACCTTGTCGCATTGAGCAGCCTGCACACTTTTCAGTTGTTGAATTCTGTTGCATTCAGCAGGGCGTCTGTAGAGGTTTAGGGTTGAGATGTGCCCGACTTGTCCAAATTGCCATATTTCTAATCGGTATCAGCAGGTGGGGGTTGGGAGCAGAACCCCTGACCCAACACCAAATTATTGGTTTCATTCCTAACATTTAAGAATTAACACTATATTTATATACTTTTGTTATCCTTCAGTGAGTACATACTTTGAATGCCGCTACCCAGTGTGGCAGAGAGGTCAGAGTTCATCTGAAACATTCCATATAAAAGGGACTGTGCGTTATCCAGAGGAGATCGTTGTATATCCTTTTTATACCAGTGAAGTAACAAATAATAATTGCATCGAAACATCGAGTTGTAACCTCCAGTTCTTTTCAGAACTAATTACTACTCAATAGAGAATTTCACATGGCAATTAGTCTTACTTATCTTCTTCACCATGCAAAGCTACAAGTTTTACCTATTATGTATCTTGTTTGCACTCAATTCCAGCGTGTGTAAAATGAGTTGTACTTTGCCCAACGTCCAGGGTGCTACCTTGAAAAAGTTTGGACAATCCTTAACCCTCCTACTACTACAAGGGTCAAAATCAGTCAAAATGTTGATATACTTGCCAAGGTATATCTTGTGCACTTAAAAGTCAAACACTGTAAAACCTTACATGTAGTAAGTACATTTACAGGTCAAAATGAGTCGACCATTTTTGACTCGTAAAAGCATTGTCTGGTATTGTTCAGGGTGGACAAAGTGACAGTAGTAAAAACCAGTCAAAAATGCCCGTGTGTGCACATTTGGGTCAACAATTAAAATAGGCAGTTGACTGATTTTGACCTCTATCCGCACCATGCATGAGCTGTTGAGGGCACATGTTGTTAGACCACTGTGGGCGAAAGGGTAACGATAGTGCGTCACGTTTAGCGTATTTTGCAGATGATGTGCATACGTGCGGAATATATCCAGCGATTACTGGCTGGTAGAAGTACACGCGCGCGTAGTACCATAACATACGCGCATAAAGTGTACGCACAACGCTCACGCTGCAAAAGTGGTTATCATCAGGACACTGGGTGCAAATTCACCACTAGAGGGCTACGATGTGCACTGAGAGAATAGCAACTTCCCACTAAAGTGCAGCAACAGTAGGAGGGCTAATACATAAAAATCTCTCACTGCATTCTAACTCCAGCTGTACTACTTTGAAAATGTTGACAACCCCAAATACATGAGAATGATCTGTACACGTGGTACAACATAACGGTTTTCCTTAACTACATCACACATATATCCCTGGGTTCTGGCAGGTGCTCAAGATGTCATGGGTGCAGTACCTGTCTGTGCTCATCATCTTCGTCTATCTCATGGCCAAAGTCAAGACGTTTGTCTTTCAGAGCCAGCTCATCGGTACCATTGTAGAGAGGCCCTTCATGCAACACAAGAATCACCTCATGTGAACATTTAGAACTAATAAGAGAGGGTGTGCAGGTTGCTTGTATTTGAGTCCTCAACGCAGAGTCTCGAGTTGGGAAGGTCGAGTCCCAGTCCTTTATAGACCTTTTATCACGGTACAGCCATCTTTTTCTTCCTTACAAATACATGTGACCAAACCGAGGCTGGAAGGGAAAATAGTCTGGCTTTCTTTCATGAATTGTGAATCAACATGGTAAGGCCCAAATGCATAAATAACCCAGTGCAATTAGCTAGCCCGGTCAGAACCCGGTCTTGTTTACCGGGCTAAAATTTGAATCAGACCGGGTTTATCCTCATTATGGAGTGTGGAGAGATCTTGGCTTATAAGCTTGCCAGTATGGGACAACAAAAGAACCAATTTGCCAAGCACTTATCATCCTGGGTAAGGGAACAATAGCTCCGCCAGCAGTCAGCAGATTCAAAGGGCCTCCAGCACTAATCCTTAAAACTGCAAGACTTGCTAGCATTAACAATGTGTGTTTTTTTATATCGAGTTCCCTAAAAAAAACAGAACTTCCCAAACTTCGTACATTATTTTAAACATAATATCAACAAAATATATAGGTTTCACTAATTATGTCCATCATTTAATATTTTTTCAGAAGTTATGACGATGGACAAGCATTTGAGAACTATAACTAAGGTCAATAATATTCATGTATGTACAAGAAACGTTAATATTAACGTGTGCATGTTATCAACGGAAATTTACACGGAAACGTCTTAAAAGGAGTGAAGAAATCGCCTAAATTAAACCAAAATCGTAGTAACTGGCATCTCTGCCACACTCAAAAATCTCTAGCCAGCGATTAATCCTTCAACAATAGTGACTTATCCGATTAGACAGCCTTTTGTACGACCCCAGAGCCAGAGACCAGAAGGCAACCAAGCGATACACTTGAATAACTGAGCGCTTTCGTGAGTCACACTGGGCTAATTTAAGACAGGGCCAACACCGGGGGTTTTATAAGGCTGGGTTATTTATACATTTGGGCCTAACCGTACTTGCATATACAGGGGATCTGACACAGAAAGATAAAGGTCTATACAAACAAAACTTCAGCAAGAACACCAAATGTTGGATTCATACATTTCAAAGGATTCACGCTTACAAAAAAGTGCTAAATTACAATTGTTTTGGAAAGGAAATTTTTTGTCCCCGTTTTCTCAGAAAAGTATTTTAGAATAATTTGTTAGGGTGCTTGGTACATGTAAGTAAACAGATTTAAAGGAGTGTCTGCAGGAATTATATTCAGGAATTACATAGTCTGCCGATTTCATGCAGAATTTCTACAGTCGTTTTGTGGCCTTAGCTTAGTGGTTTGCCGTTGAATGGGTTGTCACCCAGGCAATCTCAATCCTATACATGCATTAGTAATGCAGAAGAGGTTATTGTCACCCAGGGTACTCCCCAATGGTACCCAGGCAATCTCAATCCTGTACATTAGTAATGCAGAAGGGGTTATTGTCACCTAGGGTGCAATCTCAATCCTATGTACGTTGAAGGACTTTTATGATTGCCTGGGTACCATTGGAGAGTATCATGGGTGATGATGACCCCTTCAACCAATAGTGTGTGACTGATTAGTGTATATAAGTCGAAATAAACATCTCTGGTTTCTGGTGTCTTAGCCTTGACCAAGAGTAATGGTAAGTAAAGAATGATCAAGAAGCAGGGTGACTAATGGTCACTGTAGATACATGTACATACAGTGTACTTTTATATGTATGCATATGGATCTGTGATGACCTGTGTGCTGCAACCAACAGTTCAGATAGCTAAGCGGGGCAAAATTATACGACCATTCCAATGCACTTTGGTCAAGGCCAGGTCTCAATGTGCCTTACCTCCAGACCCTAGTATCAGTAATTTTTTTAAATAAAATCTTGTTCCATCATTTAAATATGTCGACTTACTACTTAGTACAGCTTTGTTTTGTAACCTTTAACTCCCTAGACAACAAAGCCAGTTGGAGGATTTTGAAGGATTTTTATTGTTTTAATACAATGCCTGGGCAGTTGGGGTTAAAAAGAAGGCACAGCATTGGCAACGTTTGCAAAACTGCTTCTGTGGATATTCTTACTGTCTTGGAATCCAGATATATATTCAGTAACAAAAGTTTCAGCTCAATGCAGAGTCTAAGCCATGAAAAAAAATGTTTACACAATTTTTTACAGATAACAGTTGGCGCAAAAACATGTCGTTGGCAACTTTGTGTATTGTTTTATCTTCAAGGGACAATATCATCACAATCAACAGGGCATGGAATCGCTGTGCTAGTTTTAGATTAACTCAGTGACTGAAAATAATACCCCACACAATAAGGTCATATTACCGCTGCTGCTGCATAAATAAGCCAGTAATTTTCAGTCACTGTGTTCATTGCCCTGTTGAAAGTCTGCTCTGATCGTGACAATACTGTCCCTTTAAGATAATATTTAAGGATTAGTATCTTTACCAACTTCACATCAAATTTGGCTTCCAGATAAGAAATTGGTAATTTTGTGTTAGGTACATGTATTTACCAATGCTGTACCTTTCCTTTTAACCCTCCTACTTCTGGTGCCTTTTTCAGACAAGTTGATGCACCATTTGAAACCATTCGTTTTGTGAAACACACCAAGGTGTAGTGTATCTACCATTCAAAACCATTTGAATGATTTATAAGCCACTGTGTAGTACATTCACCATTCGGCTATGGAAACACACCAATGTGTAGTGTATCCACCATTAAACCATTTGAATGGTAGTAAAGCTTGCTACCAACACTTTTCAAATGGTATCGCCATGTGTCTACAAAACCAATGGGCATTTTGGCAAGTTGAAATTTTGAATGGTTTCAAATGGTCAAACTGTAGGAGGGTTAATCCTTGTATGACTACAAGGGTCAAAATCAGCCAAAATGTTGATATACTTGCCAAGGTATATCAAGTGTACTTAAAAGTCAAACACTGTCAAACCTTACATGTAGTAAGTACATTTACAGGTCAAAATGAGTAGATCGTTTTTGACTGGTAAAAGCATTGTGTGGTATTGTTTGAGGGTGGTCAAAATGACGGTAAAAACCAGTCAAAAACAGGAAGTTGACTGATTTTGACCACTATAGCTACTTGCCACTAATGTTCAGCTATTGTAGGAGAGTTAATATATACGTGTACACATATGCCAACAACAATCTGTTTTCTGAAGGTTTAATCTTATTCGCATTCTTGGTTGCTAAAAAACAGTTTTGACCAGAAACCAGTTATTTTTAGCCTTAGTAAATAAAGGAGTTACTTTTGTCAATAACTTGTACATAAAAACATGTAAATATTGCACATTTGTAAACTATTGTTTTAAATGATAATTTATTATACAAATGAAAGTTTTGTAATTTTACAAGTATAATGTGTGTTACTTATAAAAAGATAATTTACCAAAAAACAACTATTTTTATTTTATGAAATAAAGAGCCATCTGTCCTCGTTTTTTAAACTACAATGTTTCAAATTGTGTTTTCATAAATTTTAGATTTCATAATGTGTTCCATATACCATTTAGAGGTTTTTATGAGTCCAACTCGAACACAAATGCTCACAATGGCTAAAAATTTATTTGAATTTAACTGATTCTGTATCATTGCCTTTGGCTCATATTTGATATAAAATTTTATTGAATTTAATTAATTATGTAGCTTAACTACGGTGTGTATAAATCAATCTCTGAACTTCTGAAGTCCGAAACCACTGTCTCTCATTGTCAACCAGTTTGCAGTGTACACAAACTGTTGCAGGCATTCAGATTTTTTATTAGGAAAAAATAATCTCTTTCCAGCAGAAAAGTAAACCGATTTTGCAAAGCTAAAATAATCATCTGTTGTCTTCCAGTACAATAGTCCTGTGTGGGTAGCCGTTCATCTCCACAAACAGGTAGCGATACTCATATCTGCCAGTCTTTCCCTGCAAGGGGTGGCGGGGAGGGAATAAAACCAAATTAGCATCCACAGATGATGTCACATCACTTGTTTACAAAAGCGCCCTTAATATCTGATATTTTGAGGATGTGTCAAAAGAACATTTCTTTATTTGTAGTGAGGCACTACATCATAAATCCTATTTATCTGTCTACCAATGCTTGATATAATGTGGATATCAAAGTACAACATTTGGTATTTAAACATGAACACTGTTTTCCTGCCGTGATGTTGTCAAGACGCTCCCAGTACAAACATATAACATAGGTAACTCCAACTGCAAGTAACAAGGCTCTTAGTCATACCCCAATGGTGCCCCTTGAACCTGTCAAAGACTACTCCCACCATCAACAAAATAATTATCATTAGTAGTACTGACAAATATATAAATAACGCATAAAAAAAATAAGAAAGTTACATAGACAACTAAAATGGCTTTCATGCTCCTCATTTTTCCCCTTTCTCTAAATAATGTACACACAAAAAGCATTAACTGACTAAGATGCATACTCAATCTGGGCCGTAGCAAGTGGGGGGGGGGGGGTGTGACACCCCCAATAATTTCTCTCAGTCGGCAAATGAAGCATCAAAGGTACTAGATCAAGGGCTAGTCCAGAATAAATTTGCAGTCGGCAAACCTAGAGTTTTGGGTTTGCCAACTGCAAATGTATCGTGTTTCTATGCACTGAAGATTTGCCGAGATGCAGTTCCACCCTACGCTCCCTCCCCCTATTGAGTGACTGTACAGAATATCCATTTTGGGGGAAAAACAAAGTAAATTTGTCTGGTCAGATTAGTGTTCTGTTAATCAGCAAATTGGCTGCCACACCCCCCCAAAGAAAATGCCTTCACTACGCCCTTGTACTCAAGTCTAGTGTCACGGAGACCTGTGAGTAATATCTACAGTGTCGCCGTCCTTCAGATCATAGGGAACTTAAGCCGTATATGTCCCGTGTATTAGGTACCGTGTATTAAAAGAACCCAGAGCACTTAACATATAGAGAGTAGGGGATTACCCCTGGTTCATATGTCAGTCTGTAACATTTCAAAGCTGTGACCTGAGGGAAACAAAATTGAAAAATGGGTAGCAGGCCTGGGTCTCCCGTTGGTCTAGAGGACAAAGCCCCATGAACCTCCTGGATGTTAAGTTTGGGAAGATTTACAGACTCTCCACATCCCCACAAACAAGAAATTAGAGGTTTGGACACAATGCAAGCTACTTCTTTCTTTCCTCGGTAGCTACTTCTTTTCTTTCAAGAACATTTTGAAGCAAAGGTAGTTTTGTAAAAAAATCCTGAGAAATCACAAGCATGATCATTTTATATTTATATAAAACTCCCCACAATGACAAATGACCGCAAAGGAACAGAACACACCATCTCAAACCCTTTCTCAGAAAGCACCTAATAAAAAATAAGTTTAGTAATCAATACAATATACCTCTTGAACTTCTAACTGGACAGTTCCTTTCCTCTTGGGACCTTGAACATAAAACTTCATGCGCATGTGCTTCACTCCATCCTGTTCATATTCCAAATGGCTTTTAAAAAATTGCAACAGACAAAATAAAGTTAAGAAATCTCTGAGCTGAAAGAGAAGGTATAAAATTGGTAATGTTGGCAAACTTCTTCAGCGACATGGTGTCAACCAGCATACCTTTGGGTGTCATTGGGGTACCCTATCCTGTTTGCTAAATGGACGCCCTGTTTGATAAATGGACGCCCCGTTTGCTAAATGGACGCCCCGTATGCTAAATGGACGCCCCGTTTGCTAAATGGACGCCCCGTTTGCTAAATGGATGCCCTGTTTGCTAAATGGATGCCCTGTTTGCTAAATGGACGCCCTGTTTGCTAAATGGACGCCCTGTTTGCTAAATGGACTCCCTGTTTGCTAAATGGATGCCCTGTTTGCTAAATGGACGCCCTGTTTGCTAAATGGACGCCCTGTTTGCTAAATGGACGCCCTGTTTGCTAAATGGACGCCCTGTTTGCTAAATGGACGCCCTCTTTGCTAAATGGACACCCTCTTTGCTGTTTTATTTGTGATACACATGCAAAAGTATTGGAAGTTAAATATTTGGACACCCTGTTTTTCAAAGAATAACAAATTTGGACAACCTGTTTCCAAATCCTGGCTTACATCTGTTCAGCGAGTATGCTTACTCTCTTTGAATCATGATATACATTCAATAACCAAACTGTGAAAGTTTCAGCTTGTAACCAGAGTTAAAAAAAATGTTGAGATTGTTGAGATTGTTGAGATTTTTGGTGTTAATTATAATTTTAAAATTAAATTTTGGAAAGAGTACTCTTTGTCATAAACTTTTTTGAATTTTGAATTTTTTAAAACTTTGTTTGAATTTTCTTTTCTCAGAGTCAGAAAAAAATTCTAGGAAAAATTCATACCAACATCAGCTTTGAAAGTGATTTAAGTTTAAAAGACAAATTCAGCCGCTTTGTTATTTTGGGGGATCAAATTAAACTGACTAGTGATTGACCTCTCACCTTACATGTCTTCTTCTGCCCCTCCTTGTAGTTTCTCCAAAGCCTTTGATTGGTTCTCCAAGTTCTTCAATAATCTGCATATATCATGAATTATTTATGAGTATAAAATCTTAATGATAATTTAAGTATTTGCCAATAATATTAAGACATTAATCTGCTTTCAAAGGGGACTCACTGATTTGGAGGTTTCTTTTCATATATTTTTGCTCAATCAAATTCTTCAAATCTTAAAAGAAAATTAAAATGTATGACTTTAATTTACAAATAAAAACCCTGCTTCACATTTTACCTCATCATTTTTGGAGCATAATTTGTAGGCTTTTGTGTAGACTGCATTGGGACTGGTAGATGCAAATAACTCCCTGCCGATAGCGTAGAACATAATGGCTGTGGAAACAAAACATAAAGTGTTTAGCTGGCAACTTTCTACACACTAACTGTTTTGTGCTAGAGTTTTTGAGGATAAAAATGTTGCCTTGGTGAACGATACCAATCCAAGAAGATTAAAGATTGAACTGTTTAATTTTGAAAACGGCAAGCGAGGTAATAGCAAGCGAGGTAATGGCCACCCTGTAGGTCAACTAGAGGGGCTAGACGCCTCAAACAATGGTTTCTTGCAGTGTAACCATGGCAATGCTTTAAATACTGGAGGGTCAATGTGGCCAGATCATACATATAAGGTGCATGGCCTTTGTCGTCCTAATAAGTCAGTGTTTCCGAGGTGGTATTCAATTTCTGTTAAGTGGTCCCAAGAAAAACAAAAAATAATATTACTTTAATAGCAAGATCTGACATGCGAGGTGGCAAAATTGGCAAAACAGTGCAAGGTGGGCAATCAATTCAGCAAGGTGGGATACCTAGCATTTGAATGGGCAGGGAAAACACTTTTGTAAGTAGCTTACGTATTTCTGGCTCCAAATACCTGGCACGGCATTATCGGGCTATTGCATTGTTTTATTTTGAATATAATAAACAATTGGAAATGTCATTGAATATTAAGGGAGGAGCGCCAAAGTCCGACAGCCAAGCCTTTGAGAAGTCTGGCCAGGCCCAGGCTTTGCCCTGGCCTATGGGCCTATATAATTCCTAGCTAGCTGAGCACAAAAGATCATTTACTAATGAATAGCTCTTATTGTTAACACAGACTTTTGTTCACAACTCACTGTGAACAACTTCACCCTGAAAATCAGTTTTGCCTTGAAATAACACCGAGTTGACCGTAATTTCACTGCAATTTCACGGTGTCTCTTCCTCTCAGATATTGGCAATAATGTTCACGGTGATTTCACAGCAAATTCACGGTGCTCTCGAGAATTAATGAGCTGCCCCAAAACTGCCACGAGAAGTTCATGGCATTTTCACAGCAGCGTTTTCACGGCAAAGGAATCCCAAGAGTATTTCATGGCATTTTCACGGTGTTGTGTCATCGTGAAATTGCCGTGAACTATTTATTTCACGGTAAAACGGATTTTCAGGGCATTTTCAGGGTAAAGTTATTCATAGTGACTGCAGATATTATGAGCTGTACTTGGCTGGGCTAGGCCTTCCAGAAGCCCAGATAATGTTGATCAGTAGGTACTGTATTGTTACAGGATTAGGACTCACAAAAGATAGATTAGGAGGCCAGGTATCCTGGACCTGGCTGGGCTACTCAAAGGCTTGGCTGTACCATGACTTTGGGCCCTCCTCCCTAAAACATTTAACACTTTCCTTACCATAGGCGACTTTTGTCGACTGCACTCATACCCCCTCTTCTTTACCATAGGCGACTTTTGTCGACCAAGCTTCCACACAAAAAAGCACTCTAGCCTGAGCATAAAGGCCATTTGTTATAAAGCTGTAGTTTTGTCCATGTTCACCCTCCATACCCAAGCTTACAATGGTTGGAAAGAGAAAGATCGGATCTTTCCATTGATGGTGAAATAAAATAATGTTGCCATTATGCAATCCCTTCAAATTGGAGTTGAAAGATCCGAAATGCCAAACACCTACGGAGCGCCATGTGTTTGTGTACAAAAAAGTGTTTGAGTTTACAGATCATACTGAGGAAACAAAGATTGAGAACTTGGACATTTATTGACCGATCTTAATGATTTTTGGATTGTATGAAAGGGAATTAAATAAGTAAGATAATTATTACTTATTTTTCTGTAAAACGATATCTTCAAGGTGATAATAGAGTTTGTAAAATTGGCCTTTGAACACAAGCTTTCTGTTGTGTAAGAATGTGTGCTTCACGCTTGAGTGGTCAAACAATGCGGTCACCAGCGGTTGTTTATGTCAAAACAATTCGGTATTGAGAGGGTTAATTACATTTATACCTGTTACACCAATTCCAACAACAACAACACCCATGTAGCTAGCATCCTTTCCTGCCTGAACCACTGCACAGATAGAAAGAACAAAGAACACAATATTTGATCCTCAACTAAATAATAATAATCAGTTTTACACAGTGCAGAATAAGTCTCTATGCTTTTCTGGTGGTGGTAAATGGGCGAGTTTAAAGTAGTGTTTTCAATTATTTAGTGTGGGACAGTTTTTGATATGGATTGGAAGATAATTTTGCAGTTCATGTTCCATTCCTGGACAGATCAATATTAATCCTAATTCATCATTTGACCAAGATCCCCAACTGATAATGAATCCTGATTCACCAATAGCAAAGTTCACCAATGACGTCAGAATCTCTTCTACTGCGAAAAACATGCTTTTAAAAAGATATTTCACCCATGTCTTTTTAAAGATATTTTAACAGCAATTTCTGACTATTTTCTATTTCATCAGAACATTGCTATTTTACTTGAGGAACTCATTTTGAATTTTCAGAAATTTCCATGTTAATCCAGTTTGACCATTAATCCTGATTAGCCATTGATCCTGATTGAATATAAACCCTAACCACCCCCAAACCATTCACACTCCAACAGCAGGGTTTGTTTGATTTTGATGGACTCGGTACTGTATAGCCCAGACAAGGATACTTTACATGGGGCTGGGTGTCCCAATTCCAGCTAAGTCCAACAGTTCATTGGTAGTGTTACTGCATGGTGTTGGCGTGGCAGATTCAGGAAGGTTCTTAGCCAAAATAGCTCTAGGGTTAATATCGACATTGACTGGAATATCCCCTTTATAATATATAAATAAAAAACACCTCCATCCAATACAAACCTTTCTGGCCAATGGACACTTCTCCCTGCCCGGTACCCGGTGCTCTCTCAGCAACCTGCTTCGTCTCCCTTTTTGTCGTTGCCATGAATCGTTTGATGACATGAGTTTGCTTTCCTGTTGTCTTATCCATTCTTATTGCCGACCCAATCAATGCCAATGATGGCTGACCAGGTGGTATGGGTACTGTGCTCACATACTTGCAAATGCAGCATTGTCCCAGAGTGAATTTCTTGGTGGCGAGTTGGTAAACAGTCCGTGTCCAGGAAGACGGACGAACTTGAATAAGAAGTGACATCATTAAATCTTCAAACCATTGATCGAGGCCTTCCTATTTAGTCCCAAGCCAACTGGAGTAAAAGCCAAACAAAACAATGATTACAATATATTCTGAACAAGTAAAACGATGAGGATCAATGATGTGTTGCCATGGCAACTCTTCACCATTTGCAAACGTATCTTAAAGAGAAAACAATGGTAATGTATGCAAAACTGTTTATACAAGAATTCAATCCTCTCTTCAAAGCAAAATATAAATTAAATAACCCTAGTCCTAACCTGTTCAAATTTTAGCTTATTCTTTTCTGTGTTTTTGAGGGGGGAAATGTGAATGATCAAAGCATTTAGAGAGAAAATATGAATATAGGGGAAAGTAACATTACTCTTTCCTTAACTCACTTTTCTGTAAAGTGACAGAACCTCAAACAAAACTACTTCTGAAACTGAAACCGTCATCAGCTTAATTAAGATTATCCTAGTCTATCAACACATTATTTTTCTTTTGTCTTTTTACTTTTATTTGTTTCTTTTTTTTTAATGAAAGAGCTGTGCTAGCCCCATTCCAGGGACTGGACACCCTCTCCTTGGCCCTAGCCGGGTCATACAAAAAAGGAGTGATTTTTTTTCGACTTTTGATCTGCTACATGTAATTATAACAATCAAAAATTTGGTGATTAAGTAACCTTGCCCAAGCAGACACTATTAGCATAAAGTTCACTATTGTGAGATCGGTAATTTTGATGGCTTGCCTTAAGGACATGGAGGGAGTCTAGTGTTTTGGCTCTATGAATTAGAATGAGGCTATAAATAAACATTTATTAAAAAACCTAATTAAATCTGAATTACTCTATTCTAAAACAGTATAAGGCATAATCTCCTAAACTGAAAAGTATTCTTATCAAAGTACTGAATGGAATTAGCTAAAAACCTTGATAAAATCCATGAAATCTAATCTAAAAGAATAGCCTGTACAACTATAGAATACAGCCAGGGCCACACCGAAGGTTACTTCTTATAAATTTACGTAATCTGACTTAAAAATACACAACTGTGGTTCCTAGGTCAATTTCAGAAAAAGGGAAAAAAGGTGTTAAATTGGGCCTGCATTCTAAAAACTATAGCCTATACATGTAGGTACTCCATTTTTTAACTTACTGTAGTGACTTTAAAATGCTGGTATCAATATCAACAACGGGTTAATATTAATATCGATGGAGGGCGCCCTCCAACGTGCACCTGCAAAGCGCAATTAAAAACCAAACAAAACAAACACACGTCACCCAACCAATATAGGCAGCGTGAAAAGGTGCGATGGGCGCAATGACACAAAATTGAATCCGATAAAAAGTAAGAATTAACAGACTTTTCAAATATTTGTGCGTTTAAGGATTTAAATGTAATTGCTATGTGCAACAGGGAACGTTAGTAAGTGACATTATAGCAGAACATGTTACTAAAATATAGATGTTTCCGTCGGTGTTTAGGACCACTTCAATACGTATTTGGTAATACCATGGAGGAAGGAAGAGACCCTTCCTCCATGGTAATAATGTAATACCAATGTTTAGATGAATGCCTTCAAACGAGTGAGGGCGTCATATTATGTACAAAAAGCGTAATCGCAGTTTTTTAGTGCAACTTTGTGTAAACTTCATGTTGCCAAATAAATTTGCATTTGTTAATGACATGTTTTCTTGTATGGATATTTCTTTGTAAGACAAGTGTTTCCCATTTTTTGTAGTCCTATAGTTCTTTCCATAAGGTTTATCGCAAAGCATACTGCGATACAATTTGGGGCAAAGACTGTTTGGAGCAGCTTGTGTGACGTCAACAATATTTTGTTTGTTTGCGCGGCACGTAGTGGCGCTGTTGTGCCAACAGACATCCTATGATTCCTTGCAGCCGCTATTTGCGATAAACCTTATGGATGGAGAAAGGAACACTGCCACTGTGTGATGAGTCTCTACGTTAAATAATGTTAAAGCGAGTGTCTAACATTAACAGTTAAGACTAAGTAACATAAGTATAAATCTTGGAAAGAATGTCGTATCCAACCACCACTTTTTAAGTTTTTTTTTTAAATTGTTTACAACCACCAACCAGATTTTTGGGGGTACAGAAAGCGAAAACTATCTTTAAAATCCCCTTTTATGATTGTTTTCGGACTTTATTTAAATTATTAAAAAATCCTCCCCTTCAGAAAATAGAAGAATCCTATTATAGTTGCCACTGCGCATGTACAGTGACCGTGTTGGTCACTAACGGGGCGAGTTGACAAGAACAAACAGACTGACATGACTGAGAAAGTCATCGTATACCAAAAATGCCTGATTTTTCATGAAATAAATATCTGGAATAATTTGTATTATGTCCATCATCATCCATATGTTCTCCACCTTGGTAAGATTACATTATTGGTTATAATGAACAAGAAAAAGTGGCGTTTGGATACGACATTCTTCCCTAAATCTTTAATGTCTTTGACATTGTGTGACTGTGACTGTGGTGTGATCCACTAAACATTACAGTGGGTGATCAAGTGACATTCTTTCTGATTGTTTTGGATAAATTTTAGGCTGTGGTTGCTTCTGTTAAGGTTGCTTCTGTGGTTGCTTCTGTTAGGAATCGCACATTATGCAATATATATAATACAATACAATGAAGGTATTTATATAGCGCTCTTACACAAACAGTATCACAGCACTTTACAGTGAGATGAAAGTATAATTATATATATGCACATAGACTTGTGTGGACTTATGTGGACTACCCATGGATTACATGGACAAAATGAGTAACCTCTTGCTTATGAGGGTGTGTACAGAGTCAAGGAGCTAGGGGGTGATTTTCTTTTGGAGATAAGTTGTAAGTTTTTACGTACTATGACAAAATTATGGAAATTTCCTTAATGGAAATTGATTATGTCATAAACGGAATACTTTAATTATTATATCTAACCAATTTCTTCATATTAATGTTGTCATAATACGTAAAAACTTAAAACTTTGTATAGATATTTGATACAGGGATATGATTTTTCCAGATTTTCAGATTTTTACAAATCGCAAGATTTAAGCAATAAAGGAAAGCAAAGCAAATCGCTCCGAACTATAGATTTCACCCCAGCGCTGTTCACAACAGCGGCCCCAATACCCCTAGCAAAATTTACATGGATTTTTCAAAACAGCTCAATCGCACACCTGTTGATAGCAAAGTGGCTATTGATTTAATTTTGCCCTACACCGACGTGTGTATAGCACTGTATACTCAGTGCTTTCCGAGTGTCTGTGGGAAAAAAACTTTACAGGCGACTCGGGCGGGATTCGAACCCACAACCTCCTGCTTATTAGTGCAGACTTCTTATGGCTATTGTTACGACAGTGATTTACATGTAATACAGTACCAATGGTGTAACAATTCCCTATAGCAAAGCGTAATAATACTGCTGTAACAACAGCCACTTGATAGAGATGCATCTGAATTTCT
This sequence comes from Zoroaster sp. YZ-2022, assembly GCA_029582265.1. Taxonomy (NCBI): domain Eukaryota; kingdom Metazoa; phylum Echinodermata; class Asteroidea; order Forcipulatida; family Zoroasteridae; genus Zoroaster; species Zoroaster sp. YZ-2022. The sequence goes on along the minus strand of CM055822.1, from coordinate 26,506,503 downwards.
GATATGGTCTTCTTTTCCTTTCCAATTGTAGGTTGTTTTTATTTAGTATCACGCATGTAACCAACGCAGCTATCACATAATCTACATGTAAGTCATGGATGTCCAGCAGTAGCATTGCCTATTTATTGATCTTTGAGTTGTTTCAAATTGGAATCATGGGTGGTTTCCCTTGAGCAGATGTCGATCTGGACAACTCGCCAACAAACAAAAGACTTGTCAAATTCCTAATGATTACCAAGATGCCTTATAGTAGAAAATAACGCTTTCCAAAAAAAAAGAGAGTCACCTGTAAGTTGACATCATCGTTGTCTTTTTCAAGAATTTCAAGAGTCGGGACATCATGGATAACAATGTCCTTGATGAAGTGGCCAATTTTGGCATACAGATACCACCGATTCATTTGACTTTGAACAACTTGGTTTCCTGGGTCGCGTCTGGATGCATGATCTTCGGAGGCATCGTGCCTTTCATTCCTCAGTACATGGACATCCGAAGAACTGAAAATGTGGACGGTTTCTCAACATATGTGTGCCTAACCCTGCTCGTGGCTAACATATTGAGAATATTATTCTGGTAAGTATGAGTATGTGAAACGGTATATGGTGACTTCACCCTCACCCATTAACCCTAACCATGCTAGGGGTTACTTTCTTATCACCCTGCTGAATGCAACAACATACAACAGTGGTCAATGATCAAGGCCTACTAGGTGCAACAAGATCTATATGTGGATCTTGTTGCACCTAGCAGTGAAGGGTTCAGTAAATTGGACTGTTTTTTTTAAGCACAGTGCTGTCTGCAACAACATACAACAAGGGGATCTTGTTGCATTGAGCAGGGTAATGCTGAAGACACAACACAGACTATTTGCTATACAAACACTGTCCAATGCTGAATGCAACAAGATACAACAGATTGAGTCATCAGTACTGGCTGCTGAATGCAACAACATCCATCGGAATTTTACAAACTATTGCATCCTGTTGCATTTAGCATGGTTAGGGTTAATGTCTTCTGATCAATGATCATGGGCGGATCCAGAATATTTTTAGGGGGGGGCTGAGAATCAAGAACGATTTTTCAGTACGACAAAAATTACATTGAAATAATCAAAGGCAGAGGAAAACAAAGCACAGTGAGGGGGAAATGAGGGGAAACATGAGAGGGAATACCTTACCGTTTGTATCTGATTCTGGTTTTTTTTTTACGATTTTAGGGGGGGCTACAGCCCCCTTAGCCCCCCTGGATCCGCCAATGATGATATCATGGTGTGCGTATGCATCTACTTTCTTTTCCTTTTTAAATTTTTTTATAAGGTTGGCAATTAACCCTAACCCCCTGGCCCTTTTAGGTAGGATGCATCCTCAATCACACAAAATGCTACAAAATGTCTTCATAAAATTTGGAAGGTTCCTGAATACTCCAAAATCACCCAATATATTATGCTGTATTTCGTGTGTAGTGTGCCCACTGCCTCAATCACACAAAATCACACATACCTGTACCCTTTGCCTTTATCCCTTTATTATGAACAAAAAATGTGAACTGGGGATGCGCAGCAGTTTGTACTCACATTTATAGGAAAGTTTAACAAAAAGTTATGTTATCTTATTTGAATATGAAAAGTAACTCACCTGGTATTGTATTCCTAAATTGATACATGGTGTGAAATGTATGCAAATAATGCCATTTTATTATTACCAGTGCATAAAACTTACATCAGTATAAATTGAATAGTCTGTTTGCTGGCCAAGTACAGTTGTATGAGTTGAAACAATACAAGTAGTTCCATGGAATATCTTACCTTTCCGATGCATTACAGCATGGAGCTATTCAACCACAACATAGCCATCCTATCTCAATCCTCCACAAAATCACACAGCACATGGCCATCCTACATGTATCTCAATCCTCCACAAAATCACACAGCACACATGTACATGTAGCACCTTCCTCAATCACCCAAAATCACCCAGCACATATATCTAGCATCCTTCCTCAATCACACAAAATAACACAGAACAGATATAGCATCCTTCCACAATCACCCAAAATAACACAGAAAATATATAGCATCCTTCCTCAATCACACAAAATGCTCCAATACCTCATAGAGGATTTTGTGTGATGTGGGGTGGTTAGGGTTAAAGTTGCTTCACCAAAGTATTTATGTTTTCTACAAAATTTCTACTAAATGTAATACTTTCCCCCGTTTATTTATTTGTATTTGTTATTTTTTTTTATTACCCGGATACCCGACTGAAATTGTCAATTTGTACTAGCTTTCATTTTTCAGTTCCAATTACCTGTAAATTACTTTTTAAAATTCTGACTGAATATTTTAGCCACACAAATGGAAAACTTAGATGAATGCTTTTAGAAGTAATGTTTGTCGACAGCCTTTCACTTGCTGGCTTTGGTTTGATGCATCTAGTTTTTCTTTTTGGAGGGGGGGGGGGGGGTTGACTGCCTATTTGTTTGCTGTTATTGAATTAGTGCGAGTGTGGGACAAATGAACTATTTTTGTATGTGTGTGGGGAATGGGGATGCATACAAGTTGTTTTTAATAGAGAGGCGGGAAATCATTACAGTAAATCCACATTTATTGTGACTCTAATAAAACAAGAGAAACTTTTATACATTCGGGAGTATTTACGTGTTTTTACAAAATTGTTTACGGGTACCCTGGTATCTGAAGATTGCCAATTTCGGGTATCCGGTTCCTAAAATAACCAAAAAAGGCATTATTAAAAAAAGCCTTAGTAATGTGTTTTTGTTGGTCCAATAACTATCTCAAGTTGTGGTTACTGATAATGTTAAATAATTGCTTTGTAAATCCATAGCAATTTACATGGTAAAACAAAATGAAAACTGCAATATGAAAAGTACAAGTTTAACTCGTCAAAGAACAGCCATGGTTTGAATTGAAAGAAAGAAAGGTTACAGTACCATCAGATCATATAGCATCAATACATTAACCCTCCTACTGTTTGACCATTTGAAACCATTAAAAATTTCCACTTACCAAAATGCCCATTGGTTTTGTACACACATGGTGATACCATTTGAACAGTGTTGGTAGCAAACTACCATTCAAATCCATTCAAATGCATAGAGGGCCCATTGATTCACCACTTAGAAGTATCCAAACAAGGTTTTGTATTAGCTGTACTACCATTTGGAAAGATCCAAACAAGGTTTTGTATTAGCTGACCTACCATTCAAAACCATTTGGGGAAATCAATACTGTACACAGTTATTTCACCATTCAAAACCACAAAAGCGAATGGTTTCAAATGGTGGATCAACTTGTATGAAAAAGGTACCAGAAGTAGGAGGGTTAATGTGTATGTCTGGTATTAACCCCTTCCTCCACCAGGTTTGGCCACCCTTTTGAGTTCCCTCTATTTGCCCAGAGTATCATTATGTTGTTCACCATGATGGCTATGTTACATCTATGCACCAGCGTCAAGCGAATCCAGGAAATCACAATCGGGAAACGTCGCTTCATAGGTATGTGGTTCTTGTCAAGTTAAAAAATAAATAAATAAAAAATGTGGCAGCCACCACCAATTTATTTTTGTAGCTTTATTAGCCTTCCTACTACTACAACGGTCAAAATGTTGACATACTTGCCAAGGTATATCTAGTGCACTTAAAAGTCAAACACTGTCAGACCTTATGTGTAGTAAGTACATTTACAGATCAAAATGAGTCGACTGTTTTTGACTGGTAAAAGCATTGTCTGGTATTGTTGAGGGTGGTCAAAATGAGAGTAAAAACCAGTCAAAAATGCCCCTGTGTGCACATTTGGGTCAATAGTCAAAACAGGCAGTTGACTGGTTTTGACCTCTACAGCAACTTTCCACTGAAGTGCAGCTATACTAGGAGGGTTAGTACACTGTTAAAACATGACTCGGACGATTTCTTTGAACTCATTTTTTGAAATCTTTTAGGTATATTTTGTTTACCTTTCTAGATGTTCTACAAGGAAAACAGTAACTTTCAGGTTGAAAAGAACAATGTCTGTTTAATCACTGGTAGAATAGCGAAAAACACAGATGATGCATCAGTATTAACCCTCCTATGCCCAGGCTGAAATTTGGCCCAGTTAGCACGGCACCCACAGACACTCACTTGAGTATTTTTGGTTGCATTGCCAATTGGTAGGTCAAACCAGAGTCACACAGAGCTGTGTATGTACTGTCAGTGGTTTTGGTTTGACCTTTGTGCACTGCACAAAGTCAATGGGTTGGGAGTTACATACAAATTTTGAGTGTCTTTGGGTTTGACCTCCTATCACAGCCACATGTGCTTGCATGTATTTGAGTGCACTGCACTAAGTCAATGGGTTAAGAGAGTATACAAATTTTGAGTGTCTTTGAGTGTTAAACCTATAGGAGGGTTAAGGGAAGGTAACATTTTATAATTGCCAGATTACCAAGTTAACAAAGTGTTATCTACTCTGTAAAAACTTAGTTGATTTTTTAACCCTAACCACCCCAAATCCAGCAAAATCCTCCAAAGGGCACTTTTTGGGAAAAAATCAGCACTATTGGAACTTCCACCTCATCAAATGGGGCAAAATTACTACCTGGCAACAAGTGCAGGCCATAAGTGCTAAATATGAAAGATCAACGAAAATGCATGGTGGATTTTGAAGATAAGGGCATGTTTGCAAAAGTGCACTGATAGATTTTGGAGTGATTCAGGAAGGTTCCTAGCCAGAATACCAACTTGTTAGGTTAGGTTAGGGGTAAAGTATTAATCATTTTGAGAAATTGTTGCATCTGAAGTTGTTGATACATATCACGATACGTATCGTGATACATGGTCATGATATGATATTGATACATATCACGATACGTATCATGATACATGGTCATGATATGATATTGATACATATCACAATACGTATCGTGATACATGGTCATGATATGATATTGATACATATCACGATACGTATCGTTATGCATGGTCATGATATGATATTGATACATATCACGATGTACAATGTATATCGTGATTCGTGAATACTAAAAATGTGTTATATTGTTGTGTTTTATGTTCAAGAATGTATTGCATAAACTAAATTTTGGCAAAAATAAATATACCCACAGAAGTTCAATCATGTGTAAAATGTTGAGTCAAAAACAGAATGTCATCAGCATAATAATAGCGGGATAGCCTACACTATATACTGACTATTATACACAACCAAATCTGGTTCACAAATAAGAAAATAAATCTTACTTTATATTTATTTAGCCCACCGAAGTCGGTGAAGTTTTTCCATGGCAAAAGGTCAACAATGAAGTCTATTCTGTGGAAAAACCATGAAGCCTGTCATCATTCAGAAGGACTCCCCAAATTTCCTGTATTTATTTCATCAAATATAGTGTAGTCAAGTGACTATCGCAATGAAAAATCATGTAGCACTCAACAAATTAAGTCAATAGAGGGTGCTATAAAATATGGGGAATACAGAGAGTCATCCTGCTACAAACAGTGATGTGCCACATGTAAAACGGATTTTATCACTGGTATTTTTTAAGGCGGCGCTCAGACATTTTTGTCAGGGGAAACTTCACTGATTTTGTGGTCTAAATGTCAGGTACGAAGTGCTAATATTTTTAAACAAAATTTGGTTTGTATAAAATTAAGTATTTTTTGTATATTTTGATGAAATTTTGTGTGAACCCAAAGTCATCACTATCGCAATACATGGTTTTGTATCGTGATGCGTATCGCTGTATTTTTGTATCGCGATACTCGATGCATCAATGAATCGTAACACCCCTACTGATGATGGTAAATATTTTCCCTACAATTGAATGATTTTTATCTGAGGTACTGTCACTTTTAAGTAAAGTGCCGTAATCTTTCCTAAATTCCACATTACAATGAGGATTACAATCTCACCAACCTATAGATTACAATCTTAATACATTTTCACCGTTTTCAGATGAACAACACAACGCAATAAACTGAAACTTGTTTGATGTACACGTGTAAGCATACTCATTGAAACAGTTTTGCCAACATTACCAATGTCGTATCTTCCCTGAAACTCTCTTCCTACTGCTAGATGTATTTTTCTCCTCAACCATGTGTTGTAGAAATGAAATCTCTAGATACTACTCGGCACAAGCACCAAATTACTGACACGTATTGCGATATACAGCCCGTTGCCCAGGAGAGCTCATTTTTACTCAGGAAGACTATATTTGGTAGGTTGCACATGTTGTTGTCTTCCATTAACTGCTGCAAGAAATCCACCATAATCACGTTGCCCGTACTTAACCATCATAACAGCCTGCAATTTATTTCATCAGCTTGGCAAAGAACAAAGAACAGAGAAGAGAGCATAATAGGATATAAAGGGGGAAAAAACCTCAGTACACATGTGTACATCAGTCTTGTCTCAGACCAGTGATGTCTAGAAGATATGCTGGTCTCTGGTTGAAAACAGGAAAAGTCTGTAGTCAGACCTGTGATTCCTCTCTGGATTTTTCCTGATTTCAGTATTTTTCACAAATCTCACTTTCCCTCAAAATTTTATTGAAAGAAGGGAAGTAGCCTGTATTGTATCCAAACCTTTAGTTACTTGTTTGTGGAGATATGGAGAGTCTGTAAATCCTCCAAAATTCAACATCCAGGAGGTTCAGGGGGCTTTATCCTCTAGGCCCGCTACTCATTTTTTTTCTCAGGAATTTTGACTTTTGTCAAACACACCCACCTGCTGTAGTGCTTTCATCTTGTAGGTCTCGGTTTCGACTCCCTGTGGTCTCGGTCTTGTCTTGTCTTGTCTCGGAGCCGGTGTGGGCTAGAAGATTTGCTGGTCTTTCTGAAGTGCTTTCATCTTGGAGAATCAGCAATTTTATTTCAAATTTATATACATGTACATGTACCATAAACAAATTTAAAAACATGTATCAGTTTTTCCTTGTTTTTCTCAAAAACACGAGCACCCATTGTGAAGAAATTTCCACATATTAGTGTTGTGCTATTTTTCTTGAAAACAGCAGGGTTGAAATGAACGTACTTCACTTAATACCAGTGTTTTACTTTCCATTTAAAACATAGAGTCTTTGAGGTCTTTGTCTCAGACACATACATCGTAAGTCTTGGCCTTGGTTTCAGACCTGTGCGTCTTTGTCATGAGAAAAGTGTGAAAAAGCAATCACAATTTGTACAAGAACACACATGGTGGAAAAACCTTGTTTACATGTAAGTATGCACACTGGCCCTCACGTCAACTACTTCCTCGTAGTGTGGGCCGGAAACGGGTCATGCCGGCTAAAGGTGACAACTCGATATCATCTACGCGAAATCACTGAGGAACGTTCCCAACATTTAATCAGCTCGTGCCCTCTCTCCTTGGATTCCCCCACGGCGCTGTTGGCATAGTGAACCTGGACAATAGAACAATCGAGTGGTTGGAAAAGACAGATGTTCCTGTGTGACTAGCTGTGATATATATCATACGAACAACGAGTGTGCACACTGTACATTACATATATGTATGTAGTGTTTTCTCTGAAATGATGGCACTTGGACAGCATAATTTGTCAGGATGCTTGACACGATTATCACCTTGCAGATTATTATTCTGTAATTAGATAAAGGATCTAGAGAGTACAAAAGAAGTGCATGCAAATCTCCCTTGATGAAAGAATGAAATTGCACCCTCAAATAATGTCTGCATGATGATGGCTGAAAACGTCACCACAATGTTTCAGTTTCATGAATGGAATTCATGCATTGCAACAACAAAAAACGTAAAATAAAATAGACAGAGTTGACCTGGCTGTGCTTAGTGCTGGAGGCGAATCGGTTCTCCCTGTAATGCATTACAATTGATGTTGAATAACTCAGCTATAAATAATTCATAAAATATTGAGCGGAGCACAGCCAGAGTGGACAGTAAATACGCTCATAGCTCTAAATATTGTTAATATTCCCATGCATTTATTTATTTATTTTTTATTTTTTTTGGGGGGGGGGGGGCGGTTTGTTAACCAGAAAACATCCTTAGAAAAGCTACAGTACTTCCTCAAATTTCCACTTGCCAGTGGTACATGGCTTTGTAATTTGTAGCCCTGCCGTATCTGTGGGTGAATAGTAACGCGTTGAAAACGGGCTTTATATGAACCACTACTGAAAACACTAAATAGCCCCATTCGATATCTGACGTCTCGAGAATCACCCTGCTCAATGCAACAATAGACCTTTATCATGGTGTAGCCATTTTGTTTTTCCTTCCATACAAACACATGTAACCAAACCGAGGCTGGAAGGGAAAGTAGTCTGGCTCCATTTATGTATTGTGAATCAGCATTATAATTGTACTTATATGTATACAGGAAATCTGACAAGGATGGCTATGGCATGATGATAAAGGTTTATATATCCATCAGTTGTCCCAAGTGTGAAGCCTACTGAGTGCAACAAGATCCATCAGCAGGAAATATAGATATTTTGTTCTCTGCTTACTTCAACAAGATCCAACAGATATTTACAGTTGTTGCAATCTGTTGCAACCCAAAATCCATCAGCACGCAGTAAAAAGGTACCCCCAATTGTTGGACTTGGATGGAATTGGTACAGTAGCAAATGCAAAGCATCCATGGCTTGGCTATACACAATCCTGAATCCAACAAAAGCAGCCGGTGGAGTCTGATGGATTTGGTATACATGGCTACATGTTCTATTCACTGGGCTATACTATGGAGTACTGAATCCGCCAAAATCAAGCAAAACCATGTGGTGGATTTCGATGGGATTGGGGGGTAGTTAGGGTAAAGCATGGTTAGGTTTAAACTATACCTCTTCTTCCCCGCCACTACCCATGCTACATGTATGTAGTTGCAGATCCAGCAATAACTCTTTTCATGTATGTCGATTACATACATGAAATATGCCATTCGTTTAATAACATGGTTGGCTCCAATGCGTAGTACTCCAAGAACAATGGATTTGGGCCATTCCTAAAATAAGCCAGGCCGATTGTTTTTGTTTAAAACCACTTAACTGATTTATCTATTGATTAGAGAAAGACAAATTGGGAAACTAAATTTACAGTTGGGCTTTCCCAAAGGCCAGTTAAATTTTTCCAAATTTGGAAAGCCCTAAAATGGTGTATTTTCAAAAGAGGAACTTCCACTTACATTGTATACCCAACTTCCTTTCTGGCAGAATTTGGCATGTTTACAACTTTACATACTGGGCATACCACCTTACGTATAAATTACATTGTAGTTTATTCTTGATCGTAAAAATCTTCAACTTTTTCATTCATCAGTTTATTTCAAGATCAATTTGTTATACACATATCATCCTTGGCAAAGACAATCTAAACATTACATTTAAAAAAAAAAACATTTGGTCAGCTTCTTTTGTAGTATCAATCAAAGTAGATACTTACAACATTTATTATTTCTTTAACAAATTTTGTATATAATATTCTTTTTTAGACACTATAGTTTACTTTGGTAATCTTATTTTAACCCTCCTATGCACAGGCTGAAGTTTGGCCCAGTCAGCACAGCACCCACAGACAATCACTTGAGTATTTTTGGTTGCATTGCCAATTGGTAGGTCAAACCACAGAGTCACACAGAGCTGTGTACCGTAATTTCCGGAATACAAGCCGCGGCTTATACGTTGATTTTGACACGGTAAAAGTTGCCTGCGGCTTATACGCGGTGCGGCTTATACGCCGAGGTATGAATCTTGAAGAACAAAACACAATGCACAATTAAGCAAAAATCGTTGGTAAACAGACAGAAACAGAAACCTAAAAACTTTTCGTAGCGAAAATGGTCTGGTCATTGTCAGTTTTAGTGAGCGGACCTCGATACACACAGATTTATTCAAAACTTCTGAAAAAACCGTTGCAACGTTTAGCGCCAGCGACATCAGAATCCACGACGTAGATCGTAGTCTATGCCATGCGTGTACCAGAGAGCCAATGGGAAAATTCGTTATATCGTAGTCTGTGGAAGGAGCCAATAGGAAAATTCGTTACGCGTGGCAGGTGATGAGTCATCGTTTCGTTGGTTGCCGTTGTAGTGATTACATGTACGTTGTGCAGAAAGCAGGCAACCAGCGGGACTACGTTCGACATTCCCGAATGCCGTAAATAGTGATACGGGAACGGAACAGCAAAATAAAAATGGTGCAGAAATTTCGAGATAAATACTCAGAAAGCTACCCAGTTATTGCTGCCACCAAACTTGGGGAACTTAACGCATTTTGTAAAATATGCAGCACGGATTTCTGCATTAGCCATGGTGGCCTTAACGATGTCAAGAAACACGTGGAGTCGAAGAAACATCGATCCCACAAGCAGTGCCGTTGATTCCTGTACATGTATTTCGGACATGCGTAAAATGTGCCAAACTTTACTATTAGTATTACGAATTTTCACTTGTCAAGGTTGGCAGGTATGCTATTGTGTCTCTTTCAATACATTTTGACTGGAACGCAACACAATGACCCCCTTTATGAACCCCCTTGTTGCGAAGTACCGACAGTGAATGGCGTCCGGCGGGCCTCTGTGTGCGCGGCTTATACGCGGTGCGGCTTATATGTTGACGCATGAATCTTGTTTTGGTGATTTTGGGGTAGTGCGGCTTATACACCGCGCGGCTTATATTCCGGAAATTACGGTATGTACTGTCGAGTGGTTTTGGTTTGACCTATCCTAGCCACATGTCCTTGCATTTATTTGAGTGCACTGCACAAAGTCAATGGGTTGGGAGTTACATACAAATTTTGAGTGTCTTTGGGTGTTAAACCTATAGGAGGGTTAATAAACACAGTTTTTTTCCTGTATGCTAACATGTTTTTTTCCATCAAATTACATTTTTTGTTTTAGCTATTAAAGCATCTGCCAAGATTGATTTGTCATACACATATTGTATATCATGTATCAAAGACAAGCTAAATTAGATATTGCAATTTAAGGTTTCATTTGTTTTCTTTGTAGATATTATTTTTTTAGCGTAGAGGTTATCACACTGATAACTGGAAGTGAAAGTGATTATGAAGGTAACTGGAAGTGAAATGATTATTAAAGTAATTTGTGAACTCACAATCCTGAGCAAGTTCAAGAAAAACTTAAACTGAAAAAGGAACATACATTTTTTGTCCATCTTCCCCCCAAAAAACTCTCCAGTTCCTGGTCATAGGTCAGCTTCAAAATCGGTGGGGTGATGCGATTTTTTGTTGTTTTAATCTTAGTTAATCTTGTTAACCGGAGAGTTTTTGGGGGCCTAAGCAAAAACACTCAACCTTAGTATCTCAAGAGCAAAGGCTAGTCATTTCACTTTCCACATTGAACTTTAAAAAAGATAGACCACTTTAAGTGGTCTATCTTTTAAAAAAAATGTTCCTGTCAAGAATATGTTCCTGTCAATAAGTAAAACGAGAAGTCTACTATCTACATGAAGTGTGCCAGCCTGCTGTAATCCATACCACGGCATTGTACTCCAAAATGCGCGCATGCTTGGTTACAAGTTTTGCTCCCTTACCTGTCCTGCTATAAGGTATCATGAGATTGGGCGCTTGACGCACGAAGCTACACTGTACATGTAGTTCCTAGAACTAGACGCAATCTTAAACTAAATGCGGGTGAACCATGTGCTCTTCAGATACAGTTCTCTCACACGCCGGGTTAGTCTCCCTGACTGCACTGCTTCTTATTGAGACCTTGTGCATCAGTCTGTGGAACAATACGTCACGAATGGCTCAAATCCATTGTTCTTGGAGAACTATGCCGTGGACTAGGTTAGTACACGAGTGGCACACTTCACGTAGGTGAGACCCTATAAATAGAGGCAATAAGTTAAGTGATCTAGAGGACAATTTCATATTGCTGCATACTGGTATAAAGTATATTTATGCTACAGTGTGCTAGCTTATAGCAGAACAAACTCTTTGAATCAATAGCCAACCTGTAAAAAGATCAGCTCAATGCTGAGTGTAAGTCATTGTCCCTTTAACCCTAAACCCACTAGCTATTTTGGCTAAGAACCCAACAAAATCCAACACCATGCAGTAACACTACCACCCAACTGTTGGACTTTGCTGGAATTGGGACACCTGACCCATGTATAGTATCCCTCTCTGGGCTATACAGTACCGAGTCCATCAAAATACAACACAATGCAGTAACACTACCAACCAACTGTTGGACTTAGCTGGAATTGGGACACCCAGCCCCATGTAAAGTATCCCTGTCAGGGCTATACAGTACTGAGTCCATAAAAATACAACACCATGCAGTAACACTACCACCCAACTGTTGGACTTAGCTGGAATTGGGACACCCAGCCCCATGTAAAGTATCCCTGTCAGGGCTATACAGTACTGAGTTCATAAAAATACAACACGATGCAGTAACACTACCACCCAACTGTTGGACATTGCTGGAATTGGGACGCCTGGCCCCATGTAAAGTATCCCTGTCAGGGCTATACAGTACTGAGTCCATCAAAATACAATACGATGCAGTAACACTACCATCCAACTATTGGACTTAGCTGGAATTGTGAAACCCAGCCCCATGTAAAGTATCCCTGTCAGGGCTATACAGTACTGAGTCCATCAAAATACAACACCATGCAGTAACACTACCACCCAACTGTTGGACTTTGCTGGAATTGGGACACCCAGCCCCATGTAAAGTATCCCTGTCAGGGCTATACAGTACCGAGTCCATCAAAATACAACACCATGCAGTAACACTACCACCCAACTGTTGGACATTGCTGGAATTGGGATGCCTGGCCCCATGTAAAGTATCCCTGTCAGGGCTATACAGTACCGAGTCCATCAAAATCCAACAAACCCTCCTTTTGGAGTTTGAATGGTTTAGGGTGGTTAGGGTTAATCTCCAGTTAGTAATACATAATTGTGATATATTACTGTTGACCTTCTTTCTCTGACTACAGATTTTGAAACCAAGCACTTTTGGAATTGGACATACTTTGTGGACTATGTTCTCTTTATAACTGCCTTCTCCATACTGGGTGGAGTGATCACGTATCTTCTAGCCGGCCAGTCAATCTTCGTAGAAACCCTGGGATTTCTGGCAGTGTTCGTCGAAGCGATGTTAGGCATGCCGCAGTTTTACCGCAACTACCAGAACAAATCTACCGTGGGAATGAGGTGAGTGGCAGCTGAGACTTTTTTTTTTTTTTTTTTTTAATTAACCCTAACTCCCTAGGCCCATTTGCTTACACATAACCTGAATCCTCAAAAATCCTTCAGTAGTAAAGAAAGCACATGACATGTATGCACACATGTGTTTCTAATCTGTGATGCATGTACATGGCCAGGGACCCTGGAGCAATAAACAGTGTCCACTGACCCAAGCACTGACCTTACAATCACTACAACAAACGTGGATGTACATGTACATGTACCATGGAAAGGCAAGTATGCCTAATAACCTCAATCCTCCAAAATCCTTCACTTTAGCAAAGAGCATGTAGCATATAACCTCAATCCTTCAAAATTCTTCACTTTAGAGAGAGAATTTTGGAGGAATTGGGAGGGTTAGGGTTAAGGAAAGGACAACAAATATATGTAGCTTTGGTACACTTTGGTTTTTTTACTGCTACCGAGGGGAAATTTGCTCATTTTTTTCTGCTAACTACATGTACATGTATAGCTGAAGTCTGCTAGACATAAATGTATTTAACAGTCCTGGAATTTCATTTTTAAGGGGCACTACATCCAAAACCATGGCAATGGATGCCATGGTCTCTGTGGCCTCGGCAGTGGCATAGTCAAAGGGGGGGCAGGGGTGTGGCTGCCCCGTTCCCACCCCCCCCCCCCCCCATTTGTTGGTAAAATAACGTCTGTTGGTAAATTCGCAGATTTGATGGTATTTCTGAACTGGGTTTTGTGTTGGTAAATTTACTCCAAAACAGTGTTCCCCCCCCCCACCCCACCACCCAACTCTGAACATCCTAGGTATAACACTGGGCCTAGCTGTTATTCTAGGCCTGAGGTAACGCAAGAAAATACAGAGTGGTGGGTGTGCGCGCATTCACCATGGATTTAAATTGTTGCTGAAATTGAAAGCAATAACAGCTGGCAAGTTATCATGCCCTCCATACTTAGCTGGTAGTCAGTGCCATGTGATGAAAAACATGCAGTAATTCAGCGTAGCCGGTTTATCCTGGACTGATAAAAGGTTTAAAATTTGCTTATCTTGCATTACGCAAATATGTGAACTGATCATGTGGTTTGCTTCATCCTCTCCTCAGCATCAAAATGGTTTGCTGTTGGTTCTCGGGGGACATCTTCAAGACTGGTTACTTCGTCGTCAACCAGGCGCCTGCACAGTTCTGGGTTTGCGGCATACTCCAAGTGTCCATAGACATTGCCATCCTGGCCCAGGTCTTTTATTACTCCAAAAACAGGACCCCCCAGAAAGTAATAAAGATCACTGCGACGGAGAACGTTCATATATCGTGATGGATGAGCCGCTACCCCTGCCCAAAAAAAGATGTGTTAAATAAGTAAAAATCAGGGTGCTATTCTGTACGGGTTTTCTCAGCTGTTGAGTGCACGTTACATTGTAGGCTGTGAATACGGGACAGGGTACCACACTTGGGTTGCATTTCACTGGTTACTTGAATGTGTGGGCTATGTGGAAGCAGGGAAACCAGTGGAGATGATCGTTTCCCCAAAAAACATTTGAAATTTTCCAAAGTTGTTCTCCCGCTGTTGTTGGACTAACTTTCTAGCAAAATCCCATTGGTTTTGTACACAAATATCAACCCAGGACATGGCCGACAACCGAGGACCTATTGTTCCATTTCCACTCACATATTTGTGTTACATACCCTATGTGAACATTCTTTTGTTCTTGTGTAGTTAAGAAAAACACATTCTTCAAACCATTGCCATTTGCACTGAAGATTCTTGTTGGATTCTTTCCAATGAATGATCAACTCCATTTTACGACAGATAACAGCATATGCTTCCTTTTTGAGAAAATTGAGATTTTCTAATTAGTGAAAACATTGTGTGGCCATGTGCAAGTCCACAAAACAGCTCAAGAACCTCTATTGTGTGGACATCTTGTGTTCTCAGGTCCACATACACATTGTGTGGACATGTGTAAGTCCACATAACGTCTCAAGAACCTCTATTGTGTGGACATCTTGTGTTCTCAGGTCCACATACACATTGTAGGGTATGTAATGCTTCCTCACCCATGTTTGTTTATGGTGTAAACTGAGGACCTCCTATTGTTCCCCTCATTTGTTCCTTTTGTTGTTGGACATATTTAGGCATCTCCCATTTGATTTGTGCACAATTTTCAACTGTAAACATTTGCAAAAAATAACCGCCAACCATTGTTCCTTACAACATAAACAAATGCACAAAAACTGACTGTTGACAAACACAGGGGGAGACAGAGGTGGTATTTTGTGCACTTCTGTATTGTTAACCAAGGAATGTAGTGGGGTACCAGTCATTGTGTAATTTGTGTTCCGTATCAGTTTTCAGGATTTGACCTGCAGATCTTCCAGTTTAATCTAGCATAAAAAGCTTACTGCGGAAACCCATGTTAGATGAGAACCTTAAAGTTAAGTTTATTTTTATAACTGTAATTAAACAAACTTGTGTGTCTTATTATGTGTAGAGTAGGCCTGCATTTTTCCTGATCACACATGTAAAATGCACCATCAGTAACAGTACTTCCAGCCTGTGAATGGCTCTATTTTGGTTTTTAGATTTTATATTTAAGTTTAACAATTACCCAGGTCAGACTTTGAGTAGTATATGTAAGGGAAGGGATGACATCAATAGGGCGTATTCTAGGTGCCTCATTTTACTTGGGTGTATTTTGGATTCTGTCCCGGGGAATACCATACACTGATCTGATCTGTAGGTCTTGAGACCAATTAGAGACCACATTTGTAGGTCTCGTTCTTGGAACCTCACCGGCTAATTTTGGCACGCCTCATTTATAAACTAACCCAGAGAATATGCCCTGATCATTATCACTTACGGTACATAGCAGCTCTGAAGAAGTTTCTAACTACAGTTAACCCTGTATCATGTGGCCACAAATGTCGGGTGGTCACAATAGTCAGGTGGTCAAATACAGTTCTACATGTAGTGACCTCTAGGTGACCTCAGTGTCCAGGTGGTCACAATAGCCAGGTGGTCAATACAGTTCTACATGTAGTGACCTCTAGGTGACCTCAGTGTCCAGGTGGTCACAATAGCCAGGTAGCCACATTAGTCAGCTGACCACATCAGTCAGGTGACCACATCAGTGAGGTGACAGAATTGTTCATGTTTTAATTGTGCAATATGCATGTTGGCAATGTCAGAGCCTTCAGCCATATGTAGGGCAGGCAACTGAAGTACAATGTAGCATATATTTAATATCACCAAATGTAAACTGCTTTATGTTTATTGTTTAAGAACCTTAGAATTTATGTTTGAAAAAAAAGTGCTATTTAAACAATTTGATGATGTTTTGATTGTTTGTAACCCTTCTACTATAGCTGCACTTTAGTGGGAAGTTGCGATAGAGGTCAAAACCAATCAACTGCCTGGTTTGACTGTTGACCCAAATGTGCACACGGGGGCATTTTTGACTGGTTTTTACTGTCATTTTGACCACCCTCAACAATACCAGACAATGCTTTTACCAGTCAAAAACGGTTGACTCATTTTAACCTGTAAATGTACTTACTACACGTAAGGTTTGACAGTGTTTGACTTTTAAGTGTACTAGATATACCTTGGCAAGTATGTCAACATTTTGACTGATTTCGACCCTTGTAGTAGTAGGAGGGTTAAAGTTGTTTTTAATTTTTAATAGACCCACCTGTGTTATTAATAGTTGTTTTATGATAAATTTTGTAACCTCAATCCTCCAAAATCCTTCACTTTAGCAAAGAGGGTCATTGGAGCACCACTGATGACTGCGCAACCACCTTTCTCGGTTCTCTACTGCCCTCTGAGAATTAGCAAACCCCAGACCTGTACACTCTTTGATGTTACCTTCCCACCTTTTCTTCTGCCTGCCTCGTTTTCTTCCGCCTCTCACTGTACCCTGCAAGATGGTCTTTGCCAAGCTGGATGATTGAGAGACATGACCATACCACTTCAGCTTACACTTCTTGACAGTGGTCAGGAGATCTTCATATAACCTACTACCCCCCCCCCCAAAAAAAAAACCCACCCCGTTTAACTGATGAGTCAATGAAATGTTTGAAATTAAGAGTTTAATTTTTATGAAATAAGCTCAAACCTTCACAGGTTAGTTTCTGTATATATATACAGGGTGTCCCCATAAAAAGTATACCGAGATAAAAATTAATGTAATGGCAAAACTACTTTATATATGGGAAAGAGAAATATATCTCTAGAAAGGGCAGAATGTCCTCTTTGCAATGGTATAAAGCTTGTGATGTTATTGACACAGATGAGTGAACAAACTAGACAGATGTTAAGGGTACTGAAAGCAGGACTGTGACAAGTTTGCATATTTGAATAACATAGCTCAACCATGCAAGTGTGCAAAATACCAAATGCCTTTGCTTTTTCAACACATTCTTGAAATCAAGGAATGTACCTAAAACAATGTAATCTGCTTTGTTTTCGCTACTTACCTCAAAAGTTTAATGTGCAGGTTTTTTAAAATGTTTTTTGGACCTTTGTTATTCAAATATGCAAACTTGTCACAGTCCTGCTTTCAGTACCCTTAACATCTGTCTAATTTGTTCACTCATCTGTGTCAATAACATAAGCTGTATACCATTGCAAAGAGGACATTCTGCCCTTTCTAGAAATATATTTCTCTTTCCCATATATAAAGTAGTTTTGCCATTACAGTAATTTTTATCTCGGTATACTTTTTATGGGGACACCCTGTATATATATATATATATATATATATATATATATATATATATATCTTGATTCTTGCAACAAATAATGGATGCATTTATACACATTTTAAACTATACTGATTTTGATTGTATGTTATTAAGAAAATGGTGCATACTGTCAATAAACAATATCCATTATTTATGCTCAATTATTTATTATTTATGTTGGTTTTTGTTTTTAATTTCAAGATTTCGGTGAATAATTAGTGTAAACAAATGCGTGTAATTATCCAGATATTTCTTCTGTTCCTTGAAATTCAACCAATAAATATGTATATTTTATGTTGATGGTAAGTACATGTACATGTAAAATGCCAAATAAATATACTTAATTTTAGAGTGTAGAATCTATCAAAAATACTCTCACGTTTCTTTTATTCCATTATTTTTGTTTGGTTGAACTTGTAATAAAATGTAAATGTTTTTGAGTACAGTATGTCCCAAAAAAAGTGTCATTCTAACTATTTCTGAAAATATACCAAAACCACGAAATAAATTTTGGAACTTTTTTAATTGCACAGATTCGCCTAATCCTTGGCCTAAACACCTGTGAGAAATTACATAAAACTCACAGGTGTTTAGGCCAAGGATTAGGAGTATCTGTGCAATTGAAAAAGTTCCAAAATGTAATTCGGGGTTTTGGTATATTTTCAGAAATAGTTAGAGTGACACATTTTTCGGGACATACTGTAGAATGTACATGTATAATATTGCACTATATTATTTATCCATAGTAGAATCTCAGAGATTATAAGTAATAGCAGCATATTTTTGATGTTAAAAGGAGTTTACACTTTTCATAATTACCAGGGTACCAAACATACTGAGAAATTATTTCGTCTGAGATGGAAATGGAAGATTTTGAAATGGATCAGAATAGGGCTGTTCCGGGTATCCGGATACCCGACCAAAACGGTCATTACCCGGTTCCATTTTTCGGTTCCAATTAACCCGTAAACGACTTTTTATAATTCGGACTTAACATTTGAGTGGTGCGAACAGAAATCTGTGACTCTTGAACAATGTAATGTTTACACTTTTACAGACAATTATCTTTAAATTCAAGAGATTACACTCCAATAAAGAAAAGATAGATTTAAGTATGGTATCCTCTGTATTGTAAAAGTCAATTTGTACATGTATTTGTACACCACCGGAGGCATGTTTTCAACAAAAATGAAAACGGGTATCCGAAGTTTCCTGATTTCGGGGATCCGGTTCCAAAAATATCCGAAAACACACAGCCCTAGATCAGAACTGTTTTTTGCCATTTTCCTCATTAAAATGCATCCAAATAAGTCTGAATGCATTTTCACTTTGTTAATTTTTTATGACGAGTTTGTTTCTAAACATATCTCTTCATTCAGTACAGATGCATTTCCAGACATTTTACCACTGGTGTAATGTAGCTCTCACCTCTTCAGGAAAAACAAGATATACTACTCAAAATAATTTAGGGAACACCGGAATAATCTCAGTTAAAGCAAGATCATTTATTTCAGATAAACACAATGTTTCACAGAATTGATGAGAAACAACTGCACAATGAAACAGATGATAAAGGATGCATGTAGTGATTACACATTTCATGACATGACTACTGAAAGAGAGAGGGGGTTGCAAATGAAAATCCCGGTTCATGGAACATTTCAAACCTATTTGATGTTAAAAATCCGGTGTTCCATAAATTGTTTTGAGTAGTATATATTTATCAAACCAATGTGTGCGAAATTTAGGCCTTAACAATGAGTAAATAATTATTCCATGTGGCCTGCCATTACTTTTGAAAATAACAATTCAGCCCTCCGTTAAAAAAAGGCTGGTCATTCCTCATGTACTAAGTCTTCCACAACCAAGTTGGTTTTGAAACTCGTTTCTCGATGTTTGCATGCATGCTCTTACAATTTACCAATTATAGTGTGTACAGGGTGTCCCAGAAAAAAGGTAATTCTGACAATAAGGGTTAATTTTGACAAAGATATGCTTTTTATGGCTATTAATCATGTTTTACCATAAAGTAGGAGCAAAATGCTTTCCAGTGGTATCTTGATTGCATTCCTCTGGTCATGCATCACTGAGCACCATTGTTTAGGAAAATGCTATGTGAAAACCCTTTTGGGACAGTTCATGGTCAGACATGCTGTGGAATGGCTGGCCAGGTCACCGGATTTCACTCCTTGTGACTTTTTCTTGTGGGGGTATTTGAAGAACAAGTGTTCACCAGTCCACCACGTAACCTTCGGGATTTGCAAGCCCGCATTCAACATGAGGTCGAAATCTTACATGATGATCCTGCAATGGTGAGACGAGCTGTGGCTGACATGCGCCGCCGTTGTGGACTTTGCATCGAAAGAGGAGGTGGGCACGTGGAAGGTGTTGGTGCATAATTCAGTACTGAATAAATATCACCAATTGATAAATATCTTGTACGTATCACATGCTTTCAAACGGTTAGATTTCCGTCGGGCCATATCTGAATGTGCTGCTCATGTCTGACCATGAACTGTTCCAAAAGGGTTTTCACATAGCATTTTCCAAACAATGGTGCTCAGTGATGCATGACCAGAGGAATGCAATCAAGATATCACTGGAAAGCATTTTGCTCCTACTTTATAGTAAAACATGATTAATACCCATAAAAAGCATATCTTTGTCAAAATTAATCCTTATTATCAGAATTACCTTTTTTCTGGGACACCCTGTATAACCTCAAATGAGGGTGAAATAAAAAATGCTCCTTGAAAACCAAGATATGAATGGATTTATTCCTACCCATAGGTCAAGATGAACAGATCAAAGCATACAAGGAATTTATATAAATTCTCAAAGATCATTTTACTTTTGTAAATGTAAATTAGGAATACAGTACAATCAAATACAATGTAAGTCTAATTTTCGGACTTCTTCAGTTATACATGTAATATTAAATAGATTTATCATGTCCAAGTTGGAAGTCACTGCTACTGTGGTACCTGGTGGCACCAATTGCATTGGAAGGATCCTGGGAATTGAGAGGGGAATATATAAGCTCCACCCAACCCCCACCAATTCCCGCCCTGTATCCCCAAATACATGTACATTCCCCCAATTGTTGTCATTATGGACCCCTCCCAGTCACTTTCTATAGGAACACATAGGTGTACTTAAAAGGACACTATCGTCACGA
Source organism: Zoroaster sp. YZ-2022 (assembly GCA_029582265.1). Lineage (NCBI taxonomy): Eukaryota > Metazoa > Echinodermata > Asteroidea > Forcipulatida > Zoroasteridae > Zoroaster > Zoroaster sp. YZ-2022. Next base: position 26,485,401 of record CM055822.1, on the reverse strand, counting down.
TCAGAGCAGACTTTCAGCACAGCATGGAATCAGTGTTCGAGTTTAAGAACACAGTGACTGAAAATTACTGGCTCATTTATCAGACATGCAGCTTTGTAAATGCAAAAAAAACAGGAAATGCCCGAGCACACAAAACTTTGTACAGTGTTTTTCAGTTTTGTATAGCACTATTATTAAAGAAAAAAATGAGGAAATCAGCTGATCAGCTGAAAAGTTGCATGCCTGATTTATGCAGCAGGAATGGTAATATGACCTTATCATGTGGGGTATTATTTTCAGTCACCGAGTTAATCTTAAACTAGCACTCTGATTCTATGCCCTGCTGATTGTGACGATACTGTCACTTTAACTGGAGAATGGAGTCAGATAAGGAAATTGAAAAGGCAAGACCGTTTTTATGGAAATTCATTTCATGCACTCTCGTCGTCATGCTTTTTATGAGCTTACAACATAAAGAATATACATATATTTTAACCAATATTTTAACCCAATGAGAAACACTACTGGTGCTGAAAGGGTTGTCATCACCCCCAGGGTACCAGGATACTCCCACATGGTACTCATACAGGTAATCGTGACAACTGACAATGACCCCCTTAGTACTACTGGCAGGTGATCAGTGAGCCATCACCACAAGCAAGTGCCTGAACTGACCCCAAAATTCTCCTGACGGTCAAAGAATCTTGCAGTAAGGTCAGGTACGCCAATGATGATTGTGTGTGCCAGCAGTGTTCAGATCACAGTCAATGATCAGTTTAAATGTACAAGATGGGCATTATAATCTCAGGAAAACACAAAAATGAGTGCAACTTTAAGCTTCTTGATTTTATTGTGAAAACGATGTCCCTCAGCTTCCCAACGATGTCCCTCAGCTTCCCAACGATGTCCCTCAGCTTCAAACAGAAAATTCTGTATAAAAAACACTTTTAACCCATATCTGCCTAACCATGTAAACACACAAAAGACTATGTGCCTAAGCCCCCGCACAGAGATACATTGTTTTTGCACACAATCAGAAAGATTCCTTATTTAGAGAATATTACAATCACTGACACAGACACATTATATACTGATGGAAAGAGGAGAACATGCACTTTATTATGATGTCAGACTTGTCTAATTTCATATCTATAATCATGAAATACAGTCATCGGAAAAACGTAGTAAATTGGAATTGGACAAAAACACGGTACGGAAAATCACGTAGGTCGGCGTTTGTAGCGTCACGTAGATCGGCGGATATGGGTTAATAAACAAAGTTATAATTTCACTCAAACTTTCATTCAGATTTAATGGAATGTGTAGTCAGCTGAAATAAATATGAAAATAAAAAGGTTTCTTGAGTTGAAATGCCCCCCCCCCCATTAAAAAAAAAACCAATGATTTCAATGCCCCTTTTCAAGGGAAATTGAAAAACAAATTGTAAAAAAAATAATTATAAACCTCAAAATCCACAAATTTATGTGTTTGAAGAGGAATGCTTTGAAGTGAACATTTCAAATTTATGATGATAAATTAATTATACAATTCATAAGATACCTGATGTATGTGGTAATTGCACTATACATAATATGCAACAATACATTTAATCAAAATATACAACAACTGTATGAAAAGAACAGTCTTTGAATCAAGATATATATTAAACAACCAAACTTTGATAGTTTCACCTTAAAGAGTTGTGCTTTAAAAAAATGAAAACATTGAAAGTTTAACTAGATTTTGTTTTGTAGTCATCCTTATGAAAGAGATTAATGGAAGCACCTCAAACAATTGTTTTTTTTCTATGGAATATTTAAAGTTTGACCATTTGATTATTGATTGATGAAATTCTTGCGTCGGGTGATAAATACTTGATTTTTGCCCTTACACTGATTGTAATGCCAGATTGAAGTACTGTATACTCAGTGCTTTCCGAGTGTCTGTGAAAAAAATCCACAGGCAATTCAGGTAGGATTCGAACCCACGACCTAGTGCAGATGTTTAAATCTCTCGACCACCGAGCTTGCCCAATGACGATTGGCTGGCTAGAATTTTATACAGCAGTGGGTTCCGCGATATTTATTGATGAGATGGATTGATGAGATAGTTCAAATGTCTGCACTAGTAAGCAGGAGGTTGTGGGTTCGAATCCCGCCTGAGTCACCTGTGGAAGTTATTTTTCACAGACTCGGAAAGCACCAAGTACGCAGTGCTTCATACATACTCGTACATCGGTGTGATGGCAAAATCAAATTTGATTTGATTATTACCACTTCTATGGAATTTATATTCTATGGAATACTGATACCATCATCAACTTTACACCAAGAAAGTTTGACATTAAAATTTGACTACTTGATTATGCTTCCATTACCATTTCTATGGAATTTATCTTGCTTTATCTTGAACAAAAATATTGTCTTTTAAAGCGCAAAATCTATCACAATGTGATACTCGAAGCACTTTACATTACTACCACTGATAATTTATTGGACTACTTCATATCCTTAAACTTTCTCAGCTCCCTGGGGAGGTAAACAGCTCTGTGATATGATGCACTAGTCACTACATTGTGACGCGGTATGTCAAAACCAGGCGGAATTGGGCAGAGCTACGAACGGAGGATTTTTTGCGATTTTGAGATTTTTGGAAATTTATGATGCTACAAATGTTTAAAATATTCTGTAAAAGTTTCTAACTGAAATTTCATCGACAAATTATTTTTTAAATACTTTTAGAGAGGCATTATAATTTCACATAAAATCTTACTTTCTTTGATAAATAATGCAATTTCATAACTGAAAAAAGTTTGAAAATCAATTATAGACCAGTTTCTTTGCTCCTGCATGCCCGTTGCTAAGGTAACATTGTTGACCTACTTGTTTTGTTTAAAACTCAAACCTTAAAGGGCTATTTCTCAAACTTTAAAGGGCTATTATCTCAATTTCGATGTTTAGGACAGTCCGATTTCAAATCTTAATAACTTCGCTATGGAATATCCGATTTGAAAAAAGAAAGCGGCATTGTAAAGTGCAAGGTCTATATTTTACTAATATTTCAATCACTCAAAATTGACCTCTTGCCCAATTGTGCCTGGTTTTGACATACGGCGTCACATTATTATAATCAAACACAACAACAAACTCTACCCTCACATGTACCCATTTTTAATTCTGAGTGGAGAGAAGCAAGTACGGTAAAGTGTCCTTACTCTACATGTATGGTCTAATACATAACATTATAATACATTTGTGCCTTGAAAACTCGTAAATAGTATTATAATTATTTACTAGACCATAGAGTAAGGACCTTGCTCTATGGTTGGACAAAGACAGTTCATCCTATTTTGTGACAATTAGTGCCATTTAATTTTCAAGTTCACATTCATGTAATCAGGTGATTACTGAACGTGTTATATAAATATTTGTGAGTTTCCATTTTTGAAGAGTTTTGAGATTATAGTTAAATTTGTGCCTGAATATTTGGGGCATATTTTTTAAATTGCCTTAAAATGAGGTGGAACGTTATTAGCAAGCAGAAGCTGTATCACCTTGATCGTTATAAATTTCTTTTGGTCAGAGCAAATCAAATTGGGTTAGTTTAGGCCCAAAAAAAAAGCCTCCGATTTCTGGTCAACAGTTGGCTTCAAAATCAGTGCGGTGACGCATTTTTTTTCGGCCATTTTTTTTTTTTTTTGCCAACAGGGAAATAAGTGATACATTGTATACGCGGGGACCAAATTTCCCATATACAAAGTATGGTGGCTGAGAGAGGCCTCACAAATCTGGCAAACATTCATACCCCTGTGTGATAAAGTCGTTTAAAACACAGCACGTCAGAATTCCAATCAATCCAGCAATTTTGGCTGCAATTGGACATCATTTCATAGCAACAAAAAAAAGAAAATTAAAAATGCTGACGTGCGGGTCTGAGGCGATGTGACCGAAGACGAGAAACTGGAGACTTTTTTTTTTGGCCTTTGGGAATGAATGGTGTTCCAGTCATGACATTCCATTCTGGATGATGATATTATGTCTCCTGGGGGAACTCCCCAAATGGCATATTAGTAAATGTCTGCAATCCTTTGTACATGTACACCATTGGTAATCTTGGCAAAACCACGTCTTGTTAATTTGTCCTTGCATTAACTCTCCTACAATCAGTGGAATTTTTTAAACAACTCATTCAGGCCACTCCAAGCCATTAGCTGTTGCCAGTGGCCTCCTATGGTTACCCTTCTGTGCACTGTCACACCACTGAGATTGCAGGGTAAGGTGGTCTCCTGTTGATACATTGCAGGCCATACTAATATGTTCAAACATTTACTGTGGCCTTGGGTGGCACACAGTTGATTTTGTAAGATTACTTGGAAAGGACAGCAGGCTTGTACATGTATGTACTGAAGGTTGCTCAAGAACAGAATTTAGTGGATTGGAGTGGCCTCCATGTGTAGAAGGGTGAAGCTATAAATTAAATGACCAACCTGTGATCATTTCAGCTAATTACATTGTGTCATCAGTGGGGGGGGGGGGGGAATTGTGAAAATGTCTTTGATTGGTAAACACGATTTGTCATATTCGTCAAATTTAGGAAAGAGTGATCTTACCTGTACACTTATTGCCATTTCACTTTTCTTAAGAATGACGTGACTTCACAAGAACAAATGTAAAGGGATGATTGATCAACTTTACGATAATTTTGTTCTTTTATATAATGTTGTACCTTCCCTTTAATATATAAATTATAGATAACAGCTGCACATGTTCCTCTGTGCTATATTTTGGTGAATAATTATCACCATAAATTCCTATGCTTTAATATTAAAATATAAATTTGTGGTTTTTACTAAGCGTATATTAAAAAGCAATGTGCAATATATTAAGTCATTATCTTGATTAAATTACTTTCTGAACAATTTCGTTTTGGCTCAATTTGTATTGTGAAAAGATATATATTCTTGTAGATATTTTATCAATTTACAAAAATATTCCATTGTCATTAATCATTAATAATTCTTGTCAATATCTATTATAGATAAATGTTAAAAACATACAGGTTTACAAAGATTCGTGCGTGACCAATAAGTGGACCTTTGTCCCTTCAGAAGTGATTGTTCATATTATCAAATAGTCATGTGATTGTCCAGTGTAACCTGTCACGATCTACAGGGCATAGAATCGGAGTGCTAGTTTTAGATTAACTCAGTGACTGAAAATAATACCCACAATAAGGTCATACCATTGCTGCTGCCAGTAATTTCCATTCACTGCGCTCATTTTAAACTAGGACACCGATTCCATGCCCTGTTGAAAGTCTGCTCTGATCGTGATGACATTGTCCCTTTAATAATTTATTCATTTAGTTCTTCTTACTTCCCTTTTTTCATTGTGCCATAAAACTAAATTTCATTTTGTACAGGATTTTAAAGCTGTAACACCCTTGCTTTTCATTATTTTACAAGCAATCGGGTTTGGAATTCCACCGAGGCTAACGAGACCATGGCCTCCATTGCCCTGGTCTTGGGCCTTGGTGCCCCTTAAAAATGTTCCCATGGACATTCTGATATTGTACTGGAAGTGCCTTCTACTCAGGAAAAGTGCACAGAATGAAATTACCAGTCCTGAAATTTGGAAGTGAATTTATGACTGGTCCCATTATAAATTAATTTAGTCTCTAAAAGGAAGGTACATTATCGGTAATTTTTAACATACGTTCATTTCAACCTTTTTTTCAAGATATATTTTCATAAAACTAACCTGTAAAATTTCATCACAAAAAGTGCTCAGAATGAGGAAACAACAACTATTTGTTTACATATTTTGACAAATAATTGCCGTCCGGTATCTTTCAAAATACTGACAAGGGAATGTTGGAAGTGGAAAACAGTTCATTATATAAACAAAACTTGACCTTAATTGGATTTATAAAATGTTAGGGCATGTGAGACACAGGAAGCTGCCCTGTACACATAAACATCATGTGACCAATTTATCAAAAGAATTTTGATTTGAATCCCTCTGCATGATAGATTCCTTCATCTTTGCATTTTCGTTCTCAATCATAAGCCCCACTTTCACTCCCCCATTTATAGCGACCCTGTCATCACCTCTGAACTCTGACCCAGCCGAGGTCACTCCTGGGAGCGGTGCAGGGATGACGTGAACTGTAAGGTTCTCCAGTTGGTTTACCTTGTGGTCATGGATGGTTTTATGCAGATGCCTCTGAGCTTTGGCAATCACGTAACATGAGAGTGAAATACTAAGACACACCTGGAAGAGAAGACCATGAATTCATGAATATTCATTTCTTATAATGTTACTGTCTCCCAAGCTCCGCCCACATCAAGCTATTGACCAATGACAAATGTTCTTTCACTCCATGTGATATAAGTAGGCATGACCATTTATGGCAAGGCTTTGAATTAAACAGCTGTAAGAGACTGTTGACCAATTGGCATTTGTATATTGAAGTCTGTGCAGTAGTGTATGTTTGTGAATATTCATTACTTCTAATGTTACAATTACTGTCTCCTAAGCTCCGCCCACATCAAGCCATTGATCTGACCAATGACAAATGTTCTTTCACTCCATGTGACAAGTTGAAATGACCATGTAAGGCCAAGGCTTTGAACTTAACAGCAGTAATTGATGAGGCAAGTTATTTAGCCACCCCCCTATAGACAACCCATACTGGAGTCTGTGCAGTATTTTATGTTTTTGGGACATTACGCTTTAATTTGAAGTGATGGGAGGATACCGTTTCCTTAATAGCTGTCAACACATAATTCTACAGTGATTGCCTTCATTGCCCCTAGTTCCCCCTTAAGATGACCCAAGAGACTTTGTAGTTTTGGCAAAGCTCTTTCCCAAGGAAAACCTGCTTTGCCCCAAGTATGTCATTCAAGGTTTGCTGCAATCGTTTCCAAAATGTTGAGCTTTTGCACTCACTCTAACACTAACAGTCTTAGTAGTGCTTTTACATGTACATACATGTATGTGTATGTCCAAAATCTTTGATATGACCTTAAAATTCTGTTCAATATGTCTGTTAAAGCAAGGGTAGAGTACTACAATGTACTCAATTTTGTTGTAATTTTCAAAATAACTTCAAATAGAAATTCAAATCTGATGGGATCATCAGCTGATTATCGATTTTAACACTGGAATGAATACAAATTTTAAATCGTAATGCATTTTAGGCTTGGGCAATATCGATTGTTTCATCCACGATACATGTATATCGTCAAACATATATCGCGATTTTCGATAATATCGCGATTATTTATTTTTTCACGCATGAGTGCTTTAGAGCCGATAATAACAGGGATGTACCCATCTACAAGCATCACAATAAATTGCCAGTGCTTACAGAGTGGCATGTGTAATCTCGCCATTCACGAGTGCACCCTGGCCATTAGCAAATTCATTTGCATAATAATTATGTGGGACGGTTACTGCGTCGTGCGTCCCAATCAAATCATCAGCCCGAGTTCATGTGATTCGCATTCAATGTGACTGGGTCATAGTATAAACACGTGACTAGGTTTATTCCTGCATAGTACCGTGGAGAACAAAACCATGTGATTGTGACACGTTTGCATTTCGGAAAATGTGACCAAGTTTGGATTCTACTCACACTATTTTAAATAAACGTCAATCGTTGGTTTATCAAGAGTACGTGTATGTGTTTTGTCACTAGACAAGAGTCCCATCATGGTATAATAGAATAGTGTCCTAGTTCCCCAACTTTAATCGAGCTGCTGCCGATCCATGCTTAGATTTAATTCATGACTAATGTGAGCACAGAGCACCTGCAATTGCTGCAATTGCTGCAACTGCTGCAACTGCTGCAACTGCTGCAACTGCTGCAACTGCTGCAACTGCTGCAAATGTTATGTTGTCGATTTTTAAGGTAACGCCCCTATTCTGCATATATTTAAATATGTATGATATAAATGTACTCGCACAGTCACAGACCACCATGGATAGACAGTGAGACGTAAACATTGTCTACACATTGTTGGCTCAAATACCCAATTCAATCCCAATACTTAATCAGTCTGAATAGATTTCTTTGAGTGGCGGTGGATTTTAAAACAATGTCCTGTCAGGCGGCTCCTTTGTGATCTGACAGGCGGCTTACCACAGAAGTAGTTCGATTTTGTTTCTCACTTCCGAAAGACTTCTCGTAGTTTTTTCCATGGAATTTCTGACATGATATATATTTTTTAATCGCGATATATTTTTTAATCGCGATATATTTTTTTAATCGCGATATATTTTTTCTTCGCGATATATTTTTTCTTCGCGATATATTTTTTCATCGCAATTTGCCGATATCTCGAAAAGTTCTCGATATCATAATCGAATAAAAAAAAATCGCGATATTCGATATTATCGTGTCATCGCCCAAGCCTAATGCATTTTTCACTATTTTCTAACGAAACCAAAAAAACTTTCACAGGTTGGTTTCTGTACATATATCGCTTGATTCTCATAAAATATGGATGCATTTACAGAAGTGCTGGGACAGTTGTTAGGCCGTTTGTTTTTTATTACTTGGATTACGGATTTGTAAGCTACAAAAAATGAGCGGGGATCGGGGTAAAAAAAAAAAAAAAAAAAAAAAAAATGATCGGGATTACGGAATTCCGAGCTCACGAAATCGGGCGGGGCGAAAAAAGAAAGAAAAAAATACCGAAGGCACGCAGGCGGCTTCTAAAACACGTACATTATACACAATTTATGTAGACAAAAGCAGAAAGTCACTGAATGAATGTCGCGAGTGTTTAGGCTTAACAAAATGTTCTGTTTCGGTTTCTGACCGACCCTAACTTTACGCCGCGACCTAAACAAATTCGCACACACAGACCATTTGTTGACACAGCAATCGATTGCATGAGTTTGGGCCGTGAGGTCAAGTCGCGCGATGCACGTACATGTAGTTGTTACTAAATGGCCAATGTATGCACTTGGGCAAATAGTATAGTCTATAAACGGACTCGCACTTTTGTACGTGAATGCATAACATTGGTCTGGTTTCCATCATACATCGGCCGCGATTTTTTTCTCCGTTCACTGGCTCACGGTACGTGTACACATTTACTGTACATGTATTGCAGGGATCTTGTTGTATTTGAAGAAAATGTGATCTAAAAGTATTGTTTTGTACACGATGGTGTTTTGTACGCGATCGGTGGCACTGTTGTAAGTGTTGTGGATTTTTTTTTTTTTTTTTTTTTAATACAAAATTTGATTTTTCGGGCGGGGATTTTTTTAATTTTTTTCAGAAACGCGATTTTTTCGAGCGGCGATTCCGTAATCCAAGTTATTAAAAAAACATGGCCTTAACCGTTTAATTGACCGAAACTACACATAACCGTTTATAAATGACTAACCGAAACCAATTTAAAAAAAAATAAGACCAGCAATTTTGGAAGGATTAGCCATTCGTTTTGCTGTTCTAGACGTTATTTTTTGCCACAATCATTGTGGGAGGTTTATTGATGCTTTTTGCTATTTGCCAATGATCTAGTTTTGTGTGGCCGTCACAGGTGCCAACTTTTGGTTAACTAGTTAATGGAAAGATTTCGTTAAATGGCTAGCGAACTAACCTGTAACTACCAGCACTAATTTATTTACATTTTAACGTGTATACTGGCTTTAAATTGCTGATTAACCCTCCTACACTCACTGGCCATAAGTATTGCAACATTGAAATTCACACCAAAGTTCAGTTTGGAGAACTGTGTTACAATAATTTATTTTATTTTATTTACACTACTTAAGCCTTCTTGAAAGTGCCTGTGTTTTGTAGTCAATGTTCTTTTTTACTGTTCTTGCTCGGAAACAAAGTCCTTCAATATTTTGTCGGGTAACCACGTGACCTGATAATTGCGGCCATCCGTCTAGGCAATGTCTCGTACAAATTCATGTTGCAATACTTTTGGCCAGTGAGTGTACTGCTACAAGGATCAAAATCAGTCAAAATGTTGATATACATGTACTTGCCAAGGTATATCTAGTGCACTTAAAAGTCAAACACTGTCAAACCTTGCGTGTAGTAAGTACATTTACAGGTCAAAATGAGTCAACCGTTTGTCACTGGTAAAAACATTGTCTTGTATTGTTCAGGGTGGTCAAAATGACAGTCAAAACAAGTCAAAACAAGTCAAAAATGCCCCTGTGTGCACATTTGGGTGAACAGTCAAAACGGGCAGTTGACTGGTTTTGACCTCTATAGCAACTTACCACTCAAGTGCAGCAATAGTAGGAGGGTTAATCTTACCTGTACAATTATGACCGGACTATTGTTCCATTGATGGTTGGTTATATCCTGAACAGAACGTAACGTGGACCCCAAGTATGAATTGAGCAGCTGGTTAGGAAACAGACCTATGGCTGTCGCTGATACAAATGTAGCCACAGAAACATTGGCCATCTGTTCAGGAAAACACAGAAATTATACAGTCAGGTCGGTTGTAGGGGGGTCAGGTTGGTGTGGGGGGCTCAGGTTGGTATAAAGGGGTCACTATCTTCAACTCCCCAAAATCAAGAGTTAAGATCAATTTGGATAGCTTCTTCCCTAAAACAGCATTAAAATAGAATGCCCTTCCAGCTGATTGCTTTCTATTTAAGTTTAATCTTGCTTAACCAGTTCGCGTCGGGAATAAAACAGTTTTTCTGGGCCCCTGTTCAGGTTTATTTTTCACACACAAACAAGTTTTTTTTTGCGTGAATTTGTTTTGGTTACGTCAATGAAACTAAGACGAGACACCCCCATTTAGCTTATTAGCAGATAAATTGGCGAGTTTCCCGTGGGAATTATAGCCAGGAGGGCGTATTTGGTGTTGCGTCTTTAGAAGTCCACCGAGCCCTCGAAAGAATTCTTTGTCGTATTTACACGTCAACCGAGCATGGAGGAAGGATTCTTTCCCCATTATCCGAGCGGCATTGTACCGAGTAACAATGGTGCACTGGTCTATAGAAATCTTGATATGCCAGCTGTATGCCAGGTAATTGGTCTATAGAAATCTTAGTATACCGCAGCTTTACAGATTTCAATGGAGACAAAGACAAAGGTGTGGAACAGGTTTACGAGTGCCCCCGCCCCAACCACCCATGTGAAGCGAGCGTGTTTACACGGCCCCTGCTCTTGTGCCGAACAAGTGTTGCACAATAACACGTCAACCGAAGCACGAGCACTGCCAAAATGGCGTGTTTTCACGTCACCCGAAAGGACAATGGAAGCTTCCACAGAGTGTGGTCACGTCTTCCGTGCATGTCACTTTACGCACGTAGTTCATTATCACGTCAACCGGGCATGCATACAAATATTCCCGAGTTTCCTATGGCGTGTTTAGACACTCTCCGATCCGCGAAAAAAAATTGCGTGTATACACGGCCTCCGACACGAACTGGTTAACCCTCCTACAATCAGTGCAATTTTTTAAACAACTCATTCAGGCCAGCCACTCCAAGCCATTAGCTGTTGCCAGTGGCCTCCTATGGTTACCCTTCTGTGTACTGTCACACTACTGAGATTGCAGGGCAAGGTGGTCTCCCATTGATACATTGTAGGCCATACTAATATGTTCAAACATTTACAGTGGCCTTGGGTGGCACACAGTTGATTTTGTAAGATTACTTGGAAAGGACAGCAGGCTTGTACATGTACATGTATGTACTGAAGGTTGCTAAAGAACAGAATTTAGTGGTTGGGAGTGGCTTCAATGTGTAGGAGGGTTAAATGGTGGATGACAAATCGCATACATGTATGTAACCCCTTACACTTTAGTGGCTATTGGCCTTGTTTAGGGTGACTGTCAGTAAATAAAAAATTTCTTTTTTAAATAATAAAAGTTGGTGTAAGGGGTCAGGTTGGTGTAAGGGGTCAGGTTGGTGTAAGGGGTCAGGTTGGTGTAAGGGGTCAGGTTGGTGTAGGGGGGTCAGCTTGCACGACGACGTACATTGTACGTGTACTATGGCCATTTCATACATTCATAAATGAATTTTTCTGAAATGTACCAATCAAGCTACATTAGGTACCATGGAAACCAAAGCCAAACACAACACATGCAGTTTGTATACAGTTCAAGTCAATGACCGAACATTCTAATGCAATGTGCACGCCCTATATGCCTACAATGTTCACTGTATGAAAATCTGACTTATAGAAATACAAACTGATATATTTTGGACTGTACATACTTAAACCAACAAACCAGCATTTAATGTAACACAAGAGATTATTGACATAACAAATTGGGCATTATATTAACCCTCCTACTTCTAGTACCTTTTTCATACAAGTTGATCCACCATTTGAAACCATTCGCTTTTGTGGTTTTGAATGGTGAAATAACTGTGTACAGTATTGATTCCCCCAAATGGTTCTGAATGGTAGGTCAGCTAATACAAAACCTTGTTTGGATCTTTCCAAATGGTAGTACAGCTAATACAAAACCTTGTTTGGATACTTCTAAGTGGTGAATCAATGGACCCTCTATGCATTTGAATGGATTTGAATGGTAGTAAAGCTTGCTACCAACACTGTTCAAATGGTATCACCATGTGTGTACAAAACCAATGGGCATTTTGGTAAGTGGAAATTTTGAATGGTTTCAAATGGTCAAACAGTAGGAGGGTTAATAATAATAATAATAATGTGGACTTATATAGCGCACGTATCCACCAAACTGGTGCTCAAGGCGCATTATATTATTACCCCTGCTCATCAGGCTCATAAATCATTCCTGAAACCATCTCATCTCCCTGGGGATTATACAGGGTGTCCCCATAAAAAGTATACCGAGATAAAAATTACTGTAATGGCAAAACTACTTTATATATGGGAAAGAGAAATATATCTCTAGAAAGGGCAGAATGTCCTCTTTGCAATGGTATACAGCTTGTGATGTTATTGACACAGATGAGTGAACAAACTAGACAGATGTTAAGGGTACTGAAAGCAGGACTGTGACAAGTTTGCATATTTGAATAACAGCTCAACCATGCAAGTGTGCAGAATACCAAATGCCTTTGCTTTTTCAACACATTCTTGAAAACAAGGAATGTACCTAAAACAATGTAATCTGCTTTGTTTTCGCTACTTACCTCAAAAGTTTAATGTGCAGGTTTTTAAAAATGCTTTTTGGACCTTTGTTATTCAAATATGCAAACTTGTCACAGTCCTGCTTTCAGTACCCTTAACATCTGTCTAATTTGTTCACTCATCTGTGTCAATAACATCACAAGCTGTATACCATTGCAAAGAGGACATTCTGCCCTTTCTAGAGATATATTTCTCTTTCCCATATATAAAGTAGTTTTGCCATTACAGTAATTTTCATCTCGGTATACTTTTTATGGGGACACCCTGTACAGCTCAATTGCTGCCATTGCAGCGCATACAGGGCTAATCAAACACAATAACCAACTCTGCCCTCACAGGTACCCATTTACCCCTGGGTGGCGACAAGCAATTATGGTAAAGTGTCTTGCTCAAGGACACAAGCACCATGGTCGCGGTTGGGATTCGAACCCACATTCTGACGACTCAGCCATCAGAACACAAATCCACATTAAAACTGTATACGTTTTGAAAAACGGTGGCAAAAATAAATATCACTTCACCATTTTGCCTGTTCACCACTGTGGCAGAACCGTATAAACCAAGAATGAGACCAAGAGTTTAGATAATAATAATAATAATAATAAAGATTTTTAGCGCGCACATATCCACCCTGCTGGGCGCTCAAGGCGCGGAAACAAAGAAAAAACATTAGAGATTTGTACTTACAGCAAACACGCTATTCTGCAGGCCAAAAGGAATCGGCGTCAATCTCGTCAGCGCTATGACTCTGAAAGAGTGCTCTCCACCAACCGAGTTCACAATAGCTTGCAGATAATCATTCTGCAACTTGGACAGTAGGAATGCTGCGCACGTCAGTCTACAAAGCACAAAGGCAAAGTACGCCCCACCTAGAGCACATACTATTACAATCATGGTACCGAGTGTTAGGCCATACCGGTACCCGGCGGCAATGTTCAATATAAGATATCCAGGGATCGAGGATGGAAGGGAGATAAGGACAAAGAGTATGAAGAAGACAACGAATCCTAGGTAGGGGTCCGTGCTGACGAGCCAGGGAAGAAGGACGATCACCTGTTCACGGAAGAGCCAGAATAGGACAGCGCCGCAGACAATGACGGCGAGAAGCGTGGACAGCCTGGTGCAGAACCGGGTCTCCATGCAGGCCAGCTGGGTGATGTGGGGCTTACAGCCAAGACAGTCTGTGAGACTCCCAGAGTGGAATGCGGTTGAGGTAAATGATGGAGATGTGGGGGTCAGCGGCTGGGAGGTTGCCATGGTGAGCGACGACTGCCAGATTGCACTACTGCATGAGAAGAAACAAAATAAAATGTTAAATATCCTTACATGTACTGAGGAATGTTCATATATAATTTCAGTACACACCTGCCATGTTCAAAAAATTTGCACTGATGGCCATGGCTACTGACAACTGAAGCAATATCCATTGCTGTAGATAACAATTCTCAATTATGGCATTGCCTCATTGAAAGTAAGATGTATGGCCGTGCATATATGTACATTTAACTGATGTACTACCAATTTGATCTCTATGTATCAACTGTGTGATTTTGAGAAGAACCAGTTGTTCACTCTATCGTTTCACCATTGCGAGTGTCGTGGCCGAGCGGTCTAGCTTACCGGACTCAAGTTCTGGTGTTAGCAGCAGAATGTGGGTTCGAATCCCGGCCGTAACACTTGTGTCCTTGAGCAAGACACTTAACCATAATTGCTTCTCTCCACCCAGGGGTTAAATGGGTACCTGTGAGGGCAGAGTTGGTTGATTAGCCCTATATGCGCTGTAATGGCAGCAATTGAGCTGTATACTCCCCAGGGAGCTGAGATGGATTCAGGAATGATTTATGAGCCTTATGAGCAGGGGTAATAATATAATGCGCCTTGAGCACCACTCAGTTGGTGGATACGTGCGCTATATAAGTCCACACATTATTATTATTATTATTTCAGTCATGATGACTTAATACCAAAAATATTCATCAATGAATTCGACACTGGCATAATTTCTAATACATGTACACGTACGTAGGATATGTTTTTGAGTGTACACATTCAACCTGTTATATGCACTGCACTGATTTCAACTTCTCTATCAATTATGAGCATAGAGTAGCAGTACTATCAGGTTCGGTGTGACACTGAAAAAACAGGGAGCCATCCTACATCAGTGGCATTTAGATTATCTGAAGATCTTATAATCCTTGCTCCAGGCTGAACGATGTTGATATAAATAATGTAGTGTGGTAAAACAGAACTGGATGCGTAAAATATATTTCTCTAATCTATAAAAAAAATGGCACCTCAGACAAAACTACTTCAGGGAAAATTGTAGTGCTGGGACGGTTAACCGACCGAAACTGCAATACACTACATGTAGCCCTTTGAGAAGGCAGTTTATCTGGTTGCCCAAAATTCATTTTCAGTTGCCCTACTGAAATTGTTACCTGAATACATCTAGATTTTTTTCATAAAATACTTTGTCCAGTAGAGAAAATTGTTGTCAAAAGAAGATAAATGATGGAAGATGACCACCGCGCACCATTAACATCCGTGGTGTGATAATTCAATGGTTATTTGCTTATAAAACACCACAATCTCATTTTTATTTAATTTTTGCATTTTTAACTCAAATTTTTGACACCAACATTGAGGATAAATACAATTACTGTGTTAACCCTCCTACTATAGCTGCACTTTAGTGGCAAGTACATGTAGCTATAGAGGTCAAAATCAGTCAATTGACTGTTTTGAGTGTTGACCTAAATGTGCACACAGGGGCATTTTTGACTGGTTTTTACTGTCATTTTCACCAGCCTGAACAATACCAGACTTGTGCTTTTACCAGTCAAAAACAGTTGATTCATTTTGACCTGTAAATGTACTTACTACACGTAAGGTTTGACAGTGTTCAACTTTTAGTGCACTAGATATACCTTGGTAAGTATTTCAACATTTTGACTGATTTTGACCCTTGTACATGTAGCAGTAGGAGTGTTAAAGCATAATATTTTATGTCTATTCATGGCATGAATACTACAATCATATTGCTGAATGACAGTAGTTTTATAGGAGAACCCTTGCATGCTGCTACATGTAATCCCAAATTATGCATACAATTATAGAAATATCAATAGTTTAATTAGGTTGCCATTGTCTATACTATAAATTTGTAATGTGAATACATGCACCTGCAGAATGTGTCACGTCATCAGGCCAGACTGCATGATTTATAACACGATTTGTGTACTATACAACGTACATGTATGTAGCAGACTTGTACTGGAGTCCTCAAACCTCGAGTCTGAGTTCAAGTCCCCAGTGTCAAGTCTGAGTCCCGAGTCATGTGGGTCGAGTCCGAGTCTGAGTCACGTGTCAGGAGTCACGAAGGTCGAGTCCAAGTCACAAGTCACATACAAAATTCAAACGAAAAAAAGAAAACCTTATACATACATGTATGTCATGGTTCAAAGTTATGGGCTAGTATCTCATGTTCCAAAAGATTTCCTAACATTATTCAAAAATGGTTTGAAATTTCTCAACTCTTTCATAATAATGTTTTCATTTTTTATACAAATTAACGATAACTCCCAAGCCTTAATTACCAGGTACCTTCCTCAATCCTTCATAATCCTCCGAAATGTGTTTGTGCATGAAACTCACTGCCTCAATCCTTCATAATCCTCCAACTTGAGTTTGTGCATGAAGCTCATCACTGCCTCAATCCTTCATAATCCTCCACTATCAAATGCACTACCCTCCTCAATCCTCCAATTGGTGATTTTCGAACGTGCCTCATTCCTCCAAAATCCTCCAAATCCTCCGGAGGATACAAGATTATGTTTCTGTCAATCCTTCACAATCCTCCATAATCCTCCATAATCCTCCACATTCATACAAAGTAAATTTCCATTATGCCCTCAATCCTCCACAATCCTCCAGGATCTCTTTGAACCATGCTTCCTCAATCCTCCACAATTCTCCACTATCAAATGCACAACCCTCCTCAATCCTCCACAATCCTCCAATTGGTGATTTTCGAACGTGCCTCATTCCTCCAAAATCCTCCAAATCCTCCGGAGGATTATAGAGGATTTAGGAGGGTTAGGGTTAATGTTTCGAATCCAAATGATATATGTTTTGCTCAGGTAGAGGTTGTTGGGTGGCCTGGGGAGTAGGGATGGACGATATCACGATAATATCGTGATGATACAATATTCAAAAAATTATCGGCTAAATCAGTTGTGGTTTTGAAGATATCAAAATATCGCCAAAATTATTGCGATGATATTCCAAAAATATAGCCGATATGAAATTCATATCGCTCTTTTTAGTTAAAATATCACCGGAGTGATAAATTATCTCCAAATTTCATGTCAATATACGGTACCTTGAAGAGCTAATAAAAATCGCGACGTGGCACCACTCAGGTTCCCATCATTGTGAAATGGGGAAACATGGAACCCGTACATTATGAGAGGGTCAATCAAAAAAGTCGGTCGAGAATTGCAGACACAGCACCAACAAGTAAATTTTAGCATCATATTTCTTAACAAAAGAAGGTATTTATAAACCACCAGTTTGTTTATGGATGTCACGGTGAGTTTTTATGAAATGTTTGTCGCACCAAGCGACAAAAGAACTCGGCTCGTTTTGGAGCGATTCAATTGAATTTTTGATAATTTTCAGAACTGTTCTTTACCTACGCTACTTCCCTGTAGAACTTGCATACGTACAAGTAGTTCATATTTCGGTGTCCAATGCCATTAATGTACGATACATACATTTTTTCATGTATTTAAAAAATCCACGTATTGAGACGATAATATTGTATACTGTATATCGTCGATATCATGGCCGTCGATAATTGACTAACAAAAAATTCAATATCGTCACCCCTACTGGGGAGGGTTAGGACAACATTTAGAATAATTTGGCATCATCCTTTGAAATTTACATATTTTTTTGCATGCATTATTTTTCAACTGTGCATAATAATAAAGAAAAACCCTGACCAAATTAAGAACACTTTATAATTCTCATGACCCCACGCCATTGTACATTGTATTCGCCCGATTCCATTTCCCAATTATCACGATGGATTTAGCAAAATGTTTTTCCCACATTTCGGCCTGCAGCCAATATAATATATTGCTAGAATATAATAAAACAATAATGTGTCGCTCTATAATGTCCCCAAACCAATTCACCACAATCAAATGCATTAAACACAGATGTAATTAAACTCTTTTGAAAAAGCCAAAAATAATCAATATTTACGACATGTGTTAGTCTGACAGCTTTGTGATATATTACCGAAAATACAAATGAGTAGCATTTTAACAAAAGATAATTTCGGCAATCTGACATACACTGTATGTCAGCCCTAACAAAGAAATTCGTCATAGTTTATTAGGTTTTGTTGTTGTTGACAATACAGTCTAGCCTAAATATTGTCCGAGTCATGAGTCATACAAGTCTGGTATGTAGTACTAGATTTACAATGCCACTTTCTGAGTGAAAAACCTATGATCTCCAACACAAAGGAGTTTCCTATCTTATGATACAGCAATCAGGAAAGTAAACCTTAACACAAGGCAGTAATTATACAAATTAGAAGCATGTGAAATACAGTACATGTAGGCCTACTTGTACTTTGTTCATTTAACCCTCCTATGGTTTGACCTTTCAAAACCTTTCAAAATCTGCTTAAGGGCCAAAATGGCTATCAATAATTATGAACCCTTTAAAACCCTCCAGAATTTGTTGCTACTGAACAACCACACCTTTCAATACCCTTTGACACTGTGAAAATCTCGCTCGGTTAAAATTTCAATAAACACGGTTAAAATATGGGTACCCTACATTTTAACCTTAATTTAACCGTCTTAGTGCATGGTTAAATCGCCTTTAAAAAATTCCTTTGTATTGTCTCGGTTAAAGTGTGGTTAAAACTCGGTACCTGTTCTGAGATCTGCTGAGGGCTTGCTCATTAACTCTGTGGTGAGTTAATCCATTGTTGACAGAGATAATCCCAATACAAAAGCCTCCACTTGCCTGAGACATAACGGTAAATGTTTGTTCAACCATGCGCGAAAGAGTATCGTCCATGTTGTGCCCATAGCGCAGCCTGCAGTCTGTACGAACTTCGGCTGAATTTCGAAATTTATGGGGTAGGCGGCCGCGCGCAAGTCAGGAATGTGCCTAAAATTACGGGCCAACGTTAGTCTAGTCATGGTCTAGTCTGTTACGTTGTAATTGTTTGCCGGCCGCCATTTTAAGCGCCAAAAAAGAAGAAAAAAGTCCGTCCCCCGTTTAGGATTGACGTCATGTCAGCACTGACAACTTTGTCTCTGATCTGCAACTGGTACGTGAATATTTGTGTGTATGTGTGTGTGTGTGTAAGTAAAATAAACCCTTTCACGGTATATGCGCCATGTTTTTGTCGGGGCAAAATTGTTTATTTCGAACATTCGTTGCCGTCATGCGATCGACCCATCAGCGCTCGAACTTCCCGCCCGCACGGCCGGAAGTTAATTCGAGCGCTGGGTACCGGGTATACGGGTCCGGTAGCAGACGGCAACGAGCGTTCGAAATAAACAAATTTGCCGTCGTCGAACATGTCATGTCCGCAAAACCCTTTTTGATTCGCGGGTTTTAATTAACTCAATTTCGCTGGCCAAAATCACGATTCACAGTAGATACTATCTGAAGATCAGGATCGGCTTGGGGTTTTAAATTTTTGGCTAGTTGGCTTACCGCCGGGAAAAACCGCGGTTTGCAGTTTTACTGTGAATTTAAAAAAAATAATAATAATTAGAAAGTCATTATATAACATGTTACTGATGTTCTTTCACCGTATAATCAGAGAGCAATACAAATCTGCTATTTGTATCTACTATAATTATTTATTCCACTAATTGAAATTAACACATTTTAATTGAAAATATTAATTTATTTTAACAGAACAAGGAAAGGCTGGAAGGGCTATGTCATTGGACAAGTCAAGGCAACAAGGAATTCCAGCCGCAGGAAGGAAAAGGCGCCGTAGAGTCAACTCAAGATATTTGTAGTGTTCCTGGTGCCAGTTTTATGTGATTATTTATTGTATTAAACTTTCATATTTATTTTGTTTATTTCACAAAGTTAATATATACAATACTTAAAGCCTATGACCCTATTTATACTACTCTTAACATCGTCGTTTTATATTTTACTTAGTCAACTTGTTTTAATTCGTTTTCTATTTATGTTGGCCTACACAGTTTTATATGCAATTTTTTGTAATTAAATTTTTTTAAGTAAGACTTGTGGTGACACCATATTAAATGTTCATTTGAGTAGTAATTAGTTCTGAAAAGAACTGGGGGTACAACTCTACGTTTCGATCAGTATGCTCTGATCGTCCTCAGGACGATCAGAGCATACGGATCGAAACGTCGAGTTGTACCTCCAGTTCTTTTCAGAACTAATTACTACTCAATTGAGCATTTCACATGGTGTCACCGCAATTTGTCTTACTTATCCTCGATCCTCACCATGCCAAGCTACGAGTTTTACTTAACTTTTTTTTTATTGTAATTTAATTTAACTCATTCACTTGATTATTTTGTTCGACTTGACGAAATAAAATTATGAGGAATTTTAGATTGTGTTTCTTGTCCTTTTTGTAATGAGTATTTAAGTACATTATACATTGCACATGAAATTTTCAATATAAAAACACATAAACAAACCGCCAAAAAGGATGGGAATGATGTCGTCGTAATAAACCACTGCCGCATAAATGGAGTTAAAATTCTTGGGCTTTACACAATTCTACAAATGCTAGGCATATGCTAGTGTTCGCTTTTTGGGAATTGCATGTATATGACCGGCTGACACTAAGTGACAGTATAGGGGTGACGTTACTGAAATTTTAATCGTGCGATATTTTTACCGGTACCCAAGACTCAATCTACATGTTTTCAAATCGACTGGCCCCGGCCCTCACATGGTGCACTGCCTTAGCGCACACTAAAGGATCTGAAAAAATATCCTGTCTCTTCTACACATTTCCCCAAATTGACCAATCGGTCATTATTGGATGCCCATATACAAAAAGCCTACTATTCCCACAAAACTCATTGTAAAATGGACAAATTTTGGAAATAGTCAAATACGGATTCACTGTATTTCAATTTGTATGACAAATACATCTTGGAAAACAAAAACAAAAAGTCAACAAAGATGTGGTGTCACAATGGGTTTGCACCATCATTATTTACTACGTATTTTTTTTTTTACACCGCAGCGACGGGTTTTGTACGCATTTCGCCCTTGTGTCAAGACTATGAACCCATTCAGCACGCATGCGCGCGAAGGGAATTTCGACACGCAAAAAAACCTACCATCAACGGAGAGGCTCCATGAGTTCCACTGCAGAGCGCCATGGTCGACTGCAGCTTGGAGTTTTCTATTGTCGCGCGCCTAGGGTTTCGTAGTCTCTCTCTCAAGACCGGAATTGGCACTTTTACTGCACAAAACCCGTCGCTGCGGTGTAAAAGAAAAATACGCTTCCTGGTACATTTTCCCCAGGCACCCGATCAGTATTTTTGCCCCAAAAATGATTACGCTTGTTTTCAACCTAAAAACCAAAAAGTCATGATATCGCGACAGGAGTTCACATCATGTCTGAAAATTTCAACGTGGTACATGCACAAAATAAATTGTTATGGAGAAAATTGAAAAAAAATCAAGAATTATACTCTATGGGGAGTAGGTGGCAATCCTATTTTCAGTATTTTTGCCCCAAAAATGATTACGCTTGTTTTCAACCTAAAAACCAAAAAGTCATGATATCGCAACAGGAGTTCACATCATGTCTGAAAATTTCAACGTGGTACATGCACAAAATAAATTGTTATGGAGAAAATTGAAAAAAATTAAGAATTATACTCTATGGAGTAGGTGGCAATCCTATTTTCAGTATTTTTGCCCCAAAAATGATTACGCTTGTTTTCAACTTAAAAACCAAAAAGTCATGATATCGCGACAGGAGTTCACATCATGTCTGAAAATTTCAACGTGGTACATGCACAAAATAAATTATTATGGAGAAAATTGAAAAAAATTAAGAATTATACTCTATGGAGTAGGTGGCAATCCTATTTTCAGTATTTTTGCCCCAAAAATGATTACGCTTATTTTCAACTTAAAAACCAAAAAGTCATGATATCGCGACAGGAGTTCACATCATGTCTGAAAATTTCAACGTGGTACATGCACAAAATAAATTATTATGGAGAAAATTGAAAAAAATTAAGAATTATACTCTATGGAATAGGTGGCAATCCTATTTTCAGTATTTTTGCCCCAAAAATGATTACGCTTGTTTTCAACTTAAAAACCAAAAAGTCATGATATCGCGACAGGAGTTCACATCATGTCTGAAAATTTCAACGTGGTACATGCACAAAATAAATTGTTATGGAGAAAATTTTAAAAAAATAAGAATTATACTCCATGGAGTAGGTGGCAATCCTATTTTCAGTATTTTTGCCCCAAAAATGATTACGCTTGTTTTCAACCTAAAAACCAAAAAGTCATGATATCGCGACAGGAGTTCACATCATGTCTGAAAATTTCAACGTGGTACATGCACAAAATAAATTGTTATGGAGAAAATTGAAAAAAATCAAGAATTATACTCTATGGAGTAGGTGGCAATCCTATTTTCAGTATTTTTGCCCCAAAAATGATTACGCTTGTTTTCAACTTAAAAACCAAAACGTCATGATATCGCGACAGGAGTTCACATCATGTCTGAAAATTTCAACGTGGTACATGCACAAAATAAATTATTATGGAGAAAATTGAAAAAAATTAAGAATATACTCTATGGAGTAGGTGGCAATCCTATTTTCAGTATTTTTGCCCCAAAAATGATTACGCTTATTTTCAACTTAAAAACCAAAAAGTCATGATATCGCGACAGGAGTTCACATCATGTCTGAAAATTTCAATGTGGTACATGCACAAAATAAATTATTATGGAGAAAATTGAAAAAAATTAAGAATTATACTCTATGGAATAGGTGGCAATCCTATTTTCAGTATTTTTGCCCAAAAAATGATTACGCTTGTTTTCAACTTAAAAACCAAAAAGTCATGATATCGCGACAGGAGTTCACATCATGTCTGAAAATTTCAACGTGGTACATGCACAAAATAAATTGTTATGGAGAAAATTTAAAAAAAATAAGAATTATACTCCATGGAGTACAATGTAGGTGGCAATCCTATTTTCAGTATTTTTGCCCCAAAAATGATTACGCTTGTTTTCAACTTAAAAACCAAAAAGTCATGATATCGCGACAGGAGTTCACATCATGTCTGAAAATTTCAACGTGGTACATGCACAAAATAAATTATTATGGAGAAAATTGAAAAAAATTAAGAATATACTCTATGGAGTAGGTGGCAATCCTATTTCCAGTATTTTTGCCCCAAAAATGATTACGCTTGTTTTCAACTTAAAAACCAAAAAGTCATGATATCGCGACAGGAGTTCACATCATGTCTGAAAATTTCAACGTGGTACATGCACAAAATAAATTATTATGGAGAAAATTGAAAAAAATTAAGAATTATACTCTATGGAGTAGGTGGCAATCCTATTTTCAGTATTTTTGCCCCAAAAATGATTACGCTTGTTTTCAACTTAAAAACCAAAAAGTCATGATATCACGACAGGAGTTCACATCATGTCTGAAAATTTCAACGTGGTACATGCACAAAATAAATTGTTATGGAGAAAATTGAAAAAAAATAAGAATTATACTCTATGCAGTAGGTGGCAATCCTATTTTCAGTATTTTTGCCCCAAAAATGATTACGCTTGTTTTCAACCTAAAAACCAAAAAGTCATGATATCGCGACAGGAGTTCACATCATGTCTGAAAATTTCAACGTGGTACATGCACAAAATAAATTGTTATGGAGAAAATTGAAAAAAATCAAGAATTATACTCTATGGAGTAGGTGGCAATCCTATTTTCAGTATTTTTGCCCCAAAAATGATTACGCTTGTTTTCAACTTAAAAACCAAAAAGTCATGATATCGCGACAGGAGTTCACATCATGTCTGAAAATTTCAACGTGGTACATGCACAAAATAAATTGTTATGGAGAAAATTTAAAAAAAATAAGAATTATACTCCATGGAGTAGGTGGCAATCCTATTTTCAGTATTTTTGCCCCAAAAATGATTACGCTTGTTTTCAACCTAAAAACCAAAAAGTCATGATATCGCGACAGGAGTTCACATCATGTCTGAAAATTTCAACGTGGTACATGCACAAAATAAATTGTTATGGAGAAAATTGAAAAAAAATCAAGAATTATACTCTATGGAGTAGGTGGCAATCCTATTTTCAGTATTTTTGCCCCAAAAATGATTACGCTTGTTTTCAACTTAAAAACCAAAAAGTCATGATATCGCGACAGGAGTTCACATCATGTCTGAAAATTTCAACGTGGTACATGCACAAAATAAATTATTATGGAGAAAATTGAAAAAAATTAAGAATATACTCTATGGAATAGGTGGCAATCCTATTTTCAGTATTTTTGCCCCAAAAATGATTACGCTTTATTTTCAACTTAAAAACCAAAAAGTCATGATATCGCGACAGGAGTTCACATCATGTCTGAAAATTTCAATGTGGTACATGCACAAAATAAATTATTATGGAGAAAATTGAAAAAAATTAAGAATTATACTCTATGGAATAGGTGGCAATCCTATTGTCAGTATTTTTGCCCCACAAATGATTACGCTTGTTTGCATCTTAAAAACCTAAAAGTCATGATATCGCGACAGGAGTTCACATCATGTCTGAAAATTTCAACGTGGTACATGCACAAAATAAATTGTTATGGAGAAAATTTTAAAAAAATAAGAATTATACTCCATGGAGTACAATGTAGGTGGCAATCCTATTTTCAGTATTTTTGCCCCAAAAATGATTACGCTTGTTTTCAACTTAAAAACCAAAAAGTCATGATATCGCGACAGGAGTTCACATCATGTCTGAAAATTTCAACGTGGTACATGCACAAAATAAATTATTATGGAGAAAATTGAAAAAAATTAAGAATATACTCTATGGAGTAGGTGGCAATCCTATTTCCAGTATTTTTGCCCCAAAAATGATTACGCTTGTTTTCAACTTAAAAACCAAAAAGTCATGATATCGCGACAGGAGTTCACATCATGTCTGAAAATTTCAACGTGGTACATGCACAAAATAAATTATTATGGAGAACATTGACAAAAATTCAGAATTATACTCTATGGAGTAGGTGGCAATCCTATTTTCAGTATTTTTGCCCCAAAATGATTATGCTTGTTTTCAACTTAAAAACCAAAAAGTCATGATATCACGACAGGAGTTCACATCATGTCTGAAAATTTCAACGTGGTACATGCACAAAATAAATTGTTATGGAGAAAATTGAAAAATAAGAATTATACTCTATGCAGTAGGTGGCAATCCTATTTTCAGTATTTTTGCCCCAAAAATGATTACGCTTGTTTTCAACCTAAAAACCAAAAAGTCATGATATCGCGACAGGAGTTCACATCATGTCTGAAAATTTCAACGTGGTACATGCACAAAATAAATTGTTATGGAGAAAATTGAAAAAAAATCAAGAATTATACTCTATGGAGTAGGTGGCAATCCTATTTTCAGTATTTTTGCCCCAAAAATGATTACGCTTGTTTTCAACTTAAAAACCAAACAGTCATGATATCGCGACAGGAGTTCACATCATGTCTGAAAATTTCAACGTGGTACATGCACAAAATAAATTATTATGGAGAAAATTGAAAAAAATAAGAATTATACTCTATGGAGTAGGTGGCAATCCTATTTTCAGTATTTTTGCCCCAAAAATGATTACGCTTGTTTTCAACCTAAAACCAAAAGTCATGATATCGCGACAGGAGTTCACATCATGTCTGAAAATTTCAACGTGGTACATGCACAAAATTAATTGTTATGGAGAAAAAAGGTACAAAGCCTTGCACATCTACGGTTCGAGTGAATCACGCGCGCATCGCCAATGTGCCGACAAGGCAAGCTTTTTAACCGGGCCCAACTCAGGCTGATGGTACAGTGGTCAACTCGTTCATCACACTGGCACCCGACTAATGTCAGTACATGTACAATGTACATGTACAGAGTACGTAATTACACATTGTACATTGAAACCGTACTGGCTGGGTGGATGCCGGGTGTTGATCAATATGCTTAACTTCATCCTTCATTCCGTCTACCTCTTTCAATACTCTCATAGCCTTGGTTTACGCTTGTTTTCAACTTTAAAAAAACCAAAAAGTCATGATATCGAGGCCTTTGTTCACATTTTGTGAGTAACATGATCCAAATCGCTTAACAAATATTTCTATTGCATGACAAGGTATGTGTTCTCGTTCGACCAATAAGAAAACGTTTCTGCGCTATAGGCATTGTACACAGCGTAACGAATATTTATATTGGTTATTATGATGACGTATTGTTCTCGTTGGCCAATAGAACAAATTGTTACGCGCTATGCATAGGGCATTGCACACGTGCTAACTCGTACATACCCTGAGTGCCTTCCAATGACTGGATCAAATTAGCGCGCTGGATCTTAGGATGAGAATGTAATTCCAGTTGGACGATAATTTGTTTGGTGACAATCAGTATTTTACACGCAAAGATCTAAATTACAGGTACACGTACATCATCTGACCAAAACATTTAAAGAAAAGTAGGATGCATGATATCTATTTATTTATTTACTTATATTCATAGTTACTTTTTAATAATAATAAAGTGCAGGATTTATACCCGAAATACCGCCACAAATACCGCGAAATACGGTTTTCAAAAATAAAACCGCGGTTTATAAAATCATCCGTTTTTGAGCCCCAGAGCGGGTCAATTTATCCCGACAGTCGAGGCTTACGTTTACTGGTCCTCATCGTATCCTTGTTCTTCGGCAACGATTATTAAAACAACCCATGATAATTAGGAACCCCGATGGATGAATTTTTTTTTTTATTTAAGTCCAATTGTTAGTATCTGTTTGTTTGGCCCGTAACATACCTCAGTTCGGTAATCAATGCATTATAATTATTGTCCATTTCCTAATTACACTCTGGAATATGATATATATTATTCTAAACGTATCCCCTTTCCGATGAAAAACAGATTAACAAGTAGGCCTATACCTAAATATACACCTATCACGTACGCCTATCACAGCACGCCAACCCATTCTCAGCACAGACACCTATTCTCATATGGGCAAGGTCAGTGGTATTCTGAGCAAATTGCGTGCATGTCCCCCGGCCGTTGTATACCACTACCAGTGTTTTTTAGATTGGAAATTTACAGACACTTCGTAAGTGTTTTTAATCTCTTTATCGCCTCTTGTGTGCAAGTTGTACCAGTACGTGTTATACTCGGTTAAACCACGGTTAAACTTGCATCCTCATTATCACATTGAACAAAGGTTTACAGTTATGAATAACAAAGGAAATCCTGGCCGGAAACCACTCGGTTAAAACGCGGTGAGAATGCGGTTGAATAGCCAGCTGAAATCAAAGGGTTAAACATGGGTTAAAGCACGGTTAAAAAAACATTTAACCGAGTCTCTTTATATTTTAACCGAGGGGATTTTCACAGTGTTACATTCATTGATAATCAGTGAACTGTAACCGTACTTGCCTATGAACCCTAACATTCCCAAATCCTCCAAAATCCTCTTTGCTAAAGTGAAGGATTTTATAGGATTGAGGTTACATGCTACATGCTCTTTGCTAAAGTGAAGGATTTTGGATCGAGGATTGAGGTTATTAGGCATACCTGCCTTTCCATGGTACATGTACATCCATGTTTGTTGTAGTGATTGCAAGGTCAGTGCTTGGGTCAGTGGACACTGTTTATTGCTCCATGCATGCAGGGAGGGTCCCTGTCCATGTACTATGTATCACAGATTAGAAACACAATGTGTGCATACATGTTGTGTGCTTGCTTTACTGCTGAAGGATTTTGGAGGATTCAGGTTATGTGTAAGCAAATGGGCATAGGGAGTTAGGGCTAATGGAACCTGACTGAAGATGGACACAGCATGATCACAAGACTGGAGTGTGTGAGGAAGCATGTTACATGTAGCTCTTGCTGTTTTGGGGTGATTTTTTTTTCTCCAAACTGACAACTCATACATGTACATGTACATGTACTTGTACAACCAGACATTTATGTACAGGAAGTGTGCCAATTGTGAAATAACCTGGTCTCATGGCATTATCCCCCGAAACAATAGACTTGGGCCATATTGAATGATCATATTATTCTAATGATCAGCCAGCATGTGCCATTGTACCTTTTTAATACACACGTTTGATGTGTACTGCACTGTAAATACTTTGATACACGTTGTATAGTGGAACTGTGCAGAAGCTTGTTGGTTGGGTCTACTTTTAATTCACATACAGTGTACATGTAGTGGTCATCAGTTCCAGAACATAGCCAAACTCATTGTTTTATGCAAATTTGGATAACAATGTTATGGACACAGGCTAAATGATTGGTTGGTACATGTACATAGCATGACAGGCCTGGATTTCATGGAGGCCACAGAAGCTATGGCCTCCATTGCCCCGGTCATGGCCTTGGTGCCCCTTAAAAATGTTCCCATGGACATTCTGATATTCTAATGGCAGCGTCTTTTATCAGGAAAAGTGGACATGCGCCTACAAAAATGAAATTCCTGCCCTAATATGATTATACATATATGCTGGTACAGTGCTCTTTAACACTGTACAGCATACGTGACATGCTTTAAGTACCCTAACTACCCTAAATCACCCCCCAATCCTTCTCCTGGTTTTGCCTGATTTTGATGGATTACTCTACAGTATAGCCCAATGAATACAGCATCATGTACCAATGTGTACGAAATCCATCAAACTCCACCGGCTGCTTTTGTTGCATTCAGGACTGTGTATAGCCAAGCCATGGATGCTTTGCATTTGCTACTAGTATACCAATTCCATCAAACTCCACCGGCTGCTTTTGTTGCATTCAGGACTGTGTATAGCCAAGCCATGGATGCTTTGCATTTGCTACTGTACCAATTCCATCAAACTCCACCGGCTGCTTTTGTTGCATTCAGGACCCAAGCCACGGATGCTTTGCATTTGCTACTGTACCAATTCCATCAAACTCCACCGGCTGCTTTTGTTGAATTCAGGACTGTGTATAGCCAAGCAACGGATGCTTTGCATAATTTGCTACTGTACCAATTCCATCAAAGTCCAACAATTTATGATGGATTTGGAATGGTTTCTAGCCAAAATGACTCTAGTTTAAAGAAACTACTGATACAACTTAATATACAGGTGTACACACTTATGTGTATGTATGTTTACTTTTAAACAGTAAATGTACACACGTATATATATGCACATAATTATGTATAGAAACATACAGTATGTGAACAATACTTGATTAATGCCTGCCAAGAAACAGAAGATAAGCAACAGATCGGGCGCTACATATAGTGAACAGGTATTACATAATCTGTACATACCTGACATGCCTAGATCCACTCAGCCAACAACCTATGAGGGCATTCACAAGCCTCTTCATTGTGAATTACTCACTTGCCATCAACATGGACAGATGCTTACTGCGAAAAAAGAAAAAAAAATGATTCAGTACTACCTAAAAATACAAATAAAGTTTGAGAATGTGAGTATTTAACACTTCTAAGCATGATACGTGTATATTATTTACTGTATTATCACTTGTCATTGTCGTTAAATACTATCTAAAAATACAAACACAGTTTTGGGAAATTAGGTATAAATAGCACTTATAATGACTCATCATTGTGTACAGCTCAGCACTGATATTAAATGCTGTGTAATTAATTATTTATTTATTCAGACTCCGTAACAAAACCAGAACAATCAATAATAATTACCTAAACAAAACTACCAGATCTGGGCCATGAGCAAATCATAACAATATCACAACCATTTTTTGTTTTGGTCAATTGAATAAACAGCACAGCGTGGTAACTTGGGGCACCTGGGTTCGAATCCCGGCATGGCTGGTCACGGCACTTGTGCCCTTGAGCAAGACACTTGATTTGTCCTTCAGATGGGACATTAAGCTGTAGGTCCCATGTACTAGATTAAGTTTTTTGCACGTAAAAGAACCCAGAACACTTAATCGTGGAAGAGTAGGGGTTCACCCCAGTGTTTCTGTTTCACATAGCAAGTGTCCTTGTTTACAGGTTCCTCAAGCTTCCGAGCTACAGTGCTTAAGTGTGCTTTTGAGGCATCCTTGGTTTCATTACCAGAAATGTATTTAAATAATAATAATAATAATCTGAAGTGTAACACGGGGCACTGTATAGCCCTATTCTATGGCCAATACACTGGACTCCATGCGTATACTTGGCCCTAACCCCACATGTACAAAAATGGGCAATCAACTTTTGATCCTGCTAATTATTATAAACCCTCCTACAATCAGTGCAATTTTTGAAACAACCCATTCAGGCCACTCCAAGCCATTAGTTGTTGCCAGTGGCCTCCTATGGTTACCCTTCTGTGCACTGTCACACCACTGAGGTTGCAGGGTATAAGGTGGTCTCCCATTGATACATTGCAGGCCATACTAACCCTCCTACAATCAGTGCCTGAATGGGTTGTTTCAAAAAATTTGAAACAACCCATTCAGGCCACTCCAAGCCATTAGCTGTTACCAGTGGCCTCCTACGGTTACCCTTCTGTGCACTGTCATACCACTGAGATTGCAGGGTAAAGTGGTCTCCCATTGATACATTGCAGGCTATATCACAATCTAAAATGTTGTGATTAGGTACAGGGTAAGCTTGCCCAAGCAGACACTTTTGGCATGAAGTTTACGATTGTGAGATCGGGAAAATTAGGGGGAATTTTAATTTTATTACATGAGTAAAAAAAATTTTAATATCAAAAATGTTTTGAAAATTTCATGAAACTGAACTATCCCAAAATAATAGATTTTATGTCTGTTTGGGCAAGGTTATCTAATCACCAATTATGTATAGTACACGTACATGTATGTAGATCCAAAGTTGTAAAACAGAAAAATGACCCCTTTTTTGTACATGTACAGTGTGTATGCAGGGCTAGGGCCAAGGATACAAAGGGAGTCCAGTGTACTGGCCCTAGAATGGGGCAAGACACTGTACAGTTTTTCCTCTTGTGGGCTTGATAAGCAATATTTCTCCACCAAATTACCAAGGAATCAAGATTTTTTACTAGCTTTTGTTAACCCTTGTATACATGCAGTCTCCAAAATGCCACAAAAACAAAAACTGCTAAGTACACAATGCTTTTTCTATGCATGCCTTAAAATATTGCATACTGTACACAAGAATGGTACATGCATACCCAAAATGCCCCTGGGTATGGGACAAAAACAAAGTGTTCTGACCTTCACACAGTATGTGTATACCCCAAGTTACTGCACTGGTTTATTTCAAGTTAACCTTGCAATGAAACAAAGCAGGTGGCTGCTTCAGTTTACCTCATCTCTCTGAAAAGCCTTGGGTTATGCCATTAATCTTTAGATAAGAAAGTGTGTACCTCAAAATGTCACGGTTGTGATATTTTGAAGTATGGGTCCACTTTGTAAAGAACAACACTGATAATAGGAAGCTTGGGCGATAACATGATAATATCAAATATCGCGATACCTTTTTTTTACTCGATTACGATATAGAGAACCTTTTCAAGTTATCGAGATATCGGCAAATCGTGATTAAAAAAATATATCGCCATTAAAAAAAAATATCGCCATTTTGAGACAGATCAGAAATTCCATGGAAACAAAATTAGGAGTCTTTACAGCTTTCGAAAGTGAGAAACAAAAGCGAACTACATCAAAAGCACATACACATTATGCAAAGGAATTTGTGATTTATTGTGACGCTTGTAGAGGGGTACATACCTGTGGTTATTGGCTCTAAAGCAATCATGTGTGAATGAAAAAAAAAATTGCGCGATATCAAAAATCACGATATATGTTTGCCGATATATTGTGGATAAAAAAAATCACTATCGCCCAAGCTTATTTGTTAATTAATTCATAATAATAATAATAATAATGTGTGGATTTATATAGCGCACGTATCCACCAACTAAGTGGTGCTCAAGGCGCATTATATTATTATCCCTGCTCATAAGGCTCATAAGGCTCATAAATCATTCCTGAAACCATCTCAGCTCCCTGGGGAGTATACAGCTCAATTGCTGCCATTTCTAGCGCATATAGAGCAAACCAACTCTGCCTTCACAGGTACCCATTTAACCCCTGGGTGGAGAGAAGCAATTATGATTAAGTGTCTTGCTCAAGGACACAAGTGTCACGGCCGTGATTCGAACCCACATTATGTTGCTAACACCAGAACTTGAATCCGGTAAGCTAGACCGCTCGGCCACGACACCCCATATCAAAATTTAAAATTTAACAAACCTTTGAGAATCAAAGGACAACATTATTTTGGCGTGTTTTTCAAACTTTTTCAACATGTATATGTAGCACCACAAACCCATTTTAAAATTGCCAGAAAATTGAACAAACTGATGTTTGTTTAAAAATATAACATTTAATAAGAATCATACACCTGTATTTTGTCAAATTAAAAAACAAAAATTCATGGAAAAACTTGTTAACCCTCCTACACATGGAGGCCACTCCGATCCACAAAATTCTGTTCTTGAGCAACCTTCAGTACATACATGTACAAGTCTGCTGTCCTTTCCAAGTAATCTTACAAAATCAACTGTGTGCCACCCAAGGCCATTGTAAATGCTTGAACATATTAGTATGGCCTGCAATGTATCAATGGGAGACCACCTTACCCTGTAATCTCAGTGGTGTGACAGTGCACAGAAGGGTAACCATAGGAGGCCACTGGCAACAGCTAATGGCTTGAATGGGTTGTTTTAAAAATTGCACTGATTGTAGGAGGGTTTTAATGGTACAATTTTAAAAGTGCACCATGTTAGACTCCGCCCACATGTAGTTTCTGTCCAAAATATGTACGTATTGGACCAATATTAAAATCCTTCTGAATAACAACATTTAATTAATAAAAACACAGGTTTTGTTTAATAACTAATGTCAACATTTAACCAAACAAGTTTCAAGTGGATCCAACTAGTGAGTTTTTGTACAACAGTCAAATAGGAAATAGTGTAGAATACGTATACACATTACTTATACAACCACCACTTTTCTAATTCTATACAAATATGAAAAATATTACAGATTTTCGTTTGAAAGATAATTTAACACACCTAAGGAGAGGAAGATGTAGTCAAATGAGGATTGGAAATGATATTTTGGGAGATTTTAAGCAATGAATGTATGTTGGCCATTTTGTTGTCTGCTAAAAACACATGCTAAGACATTATGCACAAGTGGCGGTTTGCGTTCGACATTCTTTCCGTAAAATACATGCAGTTGAAATTGAAGTGAAGTTAGAAGACAGCACCATGCAGAAAGGTACTGTTGCTCATTGTAAATGGTAAACAGTGCACCGACCTCTCCCCCCACCCCAAATGACAAACTACATTTTTCTCACAAGTTGTCAGTGTCCATGTGTACACGATAGATATACTGTCAAAATACAAATAAGTTCAATGTGTTCATTTACCCCCCCTCCACTCCCCCCTCCACTCCCCCCTCCACTCCCTCCTCCCTCACATACATACTGTGTATATTTTACTGTCAGAAGTTTGCTACTGCAGCACAGCCAATGAGTACGTACATGCACAGCATATACAGTAAGGTGCACACTAACATTCATACGAACGTGTACATGTACATTGACCCGGTGCTCGAACTTCACACACGGGTGTCTGGAAGGCGCATGAAGTTCGAGTACAGGTCATAGATGGCAACAAGTGTTCAAAATAAACAATTTTGCCCTGTCAATAACATGGGCGCATATTACCGTGGCAGGAATTATTAACGTTAGTACTAACGTTAGTTACATGTATTGCACGATGTGCACAATGATGAATACTTCCAACGAATATTCTTGGCCGTGCTGTGAAGTCCAGGATTTGGAAAGAATGTCGTATCCAACCGCCACTTTTTAAGGGTTTTCTTGGAATTTTTTTGCAACCACTAACAAGTTAAAAAATGATTCTATCAATTTTTGGGGGTACAGAAAGTGAAAATTATCTTTAAAATACACTTTTATGATGGTTTTCGGACTTTATTTCCCTTCTAAAAAAAATTCCCCTTCAGAAAATAGAAGGATCCTATTATAGTTGCCACTGCGTGTGTACAATGACCGTGTTGGTCACTAACGGGAGAAGCTAGGATGATCCTATCGTTATGTTTTCACATAAGCTTATGTGAAAACATAACGATAGGATCATCCTAGCTATAACAGGAGAGTTGAAAAGATCAGACTGACATGACTGAGGAAGTCATCGTAGGCCTATACTAAAAATGCCTGATTTTTCATGAAATAAAATATAAATATGTCCATCATCATCCATACATGTATGTTCTCCACCTTACTACTACTACTAGTACTGAGTACTACTACTAGGTAAGTAAGATTACATTATTGGTTATTATATTGAATGACAAAAAAGTGGCGGTCGGATACGACATTCTACCCCAGGATTTAAATACTGTTATCTCTTTACTGGACCGTATATCACCTGGATCACCCTTTACTTACCCCCTCCCTAAACTCCATCCCCCAGTCCCCTGCCCTGACTAACGTTAAACTCCGAGTCTGAGCCCCAGTCTGATGTTCATTAAGTTCTGTTAATGTTATCCACCCTACAAATCAACATTCATTCCACAGTGGGCACAATATGCTTGAGGTCATGAACACTGACAGCCAGGGCCAGGCTGACAGTGATAGACAACGTCCTACCTTAATAATATGCATGTAACTTCAGCATGTTCAGGAAGAAAGTCCTAGAAGATGTAAATTGCAATGCCGATCTATTAGTATTATAAGGCAATGACACTTCTGACTATTGATTAACAACGCTAGTACTAACTAACGTTAGTACTTCCTCCATGGAAGTACCGAGTACTTTACTAGAGGCCTAGCATCAACTATTATTTTTATTATCTAGATGTACTGATGATAATGGGGGACGGCCGGTGCCGGCCGCGCGGGATGGATTGAGGACTGTCGACGAGTGAGGGCGCTATATATAATGTGCAAACGGCATCGCATCAGGTGAGAAAAGTAATGAGACCAAGATAGAGTTATAGCCAGCGGCGTAGCCAGGACTTTTTCAGTGGGGGTCACAGGGGGTTGGTTTTTTCCCTTTTCTTTTTCTTTTCTTTGTTGGGGGCACTATTGGGATTTTTTGTGGGGGGCACCTGGGGGGAACTGGAAATGTGTGTGTGGAGGGTATGTTCCCCAGCCCCCCCCCCCCCGTGGCTACGCTGCTGGTTATAGCAGGGGGTTCGGGTCAAGATGGTTGTAATTGTTGTCATTATTATAGTCATGGGGTGTCGTGGCCGAGCGGTCTAGTTTACTGGATTCAAGTTCTTGTGTTAGCAACATAATGTGGGTTCGAATCACGGCCGTGACACTTGTGTCCTTGAGCAAGACACTTAATCATAATTGCTTCTCTCCACCCATGGGTTAAATGGGTACCTGTGAAAGCAGAGTTGGTTTGCTCTATATGCGCTAGAAATGGCAGCAATTGAGCTGTATACTCCCCAGGGAGCTGAGATGGTTTCAGGAATGATTTATGAGCCTTATGAGCAGGAATAATAATATAATGCGCCTTGAGTACCACTTAGTTGGTGGATACGTGCGCTATATAAATCCACACATTATTATTATTATTATTATTATTATTATTATAGAATAGTTCCAATGGTTTTCTACCACTGCTTTGACAAAAAAAACAAAAAACAAAAACACACATATCAGGCAACTATTTAGGATTAGGACTTTGCGGTGACACCATGTGAAAAAAATTTCCTTTTATGAGTAGTAATTAGTTCTGAAAAGAACTGGTCGTTACAGCTCGACGTTTCAATCAGTATGCTCTAATTGTCTTCAGGAGAATGCCGGACTCTGGGTGACACTGCTGCTTAAGTAGACTGCTGGGGGGCTTGCTTTGTTACGTGCAGGAGGGAACTTGGGATCCTTGTAGTGGGGAAGATGAGTGTGTGCTCACTGAACTGAATCAGTTGTTAACAAGCACAGGGGAGGAAGGGTGGATGACTGAGGATGTAGGAGATTCCTCAGTCTGGGGTGGGTTGTTGACTTTGAATATAAAAGATCCTTCAGTCAGTATAGTAGGGATCGCCAAATATCGCTGAGGTAGAAGCCTATGTCCTGGGTATGGTTTGAACATCTTGATGGCTGTCTATCAGAATTGTCGATATTCATCGAACAACATCTTCCTTATTTTGGCAGTTTTGAAAAAATATATGCCATGAATAACTGTTGTATACATTTAATTTTAAGTTCTGTGAAAATTAATGATTTTATTTGTTATAAATTACAAATATAGAGCGTCGTACACTTTCAAATGTTTCCCAAAATGACAGAAAAGGTCTTTATTATAGGCATTTTTACCAATGTTCTTTACTTTAATATATGTTAACACTGTGCCCAGCACAACATTTGAAGAAAGATTCAAACAAAGTCATACATTATCTTTTATGCCCCTGTCCCACTTAGGCGATTTTTTAGGCGACTACAGGCGACCAGGCTGTCGCCACATGGTCAGGAGTAGTCTCCTCAGTCGCCCAAAGAGTCGTAGCCTCTTTCTGGTCGCCGCGGGATTTTCAAAATGTTCAAAACAAATTTGGCGACAGTGGGTTTGACGCCAATGAACGTAGCTTGACTTCTACTGACGTAGGTGCTGTCGTAGGTTGTCGCCAGGAGACGTAGGTTGTCGCCGGTGCTGACCTCAGTGAATTCCATTGGCGACTACTACGTCAACCTACGTCAACCAGCGACAGGTACTGGCGTCAAGAGAAGTCAAGTGAATTCTCTTAATTTGTCTTCAGTTGTCTTCAGTTGTCGCCGACAGGGTCGTATGTCGTAGCTTGTCGTGGGTGGACGTATAGGTTGACTTCGGTTGTCGTAGGTTGTCGTCTGTGTGGTCGTAGGTTGTCGTAGGTGTGGTCGTACGTGGTCGTCCTTAGTCGCGACGATTGGGTCGCCGGTAGTGGGTAGCTTGCCGTGCTTGACGTCGACTAGGTGGTAGGTTGTTGTAGCTTGTCGTAGACATTGTCGTAGGGGGTCCAATCGCCGGTTTTTCGGCGACCTGCTACGACTATGACGGTCGCCGGCAGTCGCCTAAAAAGTCGCCCAAGTGGGACAGGCCCTTTAGACGATAAAGATTGTGTGGAGTATGGTGAGTTTTATTTGTTTCAGTACGCCACGCACTATATAGTCTTGTGCAAGACCGTTATATGCGGATCCTAGTTACACGATCCCGCGCCAGTCGTAAATCACCCACCGTAGCTGGCGCTATACAATTTTCAGGATTAGGGCCGTTTACAGGAATAAATGGCGCCCGCAGCGGCGATTGGTTTATCAAATCACAGCGGATCGGCGCATGTACGTATAAAATCACGAGTAACGTCTTGCACCAAGACTACGCACTATATCGACCGTGTCAGCTGACGACCTCTCGCCGTAGCCTACTCGTCGTATTCACGCTCCGCCGTGGCGGGTATATCTGTGCAACCATACAGTGGGACCCATGCACCCATCGGCGGGAGAACATGTTGTACATGCACAATAATGTAACGTCTTAACCGTACTTGCATGTCATGTTTGTGCTTTCATTTCCTGCCATTGACTTAGCATATTTAATTGATAAGATTGGATAATGGTATGTAATGCCTTTGCTCCAAAAGATTATCCAATAGTACAAAGCAGCGTTCCTACAGGCAAACGTGTGTAATTTAGCACAGTCCAGTCCAGATGTTACCCCCCCCCCCCCCATTTGCCTAAGGCAGCCAATATTAATTGTATAATGTTTGTCAAATTTTTGGAAAATTTTAAGGAAAAGTTGGTTCAAAAAGTGGGACCGGGGAATCAGGACCTTTTCTAAAGTGGGTGGAGCACCCAGGGGTTTTCACGGTTGTTGCAATTAGTATCCTCATTTGGAGGGTTTCAATCAGGATACAAGAATCTCCCACTTGGGATAGAAGAGTTGATATATAACCACGGTGAGCTATAATACGTTGATCATGAAATAGAACCTTATACTTGAAGACCATAATCATTATTAACATAACAAATTTGACTTTGAGAGGCATAGGTTTAGCTTGTGAATGCGACAATGATCATAATATGCTGTATAGGGGAAAAATCAACAGGGAAAATGTAGTACATTTTAGCACATCCAATCCTTATACCTTATTGGCAAAGGAAAGAAAATGTGTCAGTTCTGAAAACAAATTTGGTGTAATTGATGACGATATTAAAACCCTGCGGTGCATGGTGACAATATACACGCACGAACACATGAAGGGACTAAATCATTTAGTACGTTTGAATAGCGTGTAAAACGTTCATATAGGGGTACACAATCCCTTCTCAAATGGTGTAAACAGACTTATTGAGTCCCTCTAGACCCAAGAAAACAATTTCAAGCCCAAACATTTTTTTATATGGGTGCCCAATATACAACCTCGCGCGCTTGAAGGCACTAAATCATTTAGTACGTATGCCCAACATACAACCTCGCGCGCTTGAAGGCACTAAATCATTTAGTACGTATGAATAGCGTGTAAAACGACAGGGGTACACAATCCCTTCTCAAATGGTGTAAACAGACTTATTGAGTCCCTCTAGACCCAAGAAAACAATTTCAAGCCCAAACATTTTTTTATATGGGTGCCCAATATACAACCTCGCGCGCTTGAAGGCACTAAATCATTTAGTACGTATGAATAGCGTGTAAAACGACAGGGGTACACAATCCCTTCTCAAATGGTGTAAACAGACTTATTGAGTCCCTCTAGACCCAAGAAAACAATTTCAAGCCAAATATAAAGTTTTATATGGGTGCCAGCCCACAATCCCTTCAAAAAAAAATTGTTACCCAAAACCAATTTGTTTGCACATTTTTGGCACTGCTGACATTCTACAGAGAAACCAAGAGATTCTATTTGTCTGGCCATTCTAATACCCACAACCAGACCTCAAAATAAATATCTCAGGTTGCCGGAATGTCTGGGCAATGTCTGGGATTAGTGCGGTAATGTCAATTGATAACAGCTGTACTGTTTCAATGGGTTGTCTGCTGGCAAGGGCCCCCCCCCCTTACTTTGAAAGCTGCATACCGGGTCAATGGTTCACCCCAGGTTGAAATTTGTTTACCATGTTATCAGGCACTGTATCAATAGAGAACTTATGCAAAGTGGCTGAATTTGAGTTTTCCATGACGTAGTAAACAACAATTGTTTACAAACGGACTGAGAAAAATAGCACCACCATGAACCGCAGGGTACAATGAGAAATATGCATGTTGGGGATAAACACTTTGCGACAGTTGACCAGTTTGAGAACGTGTATGAACGTTTGCACTTTGTTCAGACAGTCATAATGGTTTTCGCATCGCTGGCAGTATAGGCCTACTTGTAAATAATGTCCATTTTTAATTCCAGTAATGAGCGCTAGC
Source organism: Zoroaster sp. YZ-2022 (assembly GCA_029582265.1). Classification (NCBI taxonomy): domain Eukaryota; kingdom Metazoa; phylum Echinodermata; class Asteroidea; order Forcipulatida; family Zoroasteridae; genus Zoroaster; species Zoroaster sp. YZ-2022. Next base: position 26,445,563 of record CM055822.1, on the reverse strand, counting down.
CTTGCTTAATGACTATGCCAGTAATTTAAGAAATTCATTCAACTGTTGATAATCATAATGATACAAATAAAAATGCTATAAGCGAACCAGTTACCAAGGGCAACCATGAATTAATAAACAAAAGACCGTACAATAATAGAGATATAAATATTGAATTCAAACAGTATCCATCATAATGATACAACAAACACTATAGTAAGTCTTGTTGTTATAGTTACAGGTAAACAGTCCGTGTTGCTGGGAACCGCCATCTATTCAGTTGAAGTTACCGTTTTGTAATACAAATTAATGCGATATACAAAACTGTGCACAAAATGTACCACTGCACAAAATGGCAGGCCATTCTCCCGTGTGATAACCACTTGATGAGCACACCTAATTTGTATTGCAGTATAACAGCATTTACAACAGCCTAAAGACAATGCAAAAGACTAAGTATCAACCAATTTGAACTGGAACGAAAGTTATGCATTCACAGTACAGAACATCATGGAATACACATTTGTACAGTATGTGATCAGCCTGAATATTTTCAAACATGCCAAAGCAAATTTCTACAAACACTGAAGCTATCAATTTAATTAGAGAATTTAATATTTGTCAACATTACCAATGATGCACCTTCTCTAACTGAATCATTGCGTATAGGTGCGGATCCAGCACTGAGGAAATGATTAAATTTTGTAAACGTCTAATTAATTTCAGTCATTCAAGGTGTACCGGTATGAATACAAAGAGTAACTCAAAGATCCCTTAAATAGTGTATAAACAGTACAAGGCTTGTTATTCGGCACGGTAACGTTACGTCCGCTCAGACACATTATCATTTGGTTTGTAAACGCATTCAGTCGAGTTTCCATGAAGTAGGGAACAACACCGTCGCTTAAAATTAAAGATACAATTATCGCCCGTGTTTGGCTCAAGAGAACAAATTTAAAAAGATAATATCGTAATTAAACGAAAATAAATTATGAAATTCCGATGTCGGAAACTGTATAAAAGCGATTTTTAAAACGTGCCTATGTAATTCTGATTGACAGCCACGGTGGCCAATCGGAAGACTGCACACGCCCTCGTGCAAGCTGAGGATTAAAACAGTGACCCGTCATTTTATTAATTTGAGTTTTTAATTTACTGCAGGTACTAATCCTTGACGGATTTGTTTATTCAATGTCTCAAACGAAGCCTTGTAACTTTCTTAACCCCAGAAAAATAGTAAAATCGGCCCAAACACGGGTGATATAATTATCTTTAATATAGGCGGCAGTATTATTTGCGCTCCAACAAAACCAAGCTAGCCTGTCCTGTAGCATCTCCTGTGACACAAGGACAGTGTTCCAGGCTATATTAGGTCACTCCCATGAGCAGCACTAAGCTCAAATCCATGATGCACCAGACATTGTATCATGCACAACGTCATCACTACATAGTCATATATTAGGCTTACACCGAAAAGACAACGACTCATACTTGCATTACGGAGAGCTTTGTAGCTTTCACAAAAACTTGAACTATAGACATAGGCCTAAAGGTGTTGTGGTGTTTAATCAGAATTAACTAAAATTCTAAGCGCTGCTCCTTTGTAATAATTATGAAGTTTGTTTGGCTAAATTTTATGATTGTGGTAGTGGCATGTGTTCACGCTGAGCTATGCCAGCCCGGGCAAAAAAGATTCGGCGGATCTTGCTACCAGCTGTTGGCTGAAAAAATGACATGGAAAAACGCTGTAAAATCCTGCTCTGAAAGGGGCGGTGAATTGATGGTCCCAGACTCCAGCGATGAGAATCAGTTCGTCTGGAAGATGTTCACAGAAAGGACTGGAGGTATAAATCTATGGATTGGCTGTACCGACAAAGACGAAGAAAAAAAGTGGGTTCAGCCAGGCGAGGGTTACCGCACATGCAGTTACTTCAACTGGAGTCACGGAGAACCGAATGATTATAGTAGTATTAGTACTCATAATGATGGGGAAGATTGTGCAGAGATGAAACATGAAGACGGTTCCTGGAATGACAAAAAATGTGACGCTGCCGATCGGTTCGTAGTTTGCGAGCAGTCCGCTGTCGTCTCTTCAAGTTATTGCATCCAAGCTGATGCTAACGGCCGCTTTACGTCTCCCTGCCTGACCGGTCATGTCATCAAGGAGTTGCCGGTCAAGGGTGTCATCACGTGTGGTTCAGCATGCCGGGATGAGCCTCGATGCCGCTCCTTCAATCTGCGACTGGGTGCCGGTAGCCACCAAGAGAAGACCTGTCAGCTGAACAACATCACTCGCAATGAAGCAGACAACACGGACGTAATAATGGAGAACTCTTGTTACTATTTCGATATATAAACACTATAAGCGGGAAGATTCGAAGATTCAAACTTGATAAATGACGTCATTTGTTCTAGCCAGAAGTAAACTGCTGTTGACTATAGGGCTATGAACAGAATTGACATTTTGTTTTTAACAAAGTACATGTCAATTGTAAATAAATCATTGATTAAACTCTAAAAGTGACCAAACCTGTCCTAAAAAAAGATGTGTTCATAATGCTTCAAATACATACGTCGGTGTGAGAGCAAAATCAAATCAATATTGATGATTACCCGATGCAAGAATTTCATTAATCTGTAAAGATTTAGGTAAATTATTTGTCATTCAAGATTTAAGTGCACACAATCATAATGAAAAAGCACGTGGAAGAGTGCATTATGACACAATCGTGCTGTAGATACACGCATCGGAAGTCCATATTCAATCATTTGTAATGGTTCCGTTTAACATTTGCATTCACTGTTTCTCTATACTAAGGGGGTGCGGTTCGTGTATCCATTGCGCATACAATAAATAATGTGAAGTTCATTTCAAGACGATATGTCAATTTCACCTGGTAAAGATTACTCAGCCGATTGAGTCCTTCTACACTACGATACAATCGTGCTGCGAATAACGAATATAAATAAATATTTAAAATGTCACATTTTTGGCAAATATTCATAGTCTATCCTGTTTGTAAGAAGATGCATAATACGCGCACAAATTGACAATCAGTCGTCAGGTTTTTCAACTTGCGGCTCCATACCAAGGCAATAATTATTCACTGTGTAATCAGTAGGCTAAGAAACTTTATGTTACATTTTTCACAATTTCAATACTATTCTGTCGCTGAAATTAGTAAAAATCCAATATTTTGCAAAACGTAACTTACGCTCAACTATATGTAATACTAATAGTTCCCAGTTTGTTCTGTTATTCTGATGGGGACACGGAGACTTCACGCACCAGTTAAGTACACGGTCAATTGGGGGGGGGGGGGGGGGACGGTAGGTACCATGTAGGACCTATGACTTTTTCAGTCATACTTTTCATTATTTCTGAGCTTAAACAAACACGACCCAGTAGCGTAACCAAAGCTGGGGCAGGGACCGAGGCGGCCGCCCCAGCTGTACAATAGTGGCTGTCAGTAAATTCACGAATTTGTTGGTATTGTAGCTTAATGTGTGGACTTATATAGCGCACGTATCTACCAACTAAGTGGTGCTCAAGGCGCATTATATTATTACCCCTGCTCATAAGGCTCACAAGGCTCATAAATCATTCCTGAAACCATCTCAGCTCCCTAGGGAGTATACAGCTCAATTGCTGCCATTACAGCGCATATAGGGCTAATCAACCAACTCTGCCCTCACAGTGTCTTGCTCAAGGACACAAGTGTCACGGCCGGGATTCGAACCCACATTCTGCTGCTAACACCAGAACTTGAGTCCGGTAAGCTAGACCGCTCAGCCACGACACTCCGAATTTCCATTCACAAAAAAACATTGAATCCCCCTCTCACCAAAATCTACTGGAAATGGTATTGCAGATCATGTGTTGGAGAACTTCCCTGGGTGGTTTTTGCTGGGGATCGGGAATTCTGTGCGTGCATTGCGAAAACAAACGCAACCCGTCACTGCACACGTTTTTCCTCAGTTCTTTTGGGTTCTGTGCATGAACATAAAACATGCCCGGCCGGCTATTTTTTTTCTGTAGTACAATTTGTCAATGGCTTAGAAATAGGCTTAGGTTCTTCAATAATTAATTCACCGAAAAATTTGACTGGCATGATAGTCTAGTGGTTAGAACGCTCGCTTTGCAAGTATGAGCAAAGCCTTTCTGTATAATAGTAATTCACGGCTGTGGAGATTTTTTTTTGTTTAAGGAACAAAATTTAAGGAAAATTCCAAAATTCATTTTTAGAATACAAATGCAAATGTATAAATAATACAAATGCCTGGCTGGAGGCGGTTTTTTCAATCGCTCTATGGCTTTTTCATCTCTGAGCTAAAACAAACACGATCCACTGCATCATTTGAATTTCTTTGAGTAAGAAAATAATTAAAAATAAATGTAGATAAATAAAGCAACGTCATGCGCTTTTTTCAATATTTGTATTTACTTTGAGTGTAAAAAAAACAATTCAAAATCGTGTTTAAAAATCTGTATTTTTCTAGTTGCATAATAAGTGTTGGGGTCCACTGGATAAGCTTGCTTTTTGGAGACTTCCATCTCTTATAACCTTTGTCATATTATTATTCTTGTGATTATCATTGTTGTTGTATATTAAGTGGAAAAAAAACTGAACTGAACTAAACTGAATACTCTTGTTATCCACATTTGAAGGCACGTGCTCAGTGATTTCATCACATGCACAGTAGGCCAAATCCCAAAATCGCAACGAAGCTATCTTAATAGTAATACTTCCATGGCACAACTCTAAGATATGGCAGCCCCCAAGTAGACTACTGATCAATTTCACTGTTTCAACTAGGCTGCTCAAAAATATCCCACTCCAGCGTTCTAGCCAGGCATACAATAGCGTATCAGGCCGATACGCTATCTATACGCTATAATTTATTCCATGGTGAAAAAAAAAAAAAAAATTTTTTCCTTTATTCAGTTCGAGAACTAATTGTGAACAACAATAATTTGTTGCCACTGAGAGATTTACCATATTTCATCTTGTAGGAAGCTTTATTGATACATTTTAATTGGCCGGCAACTTTGTTTCTTTTCAAGAGAATGTGTTTGATGCGCCACATTTGTAACTATGCGGCCTGCCGCGATCTATTTATGGCATTCAACATTAAACACATTGACGCTGGTTCCCTACCACACTGCTTAGGCAAAAACCAGATGAGTGGGGTACCCACGTGCCAGGCAGAGTCGGACAAACACCGCAAAAGTAAAGTCTATAAAAAGTGTCTGTCGTGAGTTACTATGAATGATCATGCTATGACATGTTTTCTCAAATAATTATTTCTGAAACAAAATCTACTGTCGGAAATTTGTTTTGAGTGAAAGTTAAAAACAACAACAACAAAAACAACAACCACCGGCAACGGTAGTTGTTGAACATATTATGTCCGCCAGCAGAAGTTCGACCTATGGAAACAGTTTTGTCTTCACGGCATCAAAACATTTGTAAATCTCATTCCAGTATCATTTCCCTGCCACCACTTTATCACCAAGCTGATATATTTTTGTTTTGTAAATTAAGAAGAAATAAATTAAGAAGATGTTATTGATGAGAAAAATTTAAAAAACGAAAATTGGAAATGCAAGACTTGATTGGTATTCCCGGTCCCCAGGATATGTTCAGTAGGCGGGCGTATAGCACAATTGCACCCTGCAAACAGGCCTCCATTTACTTTTAAATCAGCAGTAACGGTAAACACTTTCTAAAACTGTTTTTCTTCTTAATTTACATACCCGACTGCTATTTATTTAATGCCGAAAGAATTTAATTCCACAAAACAAAACATGTCAAAGATTTCTGAAGCTTTTCCGAGGTAAAAAAATTCACCAATAGTTTGCTCTCAGTCGAATAAATAGATGTCACCATTCTGCTCCATCACCATTCTGCTCCAACCAGTCATAATTTTTTAAGTAGGTCTAGATTTATTGTTTTAAATTTTAGGCTTTGAAACAACTGATTAAATAAAAGACGCATTTCTGCCGACAGTCGGATCACTCACTCGAGCTACGTTATAGCCTTGGGAGAATGTATACTGGTATCCTGTATCCTGGGATGGTGTTTCATACATGTATAGTTATATAGTTTGGAAACCAGCCAAGAACCAGGTCCCAGAGGTTAATGTCACCTGGTCTGGGAGTGTAAAACCACAACCTGTCAGTCATTGTCAAGTGAACAATAGCCCCAACTCTTGTCTTGGCTCTAATCCCAAATTGATACATTCAACGTTCCAAAGTCAGCAAACTACGGTGGCTCATATTCGCCAATTCCTAGAGTACTCATGCTTTTTTTACGGCGTTATATCGCCGTAGTATTGCGATATATCGCCGTACTATTGCGTTATATCGCCGTACTATTGCGTTATATCGCCGTACTATTGCGTTATATCGCCGTATTTTATTGCGATATATCGCCGTATTTTATTGCGATATATCGCCGTATTTTATTGCGATATATCGCCGTGACTATCGCGTTATATCGCCGTACTATTGCGTTATATCGCCGTATTTTATTGCGTTATATCGCCGTACTATTGCGTTATATCGCCGTATTTTATTGCGATATATTGCCGTACTATTCAACACTTTTACTACGCGTCGCTTTTTTGTCATCAGCCATAGTCATGATGGCTCTCCAATGAATGACGTCGTGAGGTATGACGTCGTGAGGCGGTATTCAATGACATTTATTATGGTTTTTAACTTGTGTTTTTAGGTTTCTTTCATTAAAAACATGCTCATTTTAATATATGGGAATATCGACTATGTGTATAATGGGCAGAGGAGATTTTCAGGAAAAAATGCAAACAAGAAACAAGTATATGCCTACCATTAATAGCGTTTGTGTTGTTTTATTAAAAATTTTATTGAATGCAATCAGTCACTTTCCCCTACCATATTGCATTGTTGGGGAGATGACATAATTATGTTCCCGTCCACTTGTCCGTTTACCTTATTCTTTCAGCATATGGAATGTGGACATCAGCTAACATATTGCTTAATAATTTCAGACGATCACTTCTGTACGACTTTAATGAGACGTCACCAAACTGTTGATGACAATAAATAAGAAATATAAACTTTGAAGCATTATGCATATTCATGAGCAAATCAGTGATGTCACAGCAGGATCATAATGCAACATCATGGTTGATTTGTGCATTGTTGTGCAGAAGTTGGTGATTGTATAAAACAACCCTTTAAATATTGTCGTCTCAGATGCATTTAATAAAATAATTTTCAACATTAATTTATGTTATTCGATTGATTTAATTTTGCCCTACACCGACGTGTATATAGCACCGTATACTCAGTGCTTTCCGAGTGTCTGTGAAAAAAACTTCACAGGAGATTCGGGCGGGATTCGAGCCCACGACCTCCTGCTTAATAGTGCAGACGTCTTAACCTCTCGACCACCGAGCGGGTTCCGCGATATATAAAGGTTGGTGAAATTCTTGCATCTATACCATGCTCGATATGCGGCAGAGTGCCACGCCCCCAAATGTCCCTATACACTTACGCACGGTTGTTCTATTGTAACGGACCTCTCCCCGAAATCCTCTAAAGAATTCCTAAGATTCCTGGAACACAATGAAGACACAATGGGAGGGGGGTGCACTCTGCCGCATATCGAGAATCATAGGTTTGCGTCTGGTGATATGTTATCCGAGTACAGACATTTCATGTAAGCTTGAGCAATATCGATTTTTTTCATCCACTTGTATCGTCAATATGTCACGATTTTCGATAATACAGCGATTTTTTCATTCACGCATGATTGCATTACAGCCAATATACAGTATACGTATGTGTTGCGTTCTCGTGGAAAATTCCCTTTCAAGTTTATGAGCTAAATTCCCGATGCTAGTATATTTTTTACAAATCGTGAAATTATGGCTCAGTGGAACAAGATTTGTAAATATAAAGTAAAAATAACTAGGATTTAGTACAGTCTTTATGATTATTTTTGACTAGCCCGCTGGACTACTTTGAAAGGTGTTTGACCCGTCCATCGCCATTTTAACTGGCAATATGGCTATAGACCAGCGGAATACAGTTTAGGTCGAACCCTGGTTTGTGTTTCATAACATCAGCAGTTTTGAAAAATATCTTTCATACAAATGAATTAATAGTGGAATAAATAAACAGTAGTTTTGTATTACCCTCTGATTATATGATGAAAAACATCAGTAACATGTTATATAATTAAGGACTTTTTAATTATTTTTCTTCAAACAAAAAAAATCACGGTAAAACCGTGTTTTTCCCTGGCGGTAAACAGGCTAGCCAAAAATTGAAAATCGCCCAAGACGTCCAGCCACTATACTAATATAATCAGAGGATCAGAGACCACCATGGATATAAAGTGAGACGTAAACCTTTTCTACACATTGTGCGTTCTGAAAACACACTCATTTCCCAACACTTCGGCAATCGAGAGGTCGCGGGTTCGAGTCCGGCATCAACCAATTTTTCTTTGCTCGCGATATAAACATAGACATTATACACATAGTCGATATTCCCATATATTAAAATAAGCATGTTTTTAATTAAAGAAACCTAAAAACACAAGTTAAAAACCATAATAAATGTCATTGAATACCGCCTCACGACGTCATACCTCACGACGTCATTCATTGGAGAGCCATCATGACTATGGCTGATGACAAAAAAGCGACGCCTGGTATCAGTGTTGAATAGTACGGCGATATAACGCAATAGTACGGCGATATAACGCAATAGTACGGCGATATAACGCAATAGTACGGCGATATAACGCAATAAAATACGGCGATATAACGCAATAGTACGGCGATATAACGCAATAGTACGGCGATATAACGCAATAGTACGGCGATATATCGCAATAAAATACGGCGATATATCTCAATAAAATACGGCGATATATCTCAATAAAATACGGCGATATAACGCAATACTACGGCGATATAACGCAATAGTACGGCGATATATCGCAATACTACGGCGATATAACGCCGTAAAAAAAGCATGAGTTCTCTAGGAATTGGCGAATATGAGCCACCGTAGCAAACAGTTCTTGATGCGAACTTGTGACCTAGAAATTGTGTCTTGGTTGCCGGTTGTCTTTTTTCTTTTTCTTTTAAAATACTTTGAACAGACTGGAGCCAGAATAATTCTAATGCGTCTTTACAGCTGGTCTATGTTTTTTAAAAACTTCGCTGAGCTTTTTTTTTATTTACGCAATAACTGTGGACTTGGAATATAGAGCTCTTACCTGCTGTCCAATAAAATACTTTACGAAACTATTTACCTGGGTGAAGCTTGCACTGCAGGGTTTCGTTTGTAAGAACCATTTTATGTATAGTTTTGTCAAGTTTAATTTAAAGTAGGCATAAGTCAAGGCATACATTGTAATGTATTGTATGGAATTTTTTTGATCATATCTGGCTTTGAATTATTTATAAAAACGATTAACTTTACTCACACGTTTAAAGCTACAATTACTAACAACAATCCAATGTAAAGTGAATAAAACAATAATTAAAACAATAACAACATGAGTCCTGTAGGCCCTACTCCATTTTAAATTTTAAAATGGGTTTGATATTAGTTGAGAAAAATGTGACAGAATTACATGTGCACATGTAAACCTACCAATTGAAAAGCAAGAAATATTTTTATGTCTAAAAAAATATAGTTTTGTGTGACAAATTATATTATGCAATATGCCCCTAAATAGCCTCAGATTGCACCAGAGAGCATCTACAACCTAAAAGTTTCCCAGGGTCCTTAAGCGGGCCCCGGACCCCACGTCGTTGTGGCTTCACGCTACGCGCTCGCAGATGCGTGTCGTACAAATTCCCCTACGCTATAATTTCATCCTGGATAGAACACTGTCCCACTCGTCAGCGGGTTATCATTGAGGTGTCATTATTTGAGTACGAGTACGAGGGGGAGAACGAGTACGGGGAGGGGGGGGGGGGTTAAGAGTACGAGACCGAGTGCTACAACAGGCCAACAGTGAATGGCCAACAGGCAGTGAAATTAAATTCTTAGAAATTAAAAGAAGGTTAGTACACATTTTATTTTTAAATGTGATTTGAAGATTTGTATGGTAGATTGGATAAGAAGATTAGGTTAACGGGTAACACTGTGTGTAATAATCTCTTTGTGATGCATGTGGTTCTGAAAAGAACCGGTAGTACTAGTGAGCCAAGTTCTCGACAAGATCAGAACTGGTTGGCAAAAAATAAAAAGATTACCACAAAATTTGCGTCAACTCACTGATTTTGAAGCCGACCTATGACCAGAAACCGGAGACTTTTTTGGGATCTTACGTAGTTATGACTGTAGAGAGAGTCGAAATATATTCACCTAAAATGTGCTGAGAATGTTGCAATATTATCCGTGGTCTTAAGACAAAAAAATCCATCAGAGTATTTGAGATCCTGATATCTGATGACGATGAGGGCAGCAAACACATTTCATTTACCCTGACCATTCCATTCAGAAGCATTGATGGATCAGAGTAAATTTAATGAAATCATGCAGAAAGAGTGAATTATTTTCTGATGATTGCAATGAAATCCCAGTACCTTTAGCTAGAAGAAATGGGCAATTATCGTACACCAAGTCAACTACCATGATCAACCACGATCGCGATAACCATAATCATTGACTGGTCAGAGCCAAAAACATGTTATTATTATTATTATTAGGCTATTATTATTATTATTATTATTATTATTATTATTATTATTATTATTATTATTATTATTATTATTATTATTATTATTATTATTATTATTATTTATTCGGCCATATATCAAAGTACAAACAACATACATACAAACACTTTCCATGAATAAAAATTAAACGCAATGTAACACATTAATAATACAAGTACAAGTACATGAATGTATATGGAAACAAGTTGGAATGACTATGATGCAGGGTGGGATGGGGATGGGGATGGAAGGAGAGAGAGGAATGGGGATAGGGTAGGTATTGGGTAGGGATGGGTGGAAGGGGAGAAAGGAATAAGGACAAGGACAAACAAAGGCAACCCATTCTAAGCTGGCCAGGATAGACAAAAGTGTACTCAAACACTGTGGCTCGAAAGCCTGTCTATCCAAGCTTGATAGACCCGCCCCAACCGCCACCTTCTTAACAAAATGAAGACAAACCATTGATCTCATTGTGTTCGAAAATATTGATCCATTAGAGTAAACATGTGATATAGAACCTTAAACATGTTTCAACGCTTTCAAATTATAGTAGTGTTTTCATAATGTAAGCCCCGCCCCCTTTCTGGTAAACAAGTGACAAAAACGAAAACCGATCTCGTTTCAATTGACACCATTTCACAACAAATACATAAGTAACTTTGCATGGTGAAATGATAAGTAAAGACTGTTTGCGGTGACACACCATGTGAAATTCTCAGTTTAGTAGTAAGCCTAATTATAGTTCTGAGTTCGGAGTTGTAACTAATTACTACTCAATTGAGAATTTCACATGGTGTCACCGCAAACAGTCTTTACTTAACAAATACATGTCACAGAATATTTACTGAATAAAATATGATGTGCCATTTTTTAATTACATGTTTTGGTAGTCAACGCACTACCCTTCTCTCTGCTAAACCACGAATGGGCAAAACATTAATCACCGGCACAAACAAACATAAACTCAGAACTCAGTTATGGAGAATAATGGTATTGCCGGCTGTTTCATAATAAGAAAAGAATATTCAAAGAGCAACATGCAACATGCATGTCCATTGTTTTAGAAGGGTAGAGCAAGAGTTTAATATGGAATTGGTCCTCCATTATTCTCCATAACTGAGTTCTTACAGAAAACTACATGTGTAACATGCCATTGAAGCAATGCTTTGTACTGCAACTTTTTTTTTCAGCTGAATTTTCATTCAAATCATTGTCAATTAATTGTGCATGCATGATTGAATTTCAACCATTTCATTACGAGCTGCGTAGAACATGTCATTCTGTCATTTGCTTTTTGAATTTTTAAAATTCATGCAATACTTGTTGAGATATTCTTTAAAAAAATATATTAGGGGGACTTAGAAGTTGTGATGGGTGTATATATCCCCAGTTTACCGGGCGCGTCCGTACGTGATTGGTGCTTAACCCTTCACGTACGGGACACTCCTGCTAAACTGGGGATGCATCTTGATCTAGCTGCCGATCACCGTTGGCAGTTTCCCTATTGTTGCTGTGTAATAGTTCTGTCATTGAATGATCTACGTAGCTGCATTGTACAAAATAAACACAACAGAAAACTCAACTGTTGTTGAGTGTGGTACATTTTTACATTTATTGACAATCTGGGGAAGTAGGCCTAAGGTAAGTTTTTCCCTGTACGTAATTGTGTAGTTTGTCGTTGAACGATCTAGGTATAGTTGCATTAATAAATACAAACAACAATAAACAGAAGACAACCGTGTCTGAACTGTTGTTGAGTGTGGTTTTTACATTGATATAAACAGAAGACAACCGTGTCTGAACTGTTGTTGAGTGTGGTTTTTACATTGATATAAACAGAAGACAACCGTGTCTAACTGTTGTTGAGTGTGGTTTTTACATTGATATAAACAGAAGACAACCATGTCCAACTGTTGTTGAGTGTGCGGGTTTTTACATTGATATAAACAGCAGACAACCGTGTCTAACTGTTGTTGAGTGTGGTTTTTACATTGATATAAACAGAAGACAACCGTGTCTAACTGTTGTTGAGTGTGGTTTTTACATTGATATAAACAGAAGACAACCGTGTCAAACTGTTGTTGAGTGTGGTTTTTACATTGATATAAACAGAAGACAACCATGTCTAACTGTTGTTGAGTGTGCGGGTTTTTACATTGATATAAACAGCAGACAACCGTGTCTAACTGTTGTTGAGAGTGTGGTTTTTACACTAACAGAAGACAACCATGTCTAACTGTTGTTGAGTGTGGTTTTTACATTGATATAAACAGAAGACAACCGTGTCTAACTGTTGTTGAGTGAGGTTTTTACATTGATATAGTTACTATATCTGGGGCCCGGGGAGGTAGGTTTTCCAGTATTTTGTTCGTTAGCTAGACCATGGAGGAAGGAAATATTCGGCTTGCGCTTTTGCTGCGTGCTGTGGAATTTACGAAACAATGAAATTGTTTAGTGATGAATTGACAAAATAATGTGTATGAACCAGTAGTTTCTACCCACATGTAGGTAATAGACTTCTGGTATGACTATCATCTTCGTAAGTAGTAACGCAGTTCCAACTTTAAACCCTTTTCTTTAGGGATTTACTCAATAAATTAGAAAGCTATTTGGACTTGCATTTAACGTTTGTGCTGTAAAGACTCAAAATCTATGTAACAAAGTAAATTTTTGTCTCAAGAATCGCCTTTGAATGTTAAAATCAAGGAATTTATAAATTGCACACAACGGTATGCTCGCTTTGGATCCGGAAGTAACGAAAAGAATGCGCGTACTGTACTACCAATGCCCGCGTGTATTACGTATCGACTTACGAACAGGATATTCCTTTTGTGCATATCTCCTTTTAGGGCACCTTCGTATATATCAAGCTTCTCGACACTTTTACAAAAACAATGCCTCTCCTTCAATTTAGTCCTTTGGAATTTCAAAGCAGTCCCACTGGTTTTTGCTATTTAGTTGGAAATGACGTCCGAGCAATTATCCCTTAAAAGTTCTTTAGAATTCCAAGGTCGAATACAACTCAAAATATTTTGCAGATAGAATAACATGACAGTCGGTCGTCCTTAGATAATAGCGTCCTAATCCAACAATAAGTTGATACCTAACTGAGTTATTGCCTAAGAATTTTAAAATTTTAAATGTAGTTTTTCAAAAGAATGCCATTTCAAAAGCTATTCATGTAAAACCCAAGCTATTCATGCCCAAGCTATTCATGCCCAACAACGTAACGTCGCTTTTACTGTCACTTCGAATAAAAACCGAAAACCAGTGGGACCGCCTTATAGTGTTTAACCATCGCGGCCGAAAATAGGGATTTTACATGCATTCATTGTATGGGGTATATATCAAAATAGCTCCATCAACAAAATATGCCATCCTCGTGTGTCAAAAACTTTTTACCGTAAGCATTCACAGTCTTAAATATATTCCAAATCGGAAACCATATGATTTGATTTGAATTTATTCGGATAAAAAGATGATAAAAGTACAAGACACATTACAAAAATACAATAAAAAACATACCATATTTATCCAAGGATAACCCAAAAAGCCAATAAAATAGGCTTATTTCCATCGGGGTCCTTAAAATATCAACCAATACGTGTAATCGTGTGAAAGTGGCGCCAAAACATGTCAATTAATTCACAGGTTTAGATGCTTGAAAATGCACTTCCGAACACCAGTGGGGATTGCTTGAGTGTTTAACCATCATGGTCGAAGATTAGGATTTTACGTGCATTCTTTGTACAAGTATCAAAATAGCTTCATACAATAAAATAAGCTATTCTTGTGAGTCAAAAAGTGAGTTGTTACCTTAAGTATTCCCAGTCTTAAATATAACATTTTTAGGAAACCGTATGAAGAAATACATGTAATTGTGTAAAAAGCCAAAGAAATGCACGTCAATATTTAGATGCTTGAAAGTGCATTCATCTTGAATTTAAAAACAAAAACCAGCGGGACAACTTTTTGAAAACGCCGAGAATGAGAATTACACGTGCATTATAATGGCCTGGAAACCAATCAAGAAAGTACAGTTTTGTTTAAAGAATTATAATTTGATGAACCAATTTTCTTGGTGAATGAGGGCTCTACATATGGCTTGTAACTCTCGCTTATTGTCAGAGAAAAAGGTAGGTAGTGGTCAAAGCCAAAGGTAGTGCAAAAGCAAATCAATAAAAACGTAAGTGTTAAATATATTAGGGTTGGGAATTTACACGTTTTCACGTCAATACGAGAAAACAATTCACTAAAAGTTGTCAAATTCACGTTTAAACGAATCCTACAACACAGTCAAATAACAGAACAATATTATAAGTAAGTTCTACTCTTCAGAATGCCAAGTGAGATCGGCTTTCTACTACCATGCACAATTCATGTATAAGTTCCTCTTTGACAAAACATTTACTCCACGGGATTAATTGTATAAATAAATCTTACATCAGAATCATTAATATCAATGCAATACAACCAAACAACAATACAGTTATGAGTGAGTTCAACTAACAATATACTTACTGACACTAATTTGTATTGTGAGCTTGTGAGTATACTATGCACAATGTAAAACTATACAATTTACATCACATGATTAATTATACCTTGGGTGTTTAACACCAGTGTAGTTATTATTATTCCATGGTGTTCATATTGGACGAGACGTCACTGCTATCGATTTGAATAACCCGGTTTGTGCAGTTTAAAGGTCCTATGAAATAGGTTTTTTTTCATTGTATACAATAAAGTATGCCTACTGGAACATATATTTGTCATTTGTAATTTTCCCCCTCACGTTTATACCATAAAAATTAATTTTTAAATTTAGGGGTGCTTTTCGACACGCCCATATCCCCTTATTAGCATAAAATTCGTGACGTACACTCAGGCAATTCCCGATCCGCGATCCACAGCACTTGCCCAAGTATGCGTCGTATACAGCGCACACTGCATGCAGAGTGTTGCTAGAGAAAAAGTTTCCTAAAGTTTTCTGTCAGGTTTGAAGCTTATTATTTTCGATAATGCCTTTGAGGTGTGTCACTGCAGGTTGCAGCAACACCACCAAAGACGGTGTTAGTCTACACCGATTTCCATCTGATCCAAAATACAGACGTATTTGGACGGCTAAAGTGAAGCTGACCAGAGCGAATTGGTCGGGACCGACGGAACACTCATTCTTATAAAGTGCACACAAAATCGAGCAGACATGCTTTGAACGGGGCCTTCATAGCCAGTTCGGTATGGCTTATAAGGCCATGCTGCTATATTCCAACGATATTCCCGCTAAGTAAGAAGGCAGGGAAGGCTCCAACGAAGAAGAGTGGTGCTTTTTTAAAGCGAGAAAGACTCAGGGTAGGTGGCCATTTAGTTATACTTATATGCATAACACCGTAATGTTAGCATTGCCTTCGGTGTGTGTTCCGACCGCATGATGGGGGTTGCGCTGCGTTTCACGGTACATCCGTGGCCCTGGGTTATCGCTGTTTGAGTGCATGTTTATATTACGCAAGTATTGTGTAAACACGTTGCCAG
Organism: Zoroaster sp. YZ-2022; assembly: GCA_029582265.1. Taxonomy (NCBI): domain Eukaryota; kingdom Metazoa; phylum Echinodermata; class Asteroidea; order Forcipulatida; family Zoroasteridae; genus Zoroaster; species Zoroaster sp. YZ-2022. Next base: position 26,429,321 of record CM055822.1, on the reverse strand, counting down.
CATGTTGTAAAGCTTAAATCCTATAGGTCAATATGAGTTAAGTCTCATTTCCATACAATGTATGATACAATGGGGCTTAGTGTTTATTACCCGATCAAAGTCTGGCACCAAACCACATACCGCCTATCTCCACGAGAATGTATAGAAATTCTCCACCTTTGTGTACGTCACGAATGTGTCGTTAAAACTTCGACAATTCGGGAGGTCAATCTTTGATTATTAGATAAACCATTAATAATCCACTCGATTAAAAAAAAACATTTAAAATTGTTTTTAATTCATACCAATCAATATAACAGCACCAACAAATAAAGTTTGGTAAATACACTCTTCACAGGACCTTTAACAATACATTTACACTACAGGTTAATTATACCTGGGGTGTTTAAATAAAACCAGTGTAGTCATCCTTATCAGGGGCGGAGCGAAGGCATTTTCTTTGGGGGTGTGGAAGCCAATTTGCCGACTGACATCAGTAGCGTAGCCAGGGTTTTCAGAGTGGGGGAAAAACATTTTTGTGGGTAAATTTACCAACACAACACTAATATGACCAGACACATGTACTTTAGACAATCTCTAAAGTCGCTCAACGGGGGGAGCTAGGTGAGGGCTGAGGGGACGAACTGCCACCCGAAACCGCAGCTCTTTCCGTGATTAAAATACAATGCATTATAAAGTAAAAACAACTGATAACAAACAACTCAGTGCTTAGAAACACGATACATTTGCAGTCGGCAAACCCATCGCTCTAGGTTTGCCGACTGAAAATTTATTCTGGACCAACCCTTGTTCTGGTACCTTTGATGCTTCATTTGCCGACTGAGGCTCTAATGAAATCCCGACTGAGAAAATGTATTGGGGGTGTCACACCCTCACTCCTCCCCCTGCTCGCTATGGCCCTGATTCAATGGTGTTCATATTGGACGTGATGTCACTGGTATAACTGGTACCATGCTCAATTCATGTGGTTCCCATACGAACATTGAAGTTTCTACCAAGTTTCGTCCGAGTTCGTAATTTTATTTTATTTTGGAGATAGATATCTTGAAATATCTTGAATAATTCACACACGCACACTTTTGTTTATGGTGTAAACCTAGGACCTCCTACTGTTCTCCTCTATTGTCCCGACAACCGAGGACCAATTGTTCTCCATTCTTATAGCAACCGAGGACCCAGCTATTGTCCCTTTTGTTAAGTCCTCGGTTTGAATGCGCATACACACACACGTTTGTTTGTGGTGTAAACCAAGGACTTCCTACTGTTCCCCTCTTTTAATTGTTTCCGTTGTTGTTAGACTAACCTTTTTAGGTATCTCCCATTTGATTTGTACACATTTTTCAACTAAGGACATTTGCAAATAATAACCGCCAACTGAGGACCCATTGTTTCCCTTTTGTTATAAGTCCTCAGTTTACACCATAAACATGTACCCACATTGTTCCCTTTGTTAGACATCTCCCATTTGATTTGTACACGTTTTACAACCGAGGACATTTGCAAATAATAACCGCCAACTGAGGACCCATTGTTTCCCTTTTGTTATAAGTCCTCAGTTTACACCATAAACATGTACCCACATTGTTCCCTTTGTTAGACATCTCCCATTTGATTTGTACACGTTTTACAACCGAGGACATTTGCAAATAATAACCGCCAACTGAGGACCCATTGTTCCCTTTTGTTAGAAGTCCTAAGCAGGTATTAAATTGTCGATTAAAAGTCCCTCGATACATTCATAAGCTCAATGGAGTTGAAGTTGCTGTGCCTTATTATGTAAAACCATTATCAATCTAAGCTTATTAAGAACTTGTATCACTTGTGATCGAGCAGATAATTCTGAAAAACAAAATTGCTCCAAACGGTACTCTTGATTATTTTTTACAAGACTACCGTAGATGGGCCAGGACGAATTGATGAAACCCCGATTGTTGATACATGCGTGTTGACATTGCCATCTTCTATCTGGACTTGGGACTGAAATCGAATGGCAAATAATTTGGGGAAATAAACAAAGAAAAGTGTAATGAAAGAATTAGCTACTACAGCTATAGACAGGAACGCTACTTTCTGGGCTGCCTCGACGGCTGTTATGTAGACAGGTATGGCAGCAAGCCACAAGACCAACGAGGAGTAGACACTAACTCCAATAAACTTAGACTCGTTGTAATTATCGGGTACTTTGCGAGCTCGGAATGCGTAGTAGCAGCACAGCAGGACGATGAGAAGATTGTAGACGCAGAATCCAGGCAAAGCTGGACTGAAGACGCAGTATAGCTCGATGTGGTTGCTTGGTGGAGAGGTGAACAGGAGGGTGGGACGAGCTGGATGTAAAATGCCAACCAAAAGCACGGCAACGAGCTAAACAAAAGAACATACAATTAAGATCAGATACAAATTTGTCATGAAGAACTCTTATGGCGGGACAGAATACTCCCATTGTGTTACTTTGATATATTTATAATATATTAAAGAAATTCTTAATAATGGGAGTAAAAAAACATCTATCAGATATTAAATCAAGCCAATCGGAACAAATCATAGGTTTTGATAAGTCTACTTGATAATACTACTTGACTTTGTATTCATTTGTCCAAGACAGTTAATACAATCTGATTGGACGAAACGTGATAAGGGGGGTGTACAGCTTGTAAGATCGACCGGCTGTCATGGATGCGGTTGTGCATTGCGACCTCGTACGTTCGAACTCAAACGACAAAATTGATCATACATGTACATGCACATACATGTACATGTGTGTCGACCTCCCGCCATTATCATTGATATAATACATGTTGGTATTAAGTGTTACGTAATTCCAACATAAACAGCGCCCAATTCTCACGTGTTGGCTCCATACCAACGATCATTCGAAGCCCATTGTCAATTCATTGACCACCCTTTTCTTCATAAGCAAGAAATTAGAAAGTTCGGGACTTAATTGCCTTTAATGTAGATTTCTGCGTCCAGAATTGCTTGAATGTTAAAATAAAGGTAGGCTTTTTAGGTTAAATTCACGGTAGCTTTGGAACTGGAAGTAGCGAAAATAATACACGGACCAATGCGCGCGCGTATAGGATTACGAACAGGATAAACAATTAAAACACATATTTTTCTTGATTGTACGTTTCTTGTGTCCTTCAAGAGTCATCATCCGCTTACTGGCAATATCAGTCAAATTATCCTAGGAGTTTGAATGAAAACTAAATGGTTGCAAACTGCGCTGCAGTTATTTGTCTGAACGAAGAAAGAGGAAGTCTACAAGACAAACCCTTTACAAATTGACATCATGTTTAACCATAATTACATTTCTGTTTCGTATCTTTCGTTTTATTTAAACTGCAAGTAGATTATAATCGACAGTCATTCAATTACAATACCTACTTGGTCAATTATCCTTGATTGTTCTTCATGTTCGTCAGTTTAAGTAATGAAGTTATTTCCCATTTTGTTGTATTTCTGTTCTATATTTTGTATTAAAGCACTACAATACTAGCCATTGGTTATCAGGACACAAGTTTTAGAAAATTGTATTACACAATATATGTTGACTATGTTTGTATGGAAATAAAATGTAAGATTGGATTGAAGAAAAAAATATACATGGTACATTTGTGCCTTTTTACTTTTGTGATAAGACCACTTTAAATAAGAGCATACCTTTCAGATCCATTGACTGGTTTATTATTTTTCGTATAGGCTATTTTAGCAGCTTATGGACGGACACAACAATTTTTCAGGTCTATCTATTATATTTGAACAATGGGTCGCATTTGGTATTTTGCATTCATTGTATATTTATTTGTTCGTCGTCAGCATTTTCGATGTTATGGATGGCCTTCACACTGGGTTGCAATTTAGGGTGGACAGAACAAAGCCCTGTGCCGTATGATTGCAATTATGTCAGCATAATTATTATATTTCAACTATTCTCTAAACAAGTCACCTTACAGTCAACATATTGTTGCATACTATTTTGGTATAATGTAGAAAGCGAGTTATATATAGCTGTAGCCTAATTTAAGGTCTATCCGAGACTTAAAAGTGCTTTACATTTGTATATTATATTCATAGACCTATTTTTTTATTTCTTGATCCCCATCACAGGACCACATAAAATTTGGAACAGAGGGGGTTTCAATGGTGCTGAATCTAATTCTGATTGTTGCCAAGTCGTAACATTGCACATTTTATAAAATATATTAATTATTATTACTTTAACATTGATTAACCCTATGAGGAGGGCGCACAATATGTCCCCTAAGTGTATTCTTTTGCATTTTTTTAATTAAAAAAACATTTTTAAAGAAATGTGATGGGTATTTGTCACATTATCATATCAAATGCATTATGGGAATTCAAAATGGCCACCACAGCCGACGGCCATCTTGGATTTTGTCTTTTTATTCTGTAATGTTGGGGTAAAACGTATTGAGTTTTCTCAATGGATGCTTCTTACTTTTCATGCCAAGGAAGGATATAGAAATGTCACTTCATCCTCAGAAATGCATTCCAGGCCCCAAAAAGCTGACAGCCATTTCATTTCATTTCATTTCATTTCATTTCATTTATTGATTTCACAGGTAGAAAAACAAATAAACACAAATTTACATTAAATTCACAGAAACAGAAACAAAGGTAGCACCCCTGTTGGATTACAAAAAAGTAAACTAAATTACTGTCGAGTTGATCTCCTGATGCTACCACTTAGGAAGTAAACAAATATTGAATCACACAAAGAATGATAAACAACATGGCTTTAGGCACACTTTGAGATATAAAAACAATACTAAAATAAAAATATAAAAAGTTAATACTACACAGTTTGAGTTAGGGCATCCCCTAGGCCAGTGACTAATAAATGTTTTCTAAGTGAATTAATAAATAAAGGCCCAGCTATGATAAAGGGTTGTCAATTGAGTAAAGCAGGAGCGCTTAGGCAAAAACCCATGTTGAGTAGGTGAGATTATCCCCTCTATACATATGATTAATGAGATGTTTGCAGACAACCCTTTCAAGAATCTTACCAACAACAGAACAGAGTGAGATGGGTCTATACTTAGACATAACATGAGCATCACCAGTTTTAAGTAATGGAACAACATTCGCTAGCTTCCATTCATGAGGAACTACACCAGAGGCAAGCGAAAAGTTGAAAAGTTTAGCTAATGGCTGGGCTAAACTATCACAAGTTAGTTTAAGCAACATTGGAGATATGTTATCAGGACCACAAGATTTATGCATGTTAAGTTCAGAAAGGAGTTGTTTAACTTCAGTCGGAGTAGTTGAAATGTTACAAAAACGAAAATCAGTAATAGGGTGATTACATGAGATATCAATGATATTGTTAGAGTCACTACTAAAATTTCTCTGGAAAATAAGGTTGAAATTCTGAGCAATATTGACCGGATCATTAATAACGCCATTTTCAGTTTGAAAACTTGTAATTGTACTCTTTCGACGCTGGGTACTAACAAACGACCAGAACATTTTAGGATTAGATGAACAATTCATGGCCATGTCATTGATATAACTATAATACGATTGTCTAACTAAATATTTGACCTCATTCCGAAGCTTTTTGTACTTGTTCCATAAATTATGATTAGCCTTGTTATAAGCTTTGTTTTTCTTTTTAGACAAATTAATGATATCCGCAGAAATCCAAGGATGTTTCTTTCTACCTTTACATGTTGATTTTCAAATGACAAAAACGTATATTGTCGTTTTTTCGCCTCAAATTGGGGAAATAATGGATTACAGCACCCCAACAATGACCCCAGGGGAAATCCGATTATATTTTTATTTTTATTTGCCAAGCTTTATGAAATTTTGCCAAAGAATACAAAAAATATTACAGAAATACGCTTTTTTGGACAACAACACTTAAACACACCTTCTAGTGGTGACGTCAAATTCAAATAGATTTAGAGATATAATGTGCAACTTATATGACAAGCAACATCGTGTTTTGATATTTTTATATTTATTTCCTCAATTACACATCCAAATTTCGTGGTCCAAAAGAGGGTATCACGGTTTGAAACAATTTCAGTGTTCATCCCATGGTCTGTCATTGCAGTGTCAAAATACGCCAAATGTGGAATTAAATTGATTGAAATAAAAACCTTTAATTTGAAAACATTATGAACAACTCTGTTTCCATGTTGGTATTTTCCAATGTTTGGTTGTTTTGATATCTCTTTAGTCACTTAATACTAAAGATAATTTGCATATTCATGAGCAAAGCAGTGATGTCACAGTGGGCTCATATACAAGAACATTATGGTTGATTATTTTTTGTGCATCAAGTTGACTGAATTCCACATCTGTTCGAAAGGCAATTCTCTTGATTGTTTATTGTCTTGTTAAGTGAGTGTTCAGAATACAAATCAATAAACTTTTAGATGAAACCACTCTCATATAAAACAAATATTGAGTGCATTTCTTTCTTCACATATTGAGTGCATTTCTTTCTTTCTCCGCCTCCTGAAACTGGAACAGTCCAGATGTTTTCCCCGTGAAGTAATAAAATGTTCCCATTGAACTCCAGGCACCCAATATTTGTATACAGTTGGCCCCGTTCACGGCCGTATGAGGGCAGTTGGAAGGCCGTTACCGGCCACAGACATTTCTTTTTTATTTTGTAAGCACTGAGCACCATTTTGTATTGACGGCCATCAGTGAGAATTACAGATTTTGTAAAAAAATTACATTTTACGATGTATTTAACACGGATACGTCGTCGTGGTAATGTTTGTTGATTTATCAGTGTTTTCAATAGTACTAAAAAATAATATTATTGGCCACCACCAGTTGGATGGCCGTGACGTAGGAAAGTAGCATATAACTGGTTCGCATGCGCTACTGACACCGTTTCAGTATTAATGGTTACCAGGGGAAAGTCTTTTACTGTGAACAAACCATCAAAAATGGCTGACGAAAATCTCGTTTCCAGTTAGAAAAACTTCTCATACTCAATAATAAGTGCAGTAAGATGTTCAAAACAGAAAAAATATATGTTATTTTGAAAGAGGTGGGTGAGAGGATGGAATCCAAAAGTATTAATTTCTATTTTGCATATAAAATTACTTTATTTAATCTTTAACTGCTCAGAATTGTTAGGTTTGTGTTCACAGGGACTCACGGGCTAAGTTTGAATTTTATCTATCCTCAAATTTGTGGATTTATCGATTTCTTTCTCTTTTTCAATCCAAATACTGAATGTTGACATTTTGAAAACGACATCGAGATGGCTATTTATATATCTAAGGTCGTGGCCACTAGCGATAGCCTATATATATATATACGATAAAGACTGGTAAATTCCTTTAGTGTTTTAACTGGAACGTGGTCCCACCGTTTCAGGCCTACATTATTACTATAAACTATGCTCAGGTTGATGTAATTTTATTATAAAATACTTACCTGCACCAGAATAAGTACGCCAGCCATGGCAAGCTGAGGTCCAGGTCCAACAAATCTCGGAGGTCTTACTGATTTCTTCCCAGCTCTGAATATCCGGTAGATTCTGTTCACCTTGAGGAGAGTAGGTGCGTAGGTCAGGGTAAAGCACATTGAGATAAGTGCTTCGGACGTAGAACACGTCAGGGTAGAAGGTGGTTGCAGAAGTGGGATTACCGCCACATAGGCTATGCCTAAACCAAGAAGATTTAAGCTACTCAGCTCACGACTTGTAGCCTTTACGAGACGGTTATGTCGGTAATATATCATACCAGAAGCTGTTAGACACGACAGAATAAACCCAACGCATGCCAGAGCAATGATGCTGGTGATTAGAGGGTCTGCAAGGTTGATGGTCTTTGGTATAATAGGAACACATGTGTCATAATCATCATTCGGCCAGAAGGTTTGTTCACAGACCACGCATTCAGTACCGTTTAGTATAATTGCATTATTGTCACACCTTTGGCAACCCCAGCAACACTTCTGCTCCAAAGGGACAAGAATATATCCCGTTGAGCATGTCTGCCGGCAAGACGATCGAGGAACATGTATCTGATTCGATTGAATCTCATCGGACCATTGAATTCTCCCAATGTCCAGTTGAAGTCGATTGCGATCCTTCTTAGAGTCCCATTTCCCGATGTCTACAAAGCGATATTGGCCCTCAGAGTATTGTAGATTAGTCAGAAGATAGATTCCTTCAGGATCGCCGTTTTCATTTAAGTTGAATGTTCCTGAGCCAGTGGTGCTACTAAAATTAACTTGAAGAATATGTTTTAAGAATTCTTCTCCATCAATCTGAGCTGGTGTGAAGGAGCAATTTGCATCCGATCCAGGTGGACAAGTCTTCATTAAGAGCGAATGAAGACCATGAGCGAATACATTGACAGCATCAATGGGACCTGCTATGTTGTAGTCAGCGGAAAACCCATCAGGCATAGGAATGGCGCATGTGTTCAAGGGATCGAGATCTGAACAACTTTGGTCTAGATTCTTTTTCCAGTAGCGTGTAAACCATGGGCCAGCAGCATTGACCAACCGTGGATCAACCGAGTTCAGGTACTCTTCAAACATTGGTTGTTTTGGTTGGTTTAATCGGACGAAAATTCCACCACTGACAAGTTCCTGTATGTCGTACGATGGTAATTCGTATCCCCAGCCATCACTGCCAATCCAAGTTATCTTATACGGGAACTCTGTCTTCGAAACCTGTTGAAGGAACTTGTACGGTGCCGTTCCTCCTGCAAAGATAACTACAACACGGGCAGAACTCAGGCGCCTCAGTGCCAACACGATGCCCTCCAAATCACGATCGGTGTCTAGCTCAGACAGAGGAGCTGACATCGCTATGCATATGCCACTCTCTTCAGCCTGAGAAATCAATTCACGAGCTCCGTGAATACCGTAGCTGTCAACTGAATAAATCACCGCGATGTACTCCCAGCCAAAACGCAATAAGAAGTCAACGATGACTCCTGTTTGTAATTTGTCAGGTGGTACAGTGCGGAGGAAAAACGGAAAGCGAGCTTTGTTAGACAGTTCATTGCTTGTCGCCCAGTGGGATACCGTTGGAACGTGGTACGGTTGGGTTATTTTACTCACTAAAATACCCATATCACTCGACCCAGGACCAACAATACCAATCACCTTGCTTTTCTTTGGCAAGTTACCTGCCTGTGACTTGTCGAGTGGTGAATCACTCACAAAAGACAATGCAACACCAACAGATATGTCTTCTTGCCAACCAGAATCCCAAATTTCGAATCCCAGGGAGATATTTGGGAGTAAATCATCTCTCGTTGATCCCTTGGATTGCGAATGCCATCGCCTCTGGCAAGAGCATGCCTAAAGTGATTTCGTCATCAGTAAAATTACATGTCAGTGTAGACGTGCGAGCTATGATGAACATTCCTCCCAAGATGAGATCCCCGGGTTGGCGGTAAACATTGCATTGAGTCGGAATAGAAAACTGATTGACTAGAGATGTTACCACAGCAGTGCATATGAAAACTGTCAGTAATATGGCGAATACATGAACAGAGTGTACAGGCATCGTTGCCATAATAAAACTTGCGTTCTTGATGTGAAACGAATGAGTTACATTATGTTTTTATTTATAAGCAGTTTTTTCGATGCACAGTTCACGGGAATCACCTAATACTCGGGGGAGACGTCATTACAAGGGAACTGGTAAGACCACGAAGAAATGACACATGGTAAGACGAAGTCATTCAAGTCATATTTTGGTCGATCACATTGTAAATAAACCGAGCTGGATCAAAATCAGGTCATTTCTCAAAGAACTTTTCCTGAACGTGACACTTTTTCTACGAGATAAGGCAGACAAAATAAAATATATTTTAGTGTTTGGCAACATTTTATATAAAATAAACGTTGGCCTGCATATGTAAAACAAGAACGGCTGCAAACGACCCCATAAGGGCTCAGCAAATCGAATCTCCTCATCTTTGTAGAGTATCAATCACAAAAATTATGATGAAAATATAACTGTTTTCATGAAAATGTTTTAGGGATAACCTACAAAAATGGCTTCAAAACGAAAAAAATATTTTGAAATTCGTTATTTGACATAGCCCTATGTATTATTGGTTACAGTCTGAACGTTTATCTTACCTCAACATAAATTATTTTTACAAATCCTGTCCAAAAACAAAATAAAGTTTGGATCCAACATTTGGTATTCCAGTCAGGTCGTATCGAATTCAAGCGATAGTCGCACGCGTTTCTATGGAACTGAATTGTGTTGGCGTAATGAGTTTCCAGATCATTTGGAAAGTAACGATTTGGTAAACGATTTTTTGAAATGTAATCATGTGTATGGATATTAAATTTATATTGAGAAAAATGTATTAGAATAATCACCAGAAATCCACAAAATGGCCATAACCGGCGCTGCGTGCTGCTATCAGCAATGGCGGCGCCCACGAAAGGAAACGCATCGATTTTCTGGACGCTACATAATTATACGTAAGTCCCTAACGTTAGGCCTACATTCGCATGGGCAAGATTTCCGAACAACTTCTGTGGCTAATAAATAGTTAATGAAATATCAAACTAGAGTTGTTGCGTTTGTGAACGCGAGGTGTTCGGTACGAAAGACACGATCATGAGTTCGGAGAAAGTAACTTTTTGCAATAGTTTAGATTGCATTAAAAAAGATCAAAAAGTTATTTTTCTTATGACATAATTTCTCTCGAAATTGGGAAATGTCAATTCTTTATATTTTGTTTAGAGCACCCATAAAGCTCCTACACTATTTGTGTATCACAATTTTACCAAAAAAAATTACTTGAAGTAAAGTTGATGATGGTGTCAAACATCCTTTATAATATTTCTGTCTCAAGTGCTATCATTATAGTTGGAAAAAAATAAGAACAATTTGAATGCATTTCCACTATTTTCTCATTAATAACGATAAAATTAAACAATCTGAAACATTCATAGGCTGGTTACACTGTAAAAAAAAATTCTGTAAATTTACATCAAAAGTGATGGCAGCAGCATCGCCAGACACTTTGATGTAAAAATACAGATGTTTTGTTTTTTTAAAGATAACGCCCCAATTTGCTTTTATAGTTTACAAAAATCTGTAAAATAATTTTACATCCATATGTTAAAAATACAGGCGATTTATTATTTGAAATCCAAGAAAAATGTAATTTTTACATTTAAAGTGTTGTGAAAATAAACAACATACTGTTTCTGTGAAATTTTCTCTGTAAAAATACAGAATTTTTTTACAGTGTATGTTACATAGCCTATAACGTATGGTTGCATTTGTAGACATTTTACCAATACTGTATACTGTCTTTTGGGAACCATTTATATTAAATGACAAAACTGCATTCACGAATATGCTTACTGTAAACATTAAACAACCAACCTGTACAGGTTTTAGCCAATATATATATTGGGCTGTTAACGAAATGTATACAGAGTTTTCATATCAATGCTAAAGTTGGACTTAAGGAAAGGTGTTTTTTTTCGATAATCTTTTTCATTTTGTTTGTTTTTGTTGTTAATGACATGTTTTATTATGAAAAGTGATACAATCAAGAGTTTTGTATACAAAGTAAAAGTTTGAAATTAACCATTCAGCGTTACGTTATCCACTTGCTGACTTTGTGTTTCGTGAGTATGCCCGTGAGTATTCGGTAACCAAAATTACTCAGTTTTGAAATTATGAAAACGAAGTTAAAACGGGCATTTATGAAAGGCAATAAAAGTTCGACGCTTGCATTGCAAGGCCACGGGCGATAAAAGACCGAGCCGAAGGTAGTTTCAACCAAGCATTTTTATTCCCTAATTAAATCATCGAAGACGACATATATAATCTGTATCCGAAGAGTAACATTTGCAGTAATAACAACTCTGTTGATTACAGAAGTCTTTCGTTAATTTACCGACTATTCTGTTTTAATCGATCAGGCATAATACTTCTACACTCAGAGAACAGATAGTAAACAAAAGTTAAGAAGAACAAGTTATGTAAACAAAACTTAATTTAAGTAAAGATTTAACTTTACCCCCACGAGGCGCTGTGACTCATTCAACGTCAAATTAAAGATGGAGAACACGAAGGCGAATAATGTCACAGCAGTGGGAGTTTTGTCAACTGGTTGAGGCGGTTGAAGGTAAACAATTGTTGAGCGATTAAGCTAATATTGTTCGTCTCATTAGTTATGGTTGTGCCTGAATCGTTTGTGAGATGAGACATCCTCGTGTACTCAACAGTCATGTAGCAAGTGATTCTCACTACGCGTTCACACACATGTACAGCGTACTGAAGTCACGTACCATGCATATAGTGACAACCGATTCGTAGAAGTAATTGTGCAAGTCGTGTCGCGGCCATTATGAGCTGTCAATCAGCTACATAGTTTTGCCCTTCTCGCGAAGAATTAAGGATTAACCTAAACTATGGAGAAGAACAATATTATTTCAAAACTCAACATTTGTTTAACCTTCAAATACCTCAACCAGTTGAGGGAAATCCTTACAGTTGTAACTGGGCCAGATACAAAACAAAACTCCCATAGGCCTAAGAAAGACAAAATACCCATTAAAAAGTAATATTTTATACAATTTACGTACAATAGAGGTAACACATTCAGTCATATACTTCACAAGTATGTAAAATTTTACCTAACTGACATTTATCTACAAGTTAGGTAAATAAAATTACCCAATATCGCAGTAATATGTTATACAACTGTTAGGTAACATATTTTACCCAACGCCTGTTTGGTAAAGTTTTACTTAATTATCAGGAGGTTTACCAGGAACGTCTAAAACAGGGAAAGATTTTACACAACCTGTGTAATTTTTTTCTCGGTGTTTATTTTCTTTTTAAAAAGGACATTATTTCTAAACGAGATATTTCACAAAATAAGAGACCGAATATTTTTTTTCAACCGTCCATTGATGTATATATAATTATGCGTCATTAATCAATTTAGTAGTAATCCATGCATGCATACCCCGGTCAATTATTTTATAACTTATATTTGAAAGTTATTTACTTCCTTTCTTTGCTAGGAAAAATCAGTCTACAGACTTAAACTAAACATTACGTTAAAAATTCACACTGATCCACACGGATTATGACTTTTGGTAAATGCAACCATAGGGCCTACTTCGTAAGCCTTAATTTGTACAGAAACTAACCTGTGAAAATTGTAAACCTTTAATATGTACATAAATTAGCTTTATTTATTGTGTCATTAACGACAAAATAATGAAAATGCATTCAGATATATTTCCTATTCATTCGAACGTGGAATGTTTTTACACACATTTTTCGTTAAATAATAACAGATATATTTCAGAGGATGCCATCATCAACTGTTAAACACACTAAGGTTTATGTAAAATTGTGATCAATGTGTATTTGTGCGATTACCAAACGTGTATAAGGCCTATAGTAGTTTTATTTACTCACCTTTGAAGAGTTGTGATACCACAATATCCAAATAATCACAGACCATAGAGAAAGGAACAGACCGGGTTCGACACGCCCGCAGAGACTTATAACTTCACGTATCTGATATATACCAGTAGGCCACTATAAGATATCACAGCTCGTAAAACACGTGTCTGCAGACATGCATCGAATTCGACACTGAATAAGTCTCAGGGTATACGAATAACAGCACACGTCGTCAACAACATTATAGGTTTCACTCGTTCATTTGCGCTTGCGCGCATGTCAACCTCTGTTTATTTGTGTTAAATAATCAGAATTGGACATTCAAAATCACGCAATGGTCATAGGCCTATGTTAATTTCAAACTTTTATGTAAAGCTCTTGATGATATAAATCATGCTGGTATCAATTTGTCTGAAGTGGTGTCAATTTTACAGAAAGTTCAATGGTTGCTGTCGGGGATTATCGAGGAAAAACACACTTTCCTAAATTCCAACCTGTAGAATCAACATGAACAAATCTAAATGCATGTTCATTACGTCGTCATTAATGACACAGTGTGATAAGCTGAAACTTTCGCATGTTGAATGTGTGATGTAGGGTTAGCCTATATCTTGTTTCTCCTGAAGACGATCAGAGAGCATACTGATCGAAACGTCGAGTTGTAACCTCCAGTTCTTTTCAGAACCAAATACTACTCAGTTTGAGAATTTCACATGGTGTCACCGCAAACAGTCTTTACTGATGTAGGCCTATATCATGATTCAAAGAGGGTAAGCATATAATAATCGTAGAAGAAGTTTCGCCACCAATGCTGTACCTTCCCTTCTCTTGCCAATCATGCAAATATGCAGACATCATTTATTTGAATTTGGCGAAATGTGGACAATTAAAATGTATTGTTGTTCATTTACAGTAAGTTGTTTTGTTAATTGTCATTACGGAGACTTCTTTATTCTACAGCAGATTCTTTGTTATACAGCAGAATTTTCCCTTGTGCATCAACAGCAGACCTGCTGTAACTTCACAGAGAATAGGAAATTAACCATTTAGAAACAGCACATTTCTGTATATTCACAGGAAAATCTGAAAACAGCAATTTCTGGTGTAAATGTTTGATTCTGTTCCACAGAAAAACTACTGTGAACTCACACAATTTTTAACAGTGCAGATCATAACACTACATTTTACATTGACGAGTATGACAACTGCAGTTGCATTTGTCCAGTGTCTCAGAAATGTGTGGATCAGTCCAGCAAAAGATTTGGTTTCTAACCAATATGGATTGTAACCATATGAATTTATCTTAATTTGTATGTATGCGTACAATAACCTTTGACAAAAAAAACAAAAAAAATTATTGTGAATGTTCGATTGAGCCCCATATCCATAGCATATTTTTGGTTGCATGAAAGTTACATAACAGCACAACATGTGCACGTAGCAAGAAATATAATAATAATAATAATGTGTGGACTTATACAGCGCACGTATCCACCAACTGAGTGGTGCTCAAGGCGCATTATATTATTACCCCTGCTCATAAGGCTCATAAATCATTCCTGAAACCATCTCAGCTCCCCGGGGAGTATACAGCTCAATTGCTGCCATTACAGCGATAGGGCTAATCAACCAATTCTGCCCTCACAGGTACCCATTTAACCCCTGGGTGGAGAGAAGCAATTATGGTTAAGTGTCTTGCTCAAGGACACAAGTGTCACGGCCGGGATTCGAACCCACATTCTGCTGCTAACACCAGAACTTGAGTCCGGTAAGCTAGACCGCTCGGCCACGACACTCCATAATATATACCTTCTTAACATAAGTTGAACATCAACAATAAATTTATTTACGGCGAGCCCCTTCAAATCTGACGTAAAGCCTTTAATGCGCTGGCCCCATTCTCCTGAGGACGATCAGAGCATACTGATCGAAACGTCGAGTTGTACCCCCAGTTCTTTTCAGAACTAATTACTACTCAATTGAGATTCCACATGGTGTCACCGCAATTAGTCTTACTTATCATCCTCACCATGCAAAGCTACAAGTTTTACTCCTTCAAATCATTATTTCCTCTAAATGAATTAAATCATGCGTTGTACAATTATTTTTTTAAATAATTTCTTTCTGCAAGGGATATAGGATGGTGCACATAACATAATGTATCGAAGAGAATGAGAGAATAATATATGTGTGAGCTGGAACTCCAGACCAGAAAGGCCCTATAATTATGGAAGCTTATGAAAGTTTATATCGACGTAAAGCCTTTAATGCGCTGGTAAATCGTAGCTCATGAATGCATTCGCAGAGTAACTATTTATTTAATAATAATAATAATAATAATAATTTATTATTATTATTATTATTATATTTATTATATTTATTATATTTATTATATTTATTATATTTATTATATTTATTTATTATATTTATTATATTTATTATATTTATTATATTTTATTTTAATTATTTTAATTATTATTTTAATTATTATTTTAATTATTATTTTAATTATTTTAATTATTATTTTAATTATTATTTTAATTATTTTAATTAATTATTAATTATTAATTATTAATTATTAGCAGTAGCAGTAGCAGTAACCCGCGGTCGCTAATTATATCAGCCGGGCGTAGCCCGCTGATATATTGTATTCCAACAGATTCTTTCTTTCTTTCTTTCTTTCTTTCTCTCTCTCTCTCTCTCTAGCGAGTGGTGTGTTTTTCGAGCTCCGTAATTTCTGTATCTTTCGCACAATTGTAAGTTTACTACTGTACTTTTGTACCTATCATATATATATATATATATATACTGTATAGACTATTTCTAGCTAATTTGTAACAATTTTAATCATTTTAATCATTTCATTAGGTGTATTTTAAGTCATTTTTGTTTGACATATACGTTGCTTTCCTGTTGCAACCCCGCCATGGCGGGCCAGGGAGGCACGAATTTGAATAACAATAATGTCAATTTGTATTCTGTTTCCCGCAACAATGGTGTATTCCCTGTACACGAGTCAATTCCGTTATCCTATTATGTTAAAGATTTACTACAACGGAATAATGATAAGTGCTGTGTTGCTGTTTTCGTTCGAGAAATGTTATGATTACTACATATTATTATTATTCAATAAAACTTGTTCCTTCATGCAAACAAAATCAATTTGATCGGCGTTCTACGACCCAGAAAAGCCAGTTTCACCAAAAGCCCTCAACTCATGAATAATTCATACTTCGTGTGTGACATAGCACCATGACGCTTTGTTACTGCCCACGCACAACAGGTCGATCGTGTGTACTGATGCATTTACCATACATGCAATGCGGAACAACAGCGGACAAGCGACATTTTCTAGACCGAAAAACAGCGAAAATGTCCGATAGCAGCGAATATTGGGAAGATCACAGTATAGATGAGGAAGAGGAGTTTCATATAGCACTTCTGAGGATAGTGATGTCAGCTCTAGCGATGAGGAGCTCCCCAGACGAGAGAGAAGGCGAAGACGATGACGAAGAAGTCGAGTACAGGGCTCTGAACCATACCGGTTCGAGCACTTGCGGCGCCTGCAGTTGACCAGCGGTGACGGTGATCGTCAGGCCGAGACGACGAACCAAATCCTGATGATAGACGGTAAACACAGACTGGTAAGCCCACAAAATGATTCATGAATGAAATACTGAATGATGCTTCGTTTGATCAATTCGTTTCTGCTGTACAAAATAGTTGTAGGCTATACTTGACAAAAACATGAACGAACATGATGGAGACCCAAGGTACATAATGTGAGCTAGTACTGTACATGTGTACAATGTACATGTGTACAATACATGTACAGTGGAAATTTGGGGTAATTACTATGTCTTGTTTATGATTTGTTGGCAATATTAGCAGTATTTATGAAGACATGATGGGAAGTAATCACTGCTCAAAATTCAAATAAAATCATGATCTTTTACCATCATGCTTTAAGCATAATTGACATTTAGTCTTTCGAATTCGGGTCAACTCATACCCAAGTCAACTCATCCCAGGTCAACTCGTACCCACTCGTATCCAGTCTTTCCCTTCAAATCAAGGTTGTAGCCCCTGCACAATAAAAATTTTGATCTGCCCATGGAAAATGTATTCCTTCGTGATGTAATGTCCTTGATCAGTTCATGGGGATGTATTTCAAGATCAATTTTAAGTAGTGCAACCCCAATGACAAAGTTACTAAAATTATATTTTCCAAACTTGGTTTTTTTGTAATAGGTGTTCGTGTGAATTGTGTTCTTCAGCCTTTGCTCGCAAACTGTATATGTTGCAAAGAAGTTGAAGACGAGGAACATGATGCAGCTGGACATCAACGTGGATGATCCCAACCAGTGCCTTACCATCCATGATTGGTTTGATGCGATCTGCCTCCACCCAGGAGTGCTTGCAACAGCGTATCTTCAATACAGAGCATACTATGGCAGAGATGCAGTTGAAGGAACGCTTGACCATAAGTGATTTTAGTGTTGACTGAATATTGCAAGCCAATGTACCATCAATTTCAATTAATATTTTAGAGCAATGTCAGTTTGAATGATCTGCATATCAAGCAGATTACTTTTGATTGACCAGAATGAGCACCGGTGTTTACTTCAGAGTAACCGCACACAACTGAATATGACCTTGGTTGACCCACGTGCATCTATATCTTATTGTACTGCATTACATGTATGTAATGTATTACTGATCATGATTGCCTTTTGGTATGTTTATGGTTTATAGCATTTCAGTTTCACATGGTGTTAACGTAAAACAATATCGATACTCCACATGCAAATCACAAATCTTATGTTTATAATTTTGTCTGATTTTTGTTTTGTTTTACAGAAAATGTCGCCATGTTGCATATCGAAGTGGTGAGGTGGTGTTGGGGTTATCTTGGCCGTTTCAACCGGTGCCACTGCCATCATGTGTAATGGACGCAATCCGCAGGACGTTCCCAAACCCTGATGGACAGTACAAAGGATTTTCGTATCCACCACTGGATTAGGCCGATTTGCTTTGTTTTATTTTTAAATTGGTAACATTCTTCCCTAGTTATAATGATCTGGAGGAGTTACAAATTATTTTGTGCGTTCATAAACCATGATCAATGGCAGAATCAATTACGTGTGTATTTCATTTTGTGTCTTTTCGGGGAGAAGTTGATTAATTTAGCACTAATGTGAAATAAACTTGTTTTATGTTGCCAACAATACACTATGGTAAAACATTACAAATTCGGTATGGCAGAAAGATGCCAAGAACTGAAAATTTTACAAGACCTTAGTACTTTCGAATAAATGACAAGACAAAATATGTATGTATTTGCAACCAACAATTGAGTTTATTTTGAGGTTAAAATATCAAAATTAAAAAGTTGCCTCTTGATGACGAACAACTTAATCAAAATCCTGTGCATACTTGTTTGGAACTTGGCCATTGTTCTGTTAAACCGAACTGGAAATCCTTTTGAAATTCGTTTCACACTTGCTGCTCTTTCCCAGGAAAAACTTACAATCAGCATAACTCTACTGCTGAGCAGGTTAAGATTTTCTTGGATTAAAGCTAATTCAATTAGGTTTTTGGCTTTGCATCACAAAAGGGAGAAGTGTGACAAAGACTAATATTGTAAACTCATGTACTTCTGCCTATAAAACTTAAAACTTGTTCTGAGTGTACAGTGAATAATTGTAAAATACAAGAATAGAATAACAATAAATGTGTACAGGCCATGTCATTCGTCTTCAATCAAATATAATAAAAATATAAAAGACATGTATCAGGGCGACTCAAAAAAGGTAATCCACAAATAGGGTTAATAGACCAGGTTATAGATTATGATTATAGACATATTGCATCATGAGGTAGCTATAGCTTCCATTGATACCATCCTTGCATTCATGCGATCACATCACTGAGCACCATTGTCTTGAAAATGGAACATCAAATTCCAAAATGTGCAGGTTGGTGAATAATGGGCCCAATGGGCAAACATCCAGAGGAATTGGGCTCATATCAACAAGACAAGATACGTAGTTACAGGACACACATTTAAATATGAAAGAAAACATATCTTATTCATGATAGATTTTGTTGATAAGATCATTAACCCTTTAGACCAACACATTCCACATGTCCTCGAGATATCGGTGAGTTACAGGATCGTATCACCCACGAGTCACTTCTGCGCAATGACCCAGCTATGGTGAGAAGAGCTGTGCAAGACATGCATCGTCGCTGTGGACTTTGTATGGAGAGGAGGTGACATGTGGAAGGTGTTGGTGCCAAAGGTTATGATCTTATCAATAAAACATTATCATGAATAAGGTTTTCAATCATAAATGTTGTCTTCATACTGTCTCTGTTGATATGAGCCAATTCTCTGGATGTTTGCCAGTGACCCGTATTCGACCAACCTGCACATTTTGTTGATGTTTCGCTGTGTCAGATGATGCTCGGTGATGATCGACGATAGCTCCACCTCATGATGCTAATCATGCATCAATCATAAACCTCATAACCTGGTCATAACCCTTATTGTGATACCTGATCCTTATGCCAAATCATTTGAATAAAATTCTCCCAGGCCCTTTAAATATAATAAAAACCTAAAGTATCAATAGCAAAGATTATAAAGATTAAATACATGGGAGCAGATAAAGTGATAAAACAGGCAAATATCAGCAGGGGGGATCCGGAATTTTGGCATGAAGGTGAAATCCTTCGTGTATTATTCACGAACTTCACCCATTCCTTTGATATCGCAGGATCCGCGGAAATTGAAAAATGAGT